>JAFMOD010000936.1:220117-256175 GCA_019802435.1 Corydoras maculifer
GCTGAATAATTTTGCACATCGCACTTTTCAGTTTTTTATTTGTAAAAAAATTGTTGATTCATGTATAACTTTCATTCCACTTCACAATTGTATACCACTTTGTGTTGGTCTTTCACATTAAATTCCAGTGAAATATATTTATGTTTGTGGTTGTAATGTGACAAAATATGGAAAAGTTCAAGGGGTATGAATACTTTTGCAACCCACTGTATATATAAAACATCCATCCATCCATTTATTATCTTCTGCTTTATCCTCTATTATGGTCGTGGGGGGGGGGGTCCCTATGCCCACTTAGGGGAGAACGTCTTGGCCGCTGGGCAGATAAACCCAGGACAGCTTGCCAATCTATCACTGGGCACACACTCACTCACACAGACACACACTATATGGGGCAATTTGGAGGATTTAATTGACTTGATCCATGTTTTTCGACTGTGGGAGAAAACCAGAGAACCCAGTGGAAACCCAAATTTAAGCTAAATTGTTTGTTCTAAATTGCCCCATTGAGAGAGAGAGTGTGTGTGAGTGATAGATTGGCACCCTGACATGGGTGTATCTGCCCAGCGCCCGAAACGTTCTCTCTTGGATGGGCATGGGGAGCCCCTTCCCCTCATGACCCTAGTAGAGAATTAAACAGAAGATAATGAATAAATAATTATTATAATCATAATCATAATAATATTCTTTTTTGTTGATTGTGTCACTTCAACCATCTGGATGTCCTCCCTCACCACAGCCATAATTGGTCTTCCTCTCCTTCTGTGTAGTTGCTCCATTATTAGCAACCGTTGCCAATATATATCTCATCCCTCATTTGCGTATGTCCAAAATTCTCAATCTTGTCCTCCTAAGTTTTAAAAAAAAATTCCACCTTTACTTTCCCCCAATAAACTTATTCATAATTTTGTCTATCATTGACACTTCTTTTGACATTTACTTCAAATTAAATAATATTAATAGTAGGAGTAATAGTTGTTGAAGCATAATTTTACATATTAGATACAAGACTATAAAATTTTAGTGTCAGTAGCCTGGACTTTGTTTAATAGTAAGTGAATAAATACATATAGAAGAACGTGCAAAGGAAAGGCATGTATGGATATGCTACAGGCAGAGATCCTGCTTATTTTATTAAAATGTTTGCTTTGCAATAAACGTACTTATGTGAGTCTTAGTTGTTTATTAATGATAGCTGCACGTACCCATTCCCAAATTACAGGTTGGAATCTCTGTTAAGCTTATGGACATTTAAAGGATCAATATTCAAAAACGATTATTTTTTTCCCCTAAAGTTACAATTATAATGGCCTGCATTTCTAAGGGTTTATTCATCCGTGTTATATCATTTATGTTTATGATTCTTCATTGCTGATTATTCTTTTCTGTTACAACATGCATATTTTATAAGTGGATTATACCAAGCTCAGTTGTTATAACATTATAACATCTCATGCAACTGAACCCGTCAGTACTTTCTAATAATCTCTGTTCATTGTTATTAGAAATATGATTAAATAAATAAAATATATGCATTTATACATTATATAAGCCAGAACATGGCAATACAAAAATTAATGAAAGAGTTTCCAATAATTATCATCTAGAGGAGCAAAGGAAATGAAGCTAATTTAAACAATAGACTGAACCTATGCAGACTATCCGCCCTTTCAGGGTGTTTCCCGGCTTTTAACCTAATAAGCACTCAGATGACCTCCTGCACCCAGTGGTTACAAAACTGTCAATAATTAGAATTAAAATACCTAAAGTAGTTCTAAAATACACTGCATGTGAATTTAATGCAGCATCACTTCTCATGCTCTGAGGCCAGGAAATCTTCTAAACATTGTTCTGAAGCATTACAGGTCTAATCTCCTCGCCTGGCACTTATTTAACCATCTCACTAAATATCTGATTACAGCCTTTCCTGAATGTGATCTGTAGGCTGGGCTTCACTTCCTGCAATAAGCTTGAATTAATGCCAAATCATATTCTGTCTGCATTTTATTTATAAAAGGGTTTGGTCAACTTGTAAATTTATTTTAATTGATCAGGTCTATACTATTTATTTATTTATTTAGGATCTTAAATCAAGGTAATTTTTTAGGAAAAAAACTTATGAAGATATTTATTCATTCATTCATTCAATATCTCCCACTAGGGTCACAGTGGGGTTCCCCATGCCCATCCAGGGGAGAACGTCTCGGGCACTGGGCAGATACACCCAGGACAGGGCGCCAATCCATCACTGGGCAGACACTTACTCACACAGCCACACTCTATATGGGGCAATTTTTGAGAATTCAATTGACTTGATCCATGTTTTTTGTCTGTGGGAGAAAACCGGAGAACCTGGAGAAAACCCACGCAGACACGGGGAGAACATGGAAACTCCACCCAGATGGGGATTCGAACCGGGAATATTATATATTATATATTATATTATATATTATATTTTTGCGTACCAGTTTAACAGGGTTTATGAATCGTTTGGCTTTCCATATTTATGTTTAAAGGTCGCTGCATTAATTTATAAGAAATTCCAAGACAACCTCAATGTAAAACCTAGAAAGAGCAACATCAAGATTGGGTAATTTTGTAATTTATTTATTTTTTTAAAATAATATTAAAAATCTTACAATTATAAATGTAATATATGTATTAAAATTATATTTCTGTGAGCAAATGTGGTCTGGGTCCCACCAGAAAACAGGCTTCATAGGCCTTCCATAATGTACTGTATGTGGAAACAGTCATGAATTTCATAAATTATAAAATAAGTGTCTGTAGTATAAATAATAAAAGCTGTGCTGTCTGAAAAATGCTAATTGTAAATTTAGGAGCAGCATGTGGACACACTTAAATAAATGTGTGCCATTTTGTGATTAACAAAATGTTAATTACAATAATATAATATAGGTTTAAATATATGCCTAAAGTGGCAGAAAGACGAGCAGCACTTAATAAAGATCAGGATCACAGTCATATATTATTTTATTGCACTGTTATTTCAAACCACAAGGTGGTGGTACAATATAAATACAGTTTTAAAAACTGGGCTCTATCACAGGATGCTTGTACGTCCCTTTAAATCAAATCGTCTGCAAAATGACGAAATGTGATGTATTTTTTTCCTCCTAAAAATTCTGTTAGGCATGTTACACACACACACACACACACACACACACACACACACACACACACATAAACATTCATTCGTTCATTATCTTCCGCTTATCCTCTATTAGGGTCGCGGTGGGGTTCCCCATGCCCATCCAGGGGAAAACGTCTCGGGCGCTGGGCAGATAGACCCAGGACAGGGCGCCAATCCATCGCTGGGCACACACTCACTCACACACACACACTCTATATGGGGCAATTTGGAGAATTCAATTGACTTGATCCATGTTTTTGGACTGTGGGAGGAAACCGGAGAACCCGGAGTAAACCCACGCGGACACGGGGAGAACATGGAAACTCCACCCAGATGGGGATTCGAACCGGGAATCCCTAGCGCTGAGAGGCGAATGTGCTAACCACTAAGCCACCGTGCCGCCCCACACATAAACAGTATATATATATATATATATATATATATATATATATATATATATATATATATATATATATATTGATGGCGTCACAGTGGCTTAGTGGTTAGCATGTTCTCCTCTCAGCACTAGGGATTCCCGGTTCGAATCCCCATCTGGGTGGAGTTTCCATGTTCTCCCCGTGTCCGCGTGGGTTTCCTCCGGGTTCTCCGGTTTCTTCCCACAGTCCAAAAACATGGATGAAGTCAATTGAGTTCTCCAAATTGCCCCATATAGAGTGTGTCTGTGTGAGTGAGTGTGTGTCCAGCGATAGGCTGGCGCCCTGTCCTGGGTATATCTGCCCAGCTCCTGAAACCCCACCGCGACCTAATAGAGGATAAAGCGGAAGATAATGAATGAATGAATGAATAAATATATATATTGATTATGTCAGGTTTGTCTTCATTACTTTAGAAACCTTCATTGTAAATGGCAGATTTAATAAAATGATGGCTGATAAACCAGAGAATTGAACATGCTTTGACATGACAGTGTAGCATCTTGGCTGGCTTTCACAGCACCCAGTAAAACAAAAGCACAAGCAGCTTAAGAATAAGTTACTACACATAATAAAAGAATTATATTTATTTGTAAATTGTTGAGGAATTTTATTGGCTCTTTTTCAATCAGTGCCTTTAAGACAGCTTTGTTTGTACTTGTGCAATCACATAAAAAAGCTGTCAAACTAGTCTAAATAACCATGCCTGCCTTAACCCCAGGGGTGAAATTAGAACAACACACAAGGTAGTTAGAGGTATTCAAAGACGGAAGTAGCAGGCCAATCTGGACTAAAGAGAAAACATTTAACTTGTTTGGTGAACCTCAGTGTATCACCCTTTATCTCCAATAATAAGGTCAAAGATTTATTATTCATTCCTTCATTATCTTCCGCTTTATCCTATTTTAGGGTCGCGGGGGGGCTCCCTATGCCCATCCAGGAGACAACGCCTCGGGCGCTGGGCAGACACACCCAGGACAGGGCGCCAACCAATCGCTGGGCACACATGCACTCACACAGACACACATGCATACATACTCTATATGGGGCAATTTGGAGAACTAAGTTGACTTGATCCATGTTTTTGGACTGTGGGAGGAAACCGGAGAACCCGGAGGAAACCCACACGGACACGGGGAGAACTCCACCCAGATGGGGATTCGAACCGGAAATCCCTAGTGCTGAGAGGCGAACGCACTAACCACTAAGCCACCGTGCCGCACAAGATTTATTATATATGGCATTATTATTTCTATTTAGTATTATGTAAGACTTGGGTTCCAAACTCTACAAGCTGCCGCATCAGCCTGCAAAACTAGTTTATTTTATAATATGACTTTTTCTGTGACTTTGATTATCTAAGCTGGGGACACCATGAATTATATTAAGCATCTAGTATCATTAACTGATGGAACTGCAGATAGGAATTTGTGTGAAGGCCATTGTATTGATATAATTAAACTCTTTTATTAGATGATATAACAACCAATTAAAAATTTACCAGATGACCTGACTGTTAATGACAGAATAACACAATCAAAACGTTTATCTGTCCAAACCTGTCAAAACCATTAGCATTTGTGTCCAACCTTGATGCATGTGACTAAATGAAAGCGAATTCAATAACAGAGGCTTATCTAAACAACGGGTTGAATAGCTTTAGAAATACTTATGTCATTGTAACATTAATTCATTCATTTTCTAAGCAACTAATCTTAACGTACTGATAACGTCTATGAGTCTGATCCACTCATACTAGCACAATATACACTAACACACCACCAACAATGTCAGAATCACTGCAGTACTGCGAATTATCAAATACCCTAAAACCTCCTCTGTGGGGAGTCCTGATCTTCAGAAAACATACTTAAGCAGACTAACAAAGTATGTAGAGAAACAAATGGACTAATTTTAATTGTAGAATTATAAAGTCGCTCTAAATGATCAGTGGAACTGAAAAAAAAAACTCCTGTGTGGGGGTCTGGTTCATCAGAGAACATATTAAAGCAGACGAACGAATTATGTAGAAAAACAAATAGACTACAGAATGTAATTATAGAACAACAATGTCCATCTGTATGATCGGGGAACTGAAAAAACAGAAAGTGAGTACCACTAAGGAAAGGTACTCATTCATTCATTATCTTCTGTTTTATCCTATATTAGGGTCGCCGGGGGGTTCCCCATGCGCATACAGAGGAGAACGTTTCGGGCGCTGGGCAGATACACCCAGGACAGGGCGCCAATCTATCGCTGGGCACACACTCACCCACACAGACACACTCTATATGGGGCAAATTGGAGAACTCAATTGACCTTGATCCATGTTTTTGGACTGTGAACGGAAACCGGAGAATCCGGAGGAAACCCACACAGACACGGGGAGAACATGGAAACTCCACCCAGATAGGGATCCAAACCAGGTATCCCTAGTGCTGAGTGGAGAACATGCTAACCACTAAGGAAAGGTACTCATTCATTCATTATCTTCTGCTTTATCCTATATTAGGGTCGCGGGGGGGGGTCCCCATGCCCATCCATAGGAGAACATTTTGGGCGCTGGGCAGATACACCCAGGACAGGGCGCCAATCTATCGCTGGGCACACACTCACTCACACAGACACACTCTATATGGGGCAACTTGGAGAACTCAATTGACTTGATCCATGTTTTTGGACTGTGGGAGGAAACCTACGCAGACACGGGGAGGACATGGAAACTCCACCCAAATGGGGATCCGAACCGGGAATCCCTAGCGCTGAGAGGAGAACATGTCCTGGCATCATCAGCAGTGTAGAACAGCCATGTACAGATAGTGTCGAGATTGGGTGACTATATGTAACAAATGGAAAAACTCTAACAACTGGAAAACTATATGTAAGTCTATTGAGGGGTCCTGCAGGCCCGCCAGTCCAATTAATATACAGGTTCCATCCAGAGTTCGTCATAGCCGCAGTGCTTCGGCAGCGCCATGGATAAAGATCTGACTACACCTCCAGAAAACCGGCCACACCTCAAAAGAAACAGAGAAGGAAGGCAGTTAGAGCTTATAATACAGCACATAGTTATTACATTATTACATTATTTAAGTAATAAGTGATTGATCTACACAGTGCAGCATGTGACGCCGGCATCACTGACTAGAACAGCATAACTAAAAGGGGCAGATACTGCAGACTCTACATAGATGAGATGGCTCCCCGGAACAGCATCATTTTTATGTATGTATTTAAATTATGAAATTATATTTTGTTGGCTAAAGTAGTGATAAGGCTGAATAGAAGCAGTCTTGTGGTAAAGGAGCCAACCTTATGGCTTTAATGTCTCCGGTTCCAAATCCGGTCCTGCCAAGTGCTATCGCTGAAGTGCCCTTGGACCAGGCATCTAACATCAAATGCTTCTTGGTTGCCGTATGCAATTCTGCCCACTGCTTCAGGCATGTGTGCTCACTTCATTCTGTGATAAAAAAAACATGCTAACCACTAAGGAAAGGTACCAATAAAAGGAAATAAATTCATTAAATAGAAGTTAAAGAAGTACATTTTAAAATTTAAAAAGTATTAATGATATTTCAAATGCTTAATCGATTTGGCAGAACAGGGTTTAATGATGCCGTTACAGTCGGTGACGTCACGCTTTTTTTTTTTTTTTTTTTTTATTATCCGTCTTCTGTTTTTGAAGGAACAATTAGAACCTGCAGCTGCTCGCCTCAAACACAGGATGCTTTCCATGGGTCTAATGTGGAGGTAAGAACCGCCGTTTAAAGAGCTCGAAATAATGGATAACGCAGTGCTTCACGTTTCTTAGAATTCGGATGTAGAGACGCTAGCTAGTAGTTTAGCCACAAACTGATGTACGCGGAAGGAACTCCACCACGCTGACTCTATTTGGCATTAAATTTTTTTTTTCAGAAATCAGCGGGTGGAAATGAATTTAAAGTCATAGCAAAATAAAGCACGTTTTCCCTCTTGAAGGACGTTATTGCAGGAATATGCAGCCCCCGAGTTCATTGCATGTGGCAGCAGCTTACGGACGTTTACTCTGCCACGTTAAACTAAAGCCAGATTCTAATAAGATAGCTTATCTTTTTATTGTTGGAGTTGCCTTGTAATTGCAACGTTTCGTTGGCCAAAGTTAGTAATCAATTTCTTTTGCTTGGTTTTTTAGCTCTTTGACCTTTAAAAGCTAAATATAGTAGTTAAATAAGGAATAAGCGAACCCCCACTGCTTGGTGTGTATCGTACATTTGTGTAATGATACATGTATTCAGTGCCAGACTTCACATTTAATAACCTGCATCTGGGAAAGCAAAAGAAATCAGAAATCAAAAGCAGCACTTGCACCTCTATTATGCTGATGTACAGCATACCTGCAGGAACTTGGTGTAATGCCAAAATAAAAGGCAAATATTACTTCTGACTCATAATGGCATGCTCATAAATACTCCAGGACCTGAACACACTCTTTTTGTATTTTTCAAGTTCTTGTTATTTATTTATAGAGCACTTTTTTTCAACAGTACATTGTCACAAAGCAGCTTTACAGAATGAACAGCCTTTAAACCCCCAAAGAGCAAGCCGAAGCGACAGTGGCAAGAAAAAAGCTCCCCGTATCGTGGTGTGTATCGTACATTTGTGTAATGATACATGTATTTAGTGCCAAGCTTCACATTTAATAACCTGCATCTGGGAAAGCAAAATAAATCAGAAATACCTGCAGGAACTTGATGTAATGCCAAAATAGAAGGCAAATATTACTTCTGACTCATAATGGCATGCTTTGGAAATGCACCAAAAATACTCCAGGACCTGAGCACACTCTTTTTGTATTTTTCAAGTTTAAGTTCAAGTTATTTATTTATATAGCACTTTTTTGCAACAGTATATTGTCACAAAGCAGTTTTACCGAATGAACAGCCTTTAAACCCCCAAAGAGCAAGCCGAAGCGACAGTGGCAAGAAAAAAGCTCCCCATTTTTTCTTATTATTTTAAGGAAGAAACCTTGGGAGGACCAAGACTCAGTGGGGGACTCATCCTCCTTGAGCGGCCAGGCATCATCAGCAGTGTAGAACAGCCATGTACAGATAGTGTCGAGATTGGGTGACTATATGTAACAAATGGAAAAACTCTAACAACTGGAAAACTATATGTAAGTCTATTGAGGGGTCCTGCAGGCCCGCCAGTCCAATTAATATACAGGTTCCATCCAGAGTTCGTCGTAGCCGCAGTGCTTCGGCAGCGCCATGGATAAAGATCTGACTACACCTCCAGAAAACCGGCCACACCTCAAAAGAAACAGACAAGGAAGGCAGTTAGAGCTTATAATACAGCACAGCATTTAAGTAATAAGTGATTGATCTACACAGTGCAGCATGTGACGCCGGCATCACTGACTAGAACAGCATAACTAAAAGGGGCAGATACTGCAGACTCTACATAGATGAGATGGCTCCCCGGAACAGCATCATTTTTATGTATGTATTTAAATTATGAAATTATATTTTGTTGGCTAAAGTAGTGATAAGGCTGAATAGAAGCAGTCTTGTGGTAAAGGAGCCAACCTTATGGCTTTAATGTCTCCGGTTCCAAATCCGGTCCTGCCAAGTGCTATCGCTGAAGTGCCCTTGGACCAGGCATCTAACATCAAATGCTTCTTGGTTGCCGTATGCAATTCTGCCCACTGCTTCAGGCATGTGTGCTCACTTCATTCTGTGATAAAAAAAAATTAGTATCTTTTGTAAAACTGTTGATTACTTTAACATGTAGATTTAGTTACAAAGAAAACACCAGGAGCAAACTGGCAACCTCTTCCTAGTGGGTGTACATTTTAAATTGTTTTTTGTAAAGTCTCCCTGAGCATGAAAAGGACTTCAGATCATTATAAATAAAAATGTTCTAAGCAATTTGAATGCCTGGTTTGATTAAGAAATCACACCCATACGGTAACCATTATAAACTTGTTTTGCAAACCAGTCCTCTTCAAGCTCAAACAACAGGCAAGTTAGCTGGCATGGTTAACAAAACTTTAAGATTTAAAGAAAGTTTAATATATGTGCTTAAAATAATAGAAAAGTTAAAATTATTATATAAGATACTTTATATGTTTCATCAAGTGTAAATGTGCATGAACTTTAATCTAAGATTATTGCTGGAATAAACATGTTCTCTGGCACTTGCACACTTGAAATTGTACTGTAACTTGTGTACAGAAGTCAGTGTTTTGTGATGTCATGTTTTTTTAACACTTGAGTTTTTAGCAGCTACAAGGACAAAAAAAAACTGAACCTATGGCAGTTTTAGCAGATATCTTTATCTGAAGTTACTTTGTGAAAGTATCGCAACTTAATTTGGGGATGGGTGCCATGCACCGCAAACCAATGAGCATTAGGGTTCTTATGTGAACGCTCACGGTGGCAGCTTTTGGGATTGTTTGGTTCAAAACTACATCCTTTATATCGCTAGCCCAACACCCTAACCACTCTCAGCTCTGTAGATCCAGGTTCAATGATATTAATTAAATAATTATTTTCTTAAACAGAAGTGTTTTAAAAATTTATTTAAAAAAAAAACTCTCCAGCATCAAATACTTGACACCAAATGATTAGTCATGACAGCCATTAATAAATCTGAGTAAAGCTGAACACATGAAGTTTAAAACACATAATGTATGTTATTAAGTATATGGTGTTGTTATGTTTTTTTTATTTTTTATTTTTATAATAAACTTTGAAATCTGCTTTCCTTTCAGAAATCATAAACTGTTTATTCTTTTCTGTTTGATGCAGATGACAGCTGTGGTTTCTAAATGCTTTCAGGGACTTTCTTCAAATTTGGTACTAGCTGAACTGGTAAGCTTTTGGTGGTCATATTATTAACATTAAGGTCACTGTGACATTAAGGTCACCATGTCCTCTATTACCTTTATAACCCTTCCCGTCTTGTCAGTGAACAGCTATTTCATGAGCAGCCTTATGGTTTATTCTCTACTACAGTCTATAAACTTGTTTGATTGCTGTCTGTTCACTAATGTTTTTGCTGTTGATCATCGTGTAGCTACTTTGCTTCTTATTTTTTAATTTATGTAAACAAAGTTATAAAAACTTTATATATGTAAAAAGTAAGGAAATTAGACTTTTATTCACTAACACAATGCTATATTATTATTATTTTCTGGTAGCATTATATAATTTAGACATTTTAAAAAGGTGCTTATTATATTATTATAGACTTAGGGATTAAGTTTACATCACATGGTTTTATCTTGCTAAGCTGTGGGTGTGTCTTATGCAGTTATTGATTTAGCAACTGTTTGTCCTGTCTTTTTTTCTTCAGATGAGCGCTGTCTAAGACAGCAGTATATTTTAATGTCTACTATAGGTTTTCTGTCCACGTTTTTCCTGCCAAGCTTTGACTAAAGTCATGGCCAAAGATGTGGACACAGGCTCCAACAGTTCCATGCGCCTTAAGCAGGAGATCTCTCTCTTGCATGGTGTGTGTCTCATCGTTGGAAATATGATCGGCTCAGGGATTTTTGTATCTCCAAAGGGTGTGCTGCAGTACACCAACTCCTTTGGCTTTTCTCTGGTAGTATGGGCTATCGGCGGTATCTTCTCAGTTTTTGGTGCCCTCTGTTATGCTGAACTTGGCACCACAATCCGCAAGTCAGGAGCCAGCTACTCCTACATCCTCGAGGCTTTCGGTGGCTTTTTGGCGTTTATTCGCCTGTGGACTTCATTGTTGATTGTAGAACCAGCATGCCAGGCCGTCATTGCCATCACTTTCTCCATATACCTGGTGCAACCGTTTTATCCCTCCTGCGAAGCTCCGTATGAAGCTGTACGCCTCATTGCTGCTTTCATCATCGGTGAGTCAAAATTGTTATTGAAACACCTCTCTGAAGCTTTGTATCATTTAGTCTTCTTGTCACATGTCTATAAAGTGTTTTGATGGTTGAATTCAGTAGTTAGAGTTGTATTTAAGGACTTTTGTCCATATAGTGTAGTTTGCAATATATATTTTTTGGTTTTACTTAAGTGGATGCAATAAAATAGCATTGTATTATTTAATGTGATTCATGAAGATCATTTGAAGTATTAATTTGAACTTGGCAAAATAAAGATTTTTATGCAGATTTTTTTTTTTAGGATTCTTTGTGAGGTTTTTCCAGTATTGAGAATATATGTGGAAACAGTACATTTCTGTCATTTAGCCGACACTTTTATCCTTAGTCATGTGAGAGAACAACACAATTAGTAGTTATGGACGAACCAGTTGAACTTCAGTATTAGCAGTAAGGCAGTTTGTACAAAGGTTTATTTTTTTTATGGCTAATTTGTATAGAATTACACTGGACTGTTGAACAATCATGTAACTAACTGATGAGTTTAAAATTATAGCTAAACAACTTGTCTGATTTGTAGCTATAGATCAGTGGTTCTCAAACTTTTCAGACCAACTGCCACCCATTATCAATTAAAAAAAAAAAAAAGAGTACCACGGAGTGACATAACAAAACATCAATTAGGTCTGAGTGTATATAAAAGCAATAAGTATGAGTATGAGCGGACATGCATTATCGTGAATATATCATGGGGAAAAAGGTTTTGTTGGAGTCCCCTTACACCTCTCTCCCATGATTTATTCACAATAATACACAAGCATGAGTGCCTTATTGCTTTTATAAATGGTTACAAATATACTATAATAAAAAAAACAACAAGGTTTGATTCATAAATGTGTTTATTGAAAGCAAAATCACTAATAAAGTGGACATATAAATTACATTAAAATTATGTATTTTATATCCATACCATTATCTGCCGTACCTCCTCATGTTACTTTGCATACTATACCACAGTTTGAGAATCACTTCTTTAGACCATAGATAGTTCCTCTTTATGTTGGTTGAAAGGAGAACCTATAACATGTTAGGATAAGCAGCTACTTAGTTCTAATTTTACTCCCAGCTATTACCTGTGATGACTGCATGATTAATATGCTTCCTTTTTTTCAGAAGCTTTTTAAAAAAAAAAAAAAAAATTTAATATCTGAATCTAACATCATTTTGGTATCTGGATGTAAGCTTTTCTCCTCAAAAATTGAAAACTGCTATTATTAAACCACCTGTAGTCTAAAGCTAATATTTAAAGGGTCTAGTTATTATTTAGTCTTAATCTGTATGAGTAAGAATGTCACAACCACTTCTGCTTCTTCTCTTATTTTGGCTTTAGTTTCCTCCTCCAGGTGCGCTCGCTCCAAGTCACCTGAGTTCAGATCCACCTGTTCCTTATTTCCTCCAATTACTTCCTCTCCCTTTTCTCTAAATAAGCATGCTACTTATTATTTATGCTTTTCCTCATTGCATTGATTCTCAGTATCTTACCTGCTTCATGATTGAGTGTCCTCTATGAGCATTCCTTTAATAAAGCTCTGTCGTTTTTAGTTTGTGCGACTCCCCTTTTGAGGCTTAATGAAAAAATTTACCTTTTATAAGAAGTCAATGTCGTTTTGTTATAAATAATTTAAAGGGCTCTGCCAAACTGTGTTAAAATCTGCTATCGCTGCAGGTCGTGCCACCTTGAGTTTGCATCACCTGAAGTCTTTTTGGTGTTTTAGGTGACTTTATGTTTTGTGTTTGGATGTTTCATTGGTGGGATTCATAATAATAAAGTCTGAATTGTCGCCACTCAAACTTCCCTCATGATTTTTGTAGAACCTAACCTAACAGAGTTTAATTTTGAACTTAAATGTTCAAAAAAAGCATGTATGGCAGACTCAGCTTTATGTGCTTGTTGGGTACAGTCACAGATCTGGTGTTTCTGGTTATTCTGGTCAAATGGAAAGATAGTGAAGAAACTACAACCATTGCATTTTCTCATATATGTTTAGGACATGTGAGAAATGGGAGGGAAGAAAACACCTATTCAGCAGTATAACTTTACTGCAGCTATAATCCTCAACTGTTGTATTGTTTTTCTAGCCGTAGAGCAACTTCATGCTATTGCATATTTATTAGTATTATTTATTAGTATTATTTTTTACAAGGTTTGGAACGTTGGGATTTACACCAAGGGCGGCACGGTGGCTTAGTGGTTTGCATGTTCATCTGTCAATGCTAGGAATTCCCGGTTCGAATGCCGATCTGTGTCTAGCTTCCATGTTCTCCCCGTGTCCGCGTGGGTTTCCGCCGGGTTCTCCGGTTTCCTTCCACAGTCCAAAAACATGGTTGAAGGTCAACTGAATTTTCCAAATTGCCCCATATAGAGTGTGCCTGTGTGAGTGAGTGTGTGCCCAGTGATAGATTGGCGCCCTGTCCTGGGTGTATCTTCCCAGCGCCCGAAACGTTCTCCCCTGGATGGGCATAGGGAACCCCCCCGCGACCCTAATAGAGGATAAAGCGGAAGATGATGGATGGATGGATTTACACCAGTATGCTAGATATTTGTGATTGGATAAATAACATACTGAACTGTTTCGGTCATGGTTTATGTTCCAGCGCTGTCAAGCTGACATTGTTAAGCTGTTGAGCAACTTAATCCGCTGCTCCGAAATACTACATGTGAAAGTGTAAGACCTTTGATAAAGATTGCAGAGGAAGCTGTGCTTTACAGCTACTTCAATTTCATTCGGGCTGTTGTGTTTGGTTTGCTCTGCACTAATCAGTTCAAACAAGTCGTGACCTGTTCTTTATTTTCTGCATTTCTTTCAGTCCTGTTGCTATTGACACAACGCACACACACACATGTGCGCACACACTCCAAAATGCATGTTGTACTGCCTTTAAACTGCCAAATGTATGCAAACAAGCATCTGAATTCTAGTGTTTAATCCAAAGTGAAGCAAATTTTATTGATGGTGGGAGGCATTTTTTGTTGTGTGGCACAATAGGGAGTTTGTTTTTGTTTTGACAAGCTTGTAGTAGAAAAGTTATGTTAGGCTGCACAGATCCTGACCTAATACCTTAACGTCACTTAGCACTGATAGGATGAAATGACTTGCCTGTTGTATATCAAGCCTGTTCATCAAACACCAGTGCTTGATCTCAGATGCTTAAATGGGAAAAGATTTTCACACGGACTTTTTGAAGAGCCTTCTGCCTTTAATAGCTGTAACAGGAGCTTTGGTATTAAATGAAATTGGGCGGAACTTAGAAATGGGATTCTAATTGGTCTGTACTCAGTACATGGTCAGTTTTATAATATGGATGTTTTGTAATTTTGCATCCGAGACCTTTTTGTGCCATATGGTTGAGTTGACATCAGGTTTTGTCTATAATAAATGAGTAATGGAAGTGCTGGTGTGAAATGTCCTTATAATCAGGTTACAATATGGTCATGCTGATATCGAGTTTATACTCAGCTGAAAATTGGGACGACGCCTTTAGAAGATACCCGTGATCTCATGATTGATAGTGATGTCTGGCTTAAAAGATATGTCCAACATCACAGTACATTTAAATGCATTAGATCTGGAAGGAAAAAAAAACTAAAATCCAGCCATTATCTTCCGCTTTATCCTATATCAGGGTTGTGGGGGGGTTCCCCATGCCCATCCAGGGGAGAACGTTTCGGGTTCTGGGCAGATCTATCGCTGGGCACACACTCACTCACACAGACACACTTACATACACCCTCTATATGGGGCAATTTTGAAAACTCAATTGACTTGATACATGTTTTTGGACTGTGGGAGGAAACCGGAGAACCCAGAGGAACGGAGGAAACCCATGTGGACACGGGGAGAACATGGAAACTCCACTCAGATAGGGATGTGAACCGGAAATCCCTAACGCTGAAAGGCGACCGTGCTAACCATTAAGCCACCGTGCCGCCCCAAAAACTAAAATAAAATGGTAATTAGATAAATAAGTTATTATGTGGGGAAAAAAGTCATATGAGTGAACAGCTAAGTCCTGCTGAGTGTTTATGTATCAAACCAGCTAAATGCAGTGTAACACTCGTATCCCTTTTATTGGATATGACTCATTGTTTCTACACTCATTGACAATCTTATCAGTTTTACTTACTATATGGATGCACTTTGTAGTTATGTTAATACAAACCATCCATTGTTCTATGTACTTGATCAGACTCCTTTGCTTTTTTCTTTAATGATTAGGACCCTCACAGGGCAGGTACTGTTTGGGTGGTGGATTTGTAGCAGTGAAATTGAGGTTCCTCCCTAACTACACACTTATGGTGTTTTCTTTTTTGTAAGTCACTTTAGATGAAAATGTCTGCAAAATGCTAAATATAAATGATGTGCTGGTGTGTTGGTATTTTCCTGTTACAAGGGTGGGTAGGATGGATATTTTTTGCACCCTAATTACAATGCTGGAATAAGAAACACCACTAGCAACCTGTAGGCAGCATTCAGTCAAGTATTGATTTAGGGAATAGCAGATGACCATCACACCTCTGTATTGACATATTTAAAGTGACGTAATAATGTGAATAATGGCTGATAAAGTGTACTTTATAGAAACACAGAGTTTTAAAGCTTCAACAGCACTGCTTTGTCTGATCCACGTCAATATGATGCACACTAATACAGTTCATCCAAAATGTCAGCTGTGGCAGTTAAACTACAGACTCTATGGGGTGTGAATGTGTTGTGCAACAGCCCAGTGACGAACAGGGTGTTTCCCCTCCTCCCACATGATTAGGTCTGATACCATCTCCTGATAAACCAAAACTTAAATTGGGCCATTTTTTTTGAAACTTCATGTAGAGTGGCACAGTCATAATTCAGCTGGAGGGTACATTTACCAAACATTTAATTAATTTTGTTATTCATTCATTCATTATCTCCCGCTTCATCCAGGGGAGAACATCTCGGGCGCTGGGCAGATAGACCCAGGACAGGGCGCCTATCCATCGCTGGGCACACACTCACTCACACAGACACACTCTATATGGGGCAATTTTGAGAATTCAATTGACTTGATTCATGTTTTTGGACTGTGGGAGGAAACCGGAGAACCCGGAGGAAACCCACGCTGACACGGGGAGAACATGGAAACTCCACCCAAATGGGGATTTGAACCAGGAATCCCTAGCGCTGAGAGGCGAATGTGCTAAACACTAAGCCACCGTGCCGCCCTAATTTGGTTATTGTTTGTTATTAAAATACTTTATTTGTGGAAGACACCAAAAATAAATTGATGAGCATGCATTTACACACAAACACACACAGAATGCCCTGTATCAACACTACTCTGAGGACTAATGAAATGTTTGCAGGCTGACTGTGTAATGGCTGTAGTTAATTTTATTATTTGTAATTAACTGGTAATGAAGTTACCCCGAAGCAGGAGCAGAGATGGCGTCAACCATTTTCTAGTGCAGTAATTTTTTATGTCTTTTTTTAATGTCTTTTCTTTAAGCTTTTTAATCTAGTATTAATTTATTCATGTTATTTTTTATATTGTTTAAGTTTATAGTAAAATACTAGTTCACTAATATTGACACACACGACTACCTTTGCAATGATAAATTGTTTTTATTGCTGTCACCTCCTGAACAAAAATTTCCACAGACGCTTCATACATTGTTTTTTGTATGTATGTTTTTGTGCATACATACATTTTTTTATTTCCCCCCTATTTTTTTCTTGAATAAACAAACTTTTTTTTCTCTCTCTTCAGGTTTGCTGACCTTTGTAAACTGTATGAAAGTAAAATGGGGAGCCATCCTACAGGTCATCTGCACTGTAGCAAAAATCCTCGCTTTAATTGTCATCATTATTGCTGGATTGGTTGTACTTGGTCAAGGTATGAATAAAAAATAAATAATAAATACAGTACACTGTGGTTGTTGTTTTTTTTTTAACCTGTCTGCGATTTTAGGTAAGACACAAAACTTCGAGGACTCTTTCCAAGGTTCGAATTTGCACCCGGGGGACATGGCACTGGCTTTGTATTCTGCTCTGTACTCGTACTCCGGCTGGGACACTCTGAACTTCATCACAGAGGAAATCAAAAACCCAGAAAGGTGAGATTGCAATAGTATAATGAAGAACATCTTTAAAACCTGTGCAATAATTATAATGACAAAATATAAAAAAGATTGTTTATTAACTGTGCATCTTTTCAACAGGAACTTGCCGCTGTCCATTGCCATCTCCATGCCAATTGTCACAGTGATCTATCTTCTTACCAACGTTGCCTATTATGCAGTTCTAAACATTGATATGGTGTTGGAGAGTGATGCGGTAGCTGTGGTGAGTGTTTATACTAGTCATGTTAGCAAACGGGCTAAAGCACTGGGTTTCAATACTTGTTTGAAGTCTGGGATTGAATTCAACTTCAGACAGATTTGGTGTGATGTTATTTTAGGAATTGGCAGCACATTGGTTAACATGGCTGCCTTCTAAGCAGTTGTTTTGGGTTTGACACTTGCTTAGTGCAAATCCATTAGCTTTAGTGCACACACTTTTTCAGCATGTGAGCTTCTAAAAGGTCAAAATGATCTACCTACCTTAAAGATGCCCAAATGTATTTATTTATAAACATATTGAATATTTTTTATTTGTACAATATATGTTGATGTACCTTGCAAAACTGCATGAACCCATTTTGTGTGATGTCTGTACATGTTTTGTCATTACCTTACTCTGACTTGCGTTGAAGCACGTTTAAAATAACTTTCCACAGTCAGGAAACTACAGGCCAAATTTAAAGCCGTTATCTCCTTTTTAATTAAATTAAAAAATATATATATTTTACTTTACTATGTTAAATGTACAAGCGCTACAATTTTATTAAATTTCATCCATCCATCCATTATCTTCAGCTTTATCCTCTATTAGGGTCGCGGTGGGGTTCCTCATGCCCAATCAGGGGAGAACAAGTTTCGGGCGATGGGTAGACACACCCAGGACAGGACGCCAATCTATCACTGGGCCCACTCACTTACACAGACACACTTTATATGGGGCAATTTGACCCCTATCCATGTTTTTGGACTGTGGGAGGAAACAGGAGAACCCGGAGGAAACCCACGCGGACATGGGGAGAACATGGAAACACCACCCATATTGGGATTCGAACCGGGAATCCCTAGCGTACAGAGGCCAATGTGCTAACCACTAAGCCACCGTGCCGCTGTATTAAATTTCATATAATTAGGAATTTTAACTTATCTCTTCGTTTATCAGCACAAAGAAATGGCAGCGGTATTTTGACTCTTGTGATTTAGTAACAGGGGTGTTTCAGATGTTTGTGCTGTATTTATACTCTTCCATAATCACCTTCCACAGCTGTGACTGTCACTAAAGAGACATTCCGTAATGTAATGATCATGCAGAGGAATGGTTTGGGATTGGCTACATCTCAAAAATTCTTGAGCAGGACCCAGGCTTGAGTCTTAAGTGTTTTCCTGCAGTAATACGCAACTCTTCCTGTCCGATGGTTGGTAGGCTGGAATGTGACTTCATTGCTGCTACTTCACTACTCTTGGTTTAAAAAAATAGGCCATGAAACAGATTCTTTATTTAAAAAATAACAAAAAAACACCACTACTGAAAAAAAAAAACAATGTTATGTATGCTGCTATATACCGTGTTTAAACAGAAGTATAATAATCTCATTATGTTCCACTTAATTATCTACTAGGGAAGTGGGGGGGCTTTTCCGTGTCAGGGGCACAGTGCAGGGTGATGGGCATGAAATGATATGTAGTTAAAAGGTTGCAGTGGCTTTGTGTGTGTGTGTGTGTGTGCGCGCGCAGCTGAGCTAAACACAGGAAGTAGTTTTTTCTCCTGTTAGTGCTTCTAAGTCGTTGAAATTCTGACCTTACTACCACCCTCGTTTGATTATAATGTGTTTTAAGGATTTCAACTTCTCTTTCATTTAAGATTCATAAAAAAATAAGATCTTATGTTCATGTTTTGAATGGTGCTTGTATTTGTTATAGGAATTGAGAAACTTGTACATTTTGTCATCTGCCGAGGCTGATCATGCTTCTGGTGTTGTACGCATGCCGCCATTGTCATGAAACCCCGCAGTTCCAGGAAATCAGCTTGTAACTGCCAGCATATGGCTGGGGCTGTTCAGATTTCACTGTTCACTTGCCATACCTCTGATCTGGTTAAGCAGGGCATGTCTGGGGTGGCAGCCTCTCCAGAGACTAAGCAACATTATTCCACAACAGATGATGAGTTTCTCTGTTGCCTGGTAATGCAGCACAGATGGCAATTAAATATAATCATGTTTGTTGTTCTGTTACAACAATTAAACACTGAAATTAACTAATGAAATATGCATTGCTAAGGCAGAAGTTATTAATGCAAGAGCTATCTTGTTAATGTACTAGATAAAAGATTTTAGTAGTGGTGGTGGTAATGCTAGTAGTAAAGTATAGTGATCTATTTTGCCTACTGTGCTTACACACAGAGGAATTAGTCCTCCACATTTAACCTCCCATCCGTGCACTGAAACAGTAAATATACTCAATGGTGAAGCGAGCACATGTGTCTGGAACAGTGGGCAGTGTTAGATGTTCAATAATCGGTCTCAGAGATGCATGTTTGTCCAAACAAAGTTTAATGCAATTTACTGAATAAACAGCAAGGGTACAGCAAAGAATGATCGATGGCAGGCAGTTGCAATTGATGAGAGAGCTCTGACTTCTCAAAGATGCTGCTTCGGTATATAACTCTTAGGTGGGCTGTCCCTTTTCTGTGGGGATGAGTGTGACTGGACCTTCCAAAGCCCCCAGTCCCAAAAAAACATTTTGACAGGTCATCCTGAGACCAGACATTCTGACTCCTTTTCACACTCATAAAACAAATAGTCATTCCTACAATTTTACAATTTACACACACTCGTCCCACACCTGGTCATTCCCTCTGCCATTCAGCAGTTGTTTAAACTATGTGAATTAGTAAATGTCATTACAAATATAAAAAGCATTACAAAGTTGACCAAACCTTTCAAATAATGAAATTTATGTCTTTTTATGTTCAATAAATTCCAACAGCAGCCCTGTATACGGCACCTGAGGAGCAATTGGGGTTAGGTGCCTTGCTCAAGGGCACATCAGCTATTGTACTTGGTGGGGCCGGGAATCAAATCTTCGCCAGTTGTAGTACTTTTTTCTTGTTTTGAATCATCACGCAAACCCTGTTTTTATTACACACCTTGATAAGTCGCGTGTTCTGGTTACAGACGTTCGCTGACCATGTTCTCGGCTGGGCCCGCTGGCTGATTCCTCTGTCTGTAGCAATATCCTGTTATGGCGGTCTCAACTCTTCAATCATTGCTGCCTCCAGGTGAGTTTTATCAAGCGGCTGTACAATAAAAACGACAGAGAAACTTGATCCCCCGCTGCACCTTGAACAGTTACAATATTTACATCCTCAGGTGCAGACCCCCCCTCCCCCCCGTATGAAAGCCATGTTTTCTGATCCATGTGTTTTGTTGTGTGTGGGGTATTTTTTTTTTGGCAAGGACAACATTGAAAGCTTCCTTGCACACAGAATCTACGTTAATCGTTGTAAAGAAAATATATTTTTTGCATTTGGTTTTGCCTCTTAAATGCAATCAGTTACATTCAATCCAAATATATCAAAATATTTTTGCAACCTGAATATTTAGCTGTACTTTTTAGCAGATATATTAACAAATACAGGGTGGCACGGTGACTTAGTGGTTAGCACGTTCGCCTCTCAGCTCTCGGGATTCCCAGTTCGAATTCCAATCTGGGTGGAGTTTCCATGTTCTTCCCGTGTCCGCGTGGGTTTCCTCCGGGTTCTCCGGTTTCCTCCCACAGTCCAACAACATGGATCAAGTCAATTGAATTCTATAAATTGCCCCATATAAAGTGTGTCTGTGTGAATTAGTGTGTGCCCAGTGATAGATTGGCGCCCTGTCCTGGGTGTATCTGCCCAGCGCCAGAGACGTTCTCCCCTGGATGGGCATGGGAAACCCCCCCCGCGACCCTAATAGAGGATAAAGCGGAAGATGATGGATGGATGGATATTAACAAATACATGTGGGGTAGTTAAAGGCTTGTGTAGGATCCATGAACCTACCAAATGCTATGGCTTAAGTGTCCTTAAGCAAGGCACCTAACTCAATTGCTTCCCGGACGCTGTGTACAGGGCTGCCCACCACTCCAGGCACGTGTACTCACTTCACTTAGTGTGTGTGTGTGTGTGTGTGTGTGTGTACGTGTGCTTCACTGCATTGATGGGTTAAATTCCTCTGTTTTTGAAGCACAGTGGGCAAAATGGATCACTTTATGTAACCCCACATAATCTTGTTTCCAACAACATCCAAAAACATGCCAAAAGGTAAAAACCATTAGTGGTGTATATATACATCGTTGAGCTCATAATGCTGGTCGCAGGACCGAGAACTATAAAAGGGTTGCGTCAGGTCTACAACTGTGCCTACCCTGAGCCACTGTGGCACCCCCAAAAGGTTACAAATTAAGATAATAGGAAGAAATCAGATTCTGTCAGTTTTATGGTGAGTTCACATAGTTTCAGCCATAATTTAATAAAATTAAATGGTTAAATAAATGATGATTAAATGATTTTTGCACATTTGACTTCTTTATGTGCAGGTTATTCTTTGTCGGATCACGTCAGGGTCATTTACCCAACTTCCTCTCCATGATTCATGTAAAATGCTACACTCCAATTCCAGCCTTACTCTTTAATGTGAGTGACTCTTACACATGTTTTCAATCCCCAGTTTAAAAAGGCTGCTTAATACATAGCGTTTTGTTTTATAGGGTGCAATGAGTTTGCTCTTCCTGTGTGTACGAGATGTCTTTCAACTTATTAATTATTTTAGCTTTAATTACTGGCTCTTTATTGGCCTCTCAATTGCTGCTCAAATCTACCTGCGAGTAAAAAAACCTGAAATGCCTCGTCCAGTCAAGGTAAAGCCTCCTGTACTTGTGTCAAAATTTAACATGTTTAATCAAGTTTCTGAATCTTGTTACTAATAATGTGTGTGTGTGTGTGTGTTTGTTTGTTGTGTAGTTGAATCTGTTCTTTCCCATAGTGTACTGTGTGTGCACGGTGTTTCTGGTTATAGTGCCACTTTTTAGTGACTTTTTGAACACTCTGGTGGGTATAGCTGTGGCGGTTTCTGGAATACCAGTTTATTTTTTCTTCGTACACCTTCCTCCAAGCTCCAGACCTGCGTTCTTTGGCAGAATGCATGGTGAGCGTCTCTAACCTTGACTAAAGATTATATGGTATCTCCATATAGCATTTATTTTACTTAATAGTACTACTTACTATTTATTTTCTTT
The DNA here is from genome assembly GCA_019802435.1 of Corydoras maculifer. Lineage (NCBI taxonomy): Eukaryota > Metazoa > Chordata > Actinopteri > Siluriformes > Callichthyidae > Corydoras > Corydoras maculifer. Next base: position 242,977 of record JAFMOD010000936.1, read on the forward strand.
TAAATAATGTTAGGGTTTGTTACTCATATCTTCAAATTTAAGTGTTTTTTTATTGTCATTTCAAACATATACAGTGGTTTATGGTGCACAGTAAACACACGTTCCCCTGGGATCAAGGTGCTACGTTGGACAATAAACTACGTAATACTTAGCCATTTAGTAGACGCTTTAATCCAAAGTGAGTTACAACACAGTAGTAGTAGTTGTCAGTAATAAAGAAGAAACCAACATTGTAGAGTTATTAAACCTGATCAATATCTGTTCTTTTTTTTTTTTAAATATATGTCAATTGTTCGTGGAAGAGATGTGTTTCGAGTTGTTTCTTAAAGATGTTAAATGACTCTGCCTTACGAACAGAGCTGGGAAGATCAGTCCACCATTTAGCAGTGGCACATCATGCTAGAATGCCATAAATACATAAAAGCAAAGACAAGGGTTCATGCCTAAAACCATAAAAGAAACATTTGCACACAACAACACAAGAACAGTCCTAACCTACCTCGCAATTATTAAAATAAAAATGGAAATATAAAATTACCCAAAGCATGAGAAAGAATAAACAGACTGAAATATAAAACCAGAAACTGCCATTATTTGTCCTCAAATAAATAAATGAATTTATAAATTCAGCAGTGGTGAATGATACAAAGGGAGAATTGGCTCCACGATTAAGCACCAGATGATGTTTATCACTGGAGCGACGTGAACGAGTTGGAAGTTTTGAAAATATAGTGAAGGTAAAGAGAGAAGATCCAGAGATTGTCCTGTAGGCCAAATTCAGTGCAATAAATATACAGGACAATATACTATAAGTACCAAGAGGGAACAGTGTAGTTTGTGCAATAAGGTGTACATTTGTTATAAATATAACTTCTTGCGCTGGACTGGTGTCACATGTTAGGATGATTATAATAACATGAAAAAGCAGATATAGATAAAGTGGGTTTTATATATTAATATTTGTGTTGTTCTTTTTTATATTCAATGTTACTTACTTTAATGCCACATTTTTTTTATGTGCAGATACGATCTCTATTTTTACTCAGAAGCTGTTCGTCTGCTGTTTAGCAGATCCGAACCTTGACCTCGACAATCCACCTGAAAAAGAGTCATGATTCCAAAGAGAAGGCTTTACTTTGCTGCTCACATCACATCATGGCACCATGGATGGTTTAAGCTTTTATTTTTTTACATTTTTTATTTACATGTTCTCGATTTACTGTAAGTGTTTGCTTTTATAAACTATTATGCAAGACATCCCAAGAAAACGTTTAATTGTTTTGTTGCCATTGGTTAAAATGGTTTATATATATATATATATATATATATATATATATATATATATATATATATATATATATATATATATAAAGGCACTATCTTAAAGATTTACTTAAATACATTACTAAAATTTCACACAGGCCCATACAGTGAGAAGAAATAAGTATTTACTTGTTGTTTTGGCTTTATTTTCAGTAGAGACAACTACTTTCTCCCAATTTAGTCATGTCTTGTTCTGATGCAGTTGTTGCAGTTGTGCAACTTTGGCGTCTGAAACGTACTTGCTGCTACCATGTGCTTCCTCTGCACTTCTAATTTTAATTAAATTAGACGACCAGATTTACCTCTGCTCATTAAGTGCACATTAAGATGCTGTATTCCAGTGTCAGTTCTGTCTTTTAACAACCAGAAAAAGTCACTTGCTGCAATAGCGGCTATTAAGCAATAAAGCAGTAGACATCTGTGTAAGCTTTTAGTGCTTTTTTTCTGTGAGAGCCTTCAAATTGTGATGTCAGAATGTGAGAGAATTTCACAAAAAACTCCAAAGTAAGGTCCCACATACTCCACACAATACCATGGTTTCAGACGAGACAACCTTGTAAGATTGAACAGTCAGTGAAGGATTGTGACACTAGCATTGTTTGATCAGACAATGGTTCATAATTATGAGTTGTTGACTCAAGGGTGTGGTGTGAGGTTTTTTTTTTTTTTGCTTCATTGTTATACAGTATTTTGTAGGTTCAGTGAAGGTTTGGATAAAGATGATGTGTCAGCAGTTTTACTAATTCCTCGACAGTGTCGTTCTTGGTCAAATGTTGCTGCATCTGAATTTTGTTAGACTCTGAACTGAGGCCCGGTTAATCCCATATTGCAGACAGATGATGAGTGCTGTGGTATGAGCTCTTGCTGAATGAAGCCGCAAGGTTCCTTGCTGTTACACCCAGCTATTTTTAGTCATCAGGCATTTATTTATTTTTTTTGCCAGCAGAACCTGTATTTTGGAATTTTGATAAGAACTTTGGCAGCTGGTGTAATGGATGACCTGGTTAGCTTGGTGCTAGAAATCTTATGCAATATCACGTGTGCTTTGATCTCTAAAAGAAACTCAACATGTTTGCTTTGGAATAATTCTTGATGTACTGATGAAAAAAATTATTCATAAGTAATCACAGATTGAATAAAGTTTTGTTTACATGAAATAGACCCATGTTTGAGCTGACAGAGAATTTTACCAGCAACTCTCACACACTTTTGTAAGTACAATCCAAGACGGTATCATCCAAGATGGCCGTTACAGATTGTTGGTAGAATGGCCTTACGAAAATATATCACTGTCTGCCAAACCTTTGTTTTAAATTCAGGGAGACTTTATTGTCATTCGCATCACTTGAAAATTGTGGCTTAAGGACCCAGTTTCACCCAAAATCAAATATGGTATCAATAAAAGTAGAAAATAAAAAATACTTTTTTTATTTAAATTATTAGATTAAAACTAGTTTCAGCAAACGATAACCACAGTGCCTCAGGTCATACCTGATCCACTCAGCACTGGACCCCTATTACTACCCGTTCCCGTTGGAAGAGGGACCCATTTAGCTCCTTCCTTAGCAAGAATGTAAAGCTGTCCTATCCTCACCTATGGTCACGAACTGTGGGTATCTGGTCTGGATGCTTCCCGGACGGCTCCCTGGTCGGGTGGTCTGGGCATGTTTAACCGGGATAAGACCCCGAGAAAAACCCAGGACAGGATGAGATTATGTCTCTCGATTGGCCTGGGAATGTCACAGTGTGCCTCCTGGTGAGCTGGAAGAGATGGGGCTTCTGGGCTTCTTTGATTATATATGATGTTGATTATAAATATAAAATGTTGATTATGAATTTAAAATTAAGAGCATGTTATATGTAAAAAAAAATTTTAGTGAGGAGAAAGTGTCATAGTGCATAGTAACGAGACTATTCCTACTGCTAAAACTCCCTGAATGTGTTCACAAGGGGGGGTCATCACAAATTACACTCATTATTTAATAAATGAGCTAAAATGCTGAGGTAGTATCTGAACACAGGAGCTTTCTGTCTCTGTTCTTAGCGGCTGTAAATAGCGGTCAGGTACTGCTTACTCTGCTCCTTTATTATCTGATCATCAGCAGGTGTAAGCATCGCTGTAAATGCAGAATTTTCTTTTTTTTGGCAGATATTCACGCAAGGATTTTCTTCTTAGGTTTATTTTAAAAAAAGAAATAACAGTGCAATTCAGCATATATTTAAGTTCAAGACTTTCTGAGGACCTTTTTTTTTTGGTCTTGTTAAAATCATAAAACTTTTAAACATGTACTTTCCCCCAGCACTGATGGGAGTGGGGGTTTTATATTAGTGTGTATTTAAGCTGTGTCTGTGTTCATTTACAGTAGTTTGTCGAGGAAAATTTATACAGCCAAAAGCAAATCTTAAATAAATGTTTCTTCTCACTGTATGTAGCAATATATTTTTTTCAACATTTCCTCTTCTTGGCATGTGTTTACAGAGCCACTGATTCTTTTTCACTTCTTGTGTTAAGCGACTATAATTTAATCTCCTTTAATTAAGTAACCAGTCTGTAATCCTGAAACTATAAGCATGCTAGATAATTTTAGGTTTTAGTGTTAAATGTCTCTAATAATCTACGTCTTTAACTTCAGCATGTCTTTTATGATTATTTTCATTTAATTTTCTAGGGTTTTTAATTTTTATAATCTTTACACTAAATGCAATAGCTGTGCTATATTATAAATCCTTACAATAGCAATGATAATTGCACAACATGGGACTCCTTGGGTAATTTTCATTTCAGGTCAAATAATGTTCTAGTTACTCATGTTATCATGTTGGGTCCGGATTTAAGTTTAACAAGTTTCTGATTTTAAGCATGAGCAATCAGGTTAATTATGTGTATACCTTATGCAGTGTACATGCTGTCTTGTACTCTTTTGGAAATTGTGAAATGTTGCAGTTTTACAAACTATTCACGGGTTTTTATAATGTAGTTTTTAGTCAAGGAGCTAGAACTCCCTCTAATCAAACCTTTTATACACAAGTGTGTGCCTTTGGGTCACATAGTGTGCATAGTGTGCCATTTAGTGTCAGATATGTGGAGGTGCAGCTACATCGTGTGTTGAGGTTTAAAACATTCTGTGTGGGCCTGTCAGTACTAGTTAAAGTAAAAAAAAAAGGGGAAAACTGTACAAGATACCCCAGTGTAACCTCAACACCATAAACCTAAAACAATCAGTTTTAGATATAACGCTGGTTTAGCCTGTACGTAAACAACTCCAGTGCAATTGAACCTCGCTTCATCAGAAAGTTGAATAAATTTAGTAGGTAAATTCAATTTTTTTTTTCAAAATAAATACACATCAACAAGTCATCCTAACGATCTGACAACTCCGGTTTAAGATTCTTACCTGCTGCATTATTACCACACCCCTGTGTTTAAGAGTCATCTATAATTACTGCACCCCACAGACCTGTTTAGCAGTTAATTGAATATTTATAGTGAATCACCACATCCTGATCACTGTTTTAACTTGTGGTCACTAGTCACATGTCTTACATTCTATCTGCATCTGAAAAAATCAGAGCAAAATGTTTCATAATAATAAATAAAAAAATAAAATTTGTAATAATAATAATACATAAAGACTAAAAATACTAAGTAACCAATTATAAAATATTGTAAAACTGACTACAGAAGTAGTCTGCTACACTTTATCAGGTGATGTTGATGTACTTTGTAGTTCTATAATCCATTTCTACATATATTTATGTTATAATTACTTTTCTCTGCCCTGTAGGTTTAAAATCGGCAACAGTAGCTCATATGTTGCTCACAGCTTGTCTGAGTCATCTACTCATTCATCACTGCTGGCACTGGCACAGTTTTTGTTGGTGGATGATGCAATCCAGCAGGGTCACTGAGGTGTTTAAACTCCAAAAGTGCTGCTGTGTGTGTGTTAATACCTACCAACACACTCATATCACCACCACAGTAGTGTCACATTAGTGCTGAGAATAATCAATCACCTTAAAAAAAAAAAAAAAAAAATATATATATATATATATATATATATATATATATATAATTCCAACGAACTGTAGGCTATAGCTAGAATTATAAAGTGCATCTGCATGGGTAATATAACATAAAATGCACAATAATTTGAACCCTGATAAAGTGTTCAGAACGTAAGGGGTACCCACCTACAATAACCTAACCTATATTTAAAACACAATAAAGAATAGATAGTATAGCACAACACCACAAAGTACAAACAAGTAAAAACTTAAGCAGTTACAAAGGCTGTTAACAGCTTGGTCTTCAGGTTTCTTTAATAAACATCTTTTAAGCAGCCAACTAAAATGTTCTTGAGCTGATACAAAAGCACATTTACTGTTTAACCATCTGTTTTTTCACATTAACTTTTAGGACTATGATCTCCAACCTTGAGTAACTTAACATCATTTGTACTTGAATTGAATTCTTGTATTAAAAGTTGACTTTTAATGCTTGGTGTATATGGTGCTATGAGAAGTCTTGTTTGGAATGTACATGTTTTGTAATATGCACTTAAATCTGACTTTATGACTTATGACCAAAGTTTAGGTTTATATATATATATATATATATATATATATATATATATATATATATATATATATATATATATATATATATATGAGACCTATAATTTACTGTAATTTACAAACTGGTTTACCAGTCTCTCAGCCAAATTTTCAGCAACAATATTTTTTATTTTTTTATGTTTTCTTTTTGCTTTATTTTTTGTACACGCTGTGTAGTTCTGCAAAGTGTTGTGATTATACTTAATGCGGGTTTTTAGAAATCATTTATTCATGTAGGAGTTTTAGATTATGATCTGATATATTGGGATGTAACATATATATGTATACACTGTATGGATAAAAGTATTAAGCCACAGCTCATAATGATCACTTTTAAGCTTTTCATTGAGTTCCACTGCCCTATATAAAAAAATCAAGCACTTGGTCCTGCATATTAAACATCTGTATGATTTAAAGTTGTTTGGAGCAGTTTAGTGCCATTAGTTAAAATCATGTAAATAATAAAAATAAATAATAAAGCATTGAAGCTGTTATCTGCAAAATCAGAAGCCTCTAACAGCCTTAGTATTTTTTTCCATATAGTGTATTTGTGTCCCTTTTATTGGCTTGATTTAATTCAGTAAATGAGATCTTGAAGTTTACAGGGGTAATAGGAGATCACACTCAGCTTTTCTAAAATAGGAAAATTATTACAAGATGGGACGAATTTAAAGTTCACACAAACTTAATGATTAAATTGTGTTACTGCTGTAATAGTTTTATAAATATAAATATCACGTTATATTTGTTTTTCTTAATGTGTCCTTTAATATTCCGAATACACGCTGGATGGTTTTGTATGTAAGCTGGTTACCTCCTCAGTCAATGCCTCAGTCACTGCCTGTGTGTATGTGTGTGTGTGCGTGTGTGCGTGGGTGGGTGGTAGAATGAAAATAAACAAATTTTATGACAAGTTTACAATATTAAAGTTATTTTTGTTAGAACGGTTTTGAAAACTGTTTCTAGTTTCTATCTTCAGATATCAGCACAGCTCTGCTCTGAACACAAACTATAACCTCATTAAATCATTCAGGAGATTCATTTTCATTCTTTTTTTTTACATTTACTCATTTAGCAGACACTTTTATCCAAAGCGACTTTTTAGCATGATGATCAGTTTATTGTTTTATTTTTATTAATGTAGTGATTTATATTTGAAGTTGAAAGGCTTACTTTAAACCTGTTGATGAGATAATTGGATGCATAACTTTCAGATTTGGTATATTATTAAATTCCGCTCTGTCTTAGATTGTCTTCATTGTAAATGCCAGACTGTCGATTGTCCTCTTTTTTTCTTGTTGATCTTGCTGTTTCGTGTTTGTTTCATTGTTTCTACAGAAATGTTAGACGGTCTGATTGTTTAATGACTAATGAAGATGTGACAACACAGGGTGGGTACAAAAGTGGTACTGTTGGGAACTGTACTCATGATCTCAGTTTAATCAGCCCTACGTTAAGAAAAACGTCAAAGTGACATTTTCTGTTTTGCCCTTTGCTTGGTTCTGATCAGGATTTTTTAAAGCGTTCTATGCATTCTTGTACTCCAGAATCTGATTCTGGTTTATTTATTTTCTATTTTTTAAATAATAATAAATAATAAGTAATTCATTTGTTTGATTAATTTGGTTTGTGTGTGATTTACTAAAATTTCCTCTAGAGGGGGCTTTTGTGCAGCGTTATGCTGATATGCTGTATCATTCGATAGACCTAGGTTTACTGCCTCATCTCTCTCTCTTACTCACACTCACACCCCCCCCCCCACACACGTATGTTTATATATAACACAAATCTATATCCTTGCAGATTTACATTAAACAGGATTTTTGGTATTTGGGATTCAGTGTATGTCTACACGTGTCCCATCATGATTATTTGAGATTTCCCTTTCTGAGACAGTATCTCAGTTCTAATCAGGCATGTGGTATGAACTACCATCTCCACTCCTGTCCTAAAACATCATTGCATTGTTTCTTCTGGGATTCACATGACCACACACCTGGCTTTTTTTCAGTCACCCAGGACCAAGCTGTGATAATGTTGGCTGTGACGCTTTATTTGGTGATGTGCTGAAATCCATCCATCACCTTCTGCTTTATCCTCTATTAGGGTCGCGGGGCGGTTCCCCATGCCCATCCAGGGGAGACATCTCGGGCACTAGGCAGATACACCCAGAACGGGGCACCAATCCATCACTGGGCACTTACTCACTCACTCACACAAACACACTCTATATGGGGCAATTTGGAGAACACAATTGACCTTAATCCATGTTTTTGGACTGTGGGAGGAAACCGGAGAACCCGGAGGAAACCCATGCGGACAGGAGAACATGGAAACTCCACCCAAATTGGGATTCAAACCGGTAATCCCTAGCGCTGAGAGGAGAACATGCTAACCACTAAGCCACTGTGCAGCCCCATGTGCTGTTATATTTTAATTTATTAATAAAAGCAATAAGGCATGAGGGGAGATAATGAGATGAGAGGCATGAGTACAGTTACTGAGGCATGATTTATTCACAGTAATACACAACCTCGAGTGCCTTATTGTTTTTATAAAATGGTTTCTAAATTATACTATATTATAAAAATAAAGACAAGGATTAAGTCATGCATGTGTTTATTGAAAACAAAATCGTTAATAATCTGGTCTTCCGCGACATAATCTAGCGCTGTTACAGTGAATACTGACCCCACAGTAAAAGGTTTCCAGTTTCGGCATCAAATGCTGCCCTCTAGTGGCCAAAATATAAAACGCACATGTAACGTGTTGGACATCAGGTATTTATTCGAATGTAAAGCACTCAGGGGTGTTCGTTATTGTTACTTATGCCACAGGACAGATTTAAGTACCGGAATACCAGTTTTATAAACGAAAAAAACACAGATGGTTTGATTTGAATGAATCAGTTTGATCATCACCCACAGGGTAGTCACTTCACAACATTGAAGGGCCTGGGTTCAATTCCCAGCTTCTCCATGTTTGTAGGGTAGGCATGGCAAATTTTCAAAGTACAAAAATAAAAATAATTGGCGAACCCAATACTTGCCCGATGCCATATTGGAATTATTCATTTATTTATTATCTTCCGCTTTATCATCTATTAGGGTCGCGAGGGGGGGGTCAATCTATCGCTGGGCACACACTTACTCACACAGACACACACACTCTATATGGGGCAATTTGGAGTACTCAGTTCACTTGATCCATGTTTTTGGACTGTGGGAGGAAACCGGAGAACCCGGAGGAAACCCACGCAGACATGGGGAGAACATGGAAACTCCACCCAGATGGGGATTCGAACCAGGAATCCCTAGTACTAAGAGGAGAATGTGCTAAACACTAAACCACCGTGCCATCCATATTGGAATTAATAAGTTGCTAATAATGTTGCTATTACTGGGCGGCACGGTGGCTTAGTGGGTAGCATGTTCTCCTCTCAGTGCTAGGGATTCCCGGTTCGAATCCTCATCTGGGTGGAGTTTCCATGTTCTCACCGTGTCCGCGTGGGTTTCCTCCGGGTTCTCCGGTTTCCTCCTACAGTCCAAAAACATGGATCAAGGTCAATTGAATGCTCCAAATTGCCCCATATAGACTGTGTCTGTGAGACTGAGTGTGTGCCCAGCGATAGTTTGGCACCTTGTCCTGGGTGTATCTGCCCAGCGCCCAAAACGTTCTCCCCTGGATGGGCATGGGGAACCCCCACTGCGACCCTAATAGAGGATAAAGCTGAAGATAATGGATGGATGGATTTTGCTATTACCAATTTAATTGAATGCTTTCACTGTTTTCTCAGGACCCTCATGTGGCAGTAAAGCCTCAGAGACCTGTTTTGTTCACTTGCAGTCTAGCCATCTCTCCAAGTTGACTGTTTGTTTCAGATTTCACTGTGTTTGTACAAATCAACATCCCTGCTCTGAGGGCTGGCTGCGAATAGCTGCTCCTCTCTGTTACAGCAGGCTCTGTTTCACCTAGGTGCACAGGGAGTCCAGTTCTCTTGACTCATGCATAAAATATAAAGCTGAGGTAACACAAACAGACCCAAAAGAGACTGGAGAGACGCCGCCACTGCCAGAATTGCAACAAAATGTCAGTCTGGAGAAGGCTCAGCACATTTTTCAATCGATGAGGACATGCAGGAAAGTCCTGGGGAGAGTCCTGGTCCATGTGAAGATGAGCTCAGCAATAAGGAGAACCTGGCACCATTAAAGCTGACGTTAACTGGATGAGGTCCTGTGAACGTAAACTGGCGCAAGGCCATGGAACTGCCTCGAAGGCTGCGCTGGATCCGCAACCAGCCCTGGAGGGCCCGGGCTCATCGCAGAGAGTTCAACCGTGAGTATGCGCAAAGTCAGCTTCATTTTGGGTTTTATTATCCGGAAAACATCCATACAGGCAAAGGAAGGACCTTTGTGCATTCAACCTGAGAATCAAACCCAGCACAGTACTTTGGGCCAGACTGCTAACTGCTGCGACACCATGCTGTCTGGCTTGGGCAGTTATTCCCATGACCCTTTTATCTATTTATATATATATGTATATGTGTGTGTATATATGTGTACTGTATGTATGTATGTATGTATGTATATATATATATATATATATATATATATATATATATATATATATATATATATATATATATATATATATATATATATATGTCATAACAATACTTCAATTAAATCAATCAAAGGGTCATGGGAATAACTGCACACACATGTGTGTGTGTATATATGTATATATATATATATATATATATATATATATATATATATATATATATATATAATGTATTTATGTCTATGTTTCTATGTATTATTGTACATATATGGCACTCAGTTGCAGTCTGAAGAAGCAAGTTAGTGTTTAAATGTTCTGCTTATCCCTCATTGGGCTTCAGTGGTGAACTATTTAAAGCTGCAGTATGTAAGATTAGGAAGAGAGTGGACATGGAATAAAATTTTGTACAATTTCCTGTCCGTCCATCCTCCTGCTTTGTTGTGGTGCCGTCTTTGCTCAACATCTCCGTTTCCTGCACTTAAGTTAGTAATCAATTTGACCTTAACTGAGTAAGGATGTAGCTGTGGGAGTCATGTGGGAGTCATCTTGCCTAATGTTTACTGTGCGCTTGAGAAATGATTGACAGCATTGGATGCTCTTCCTGTCTCTGATTTGAATGGCAGCATCAGACAGCGTAGGGAACCAATGTGCATGTCTTCTTCCGTTGTGTCTGGAGCCAATTTCTTTTTGTGTAATTTGTAAATTTATATATAAATAATATATACATTTACAAATTACACAAAAATAGTTTTTTTAAAACAATACCAAAACATGTTTAGATCAGTTAGGGCTGTTTAAACAATATGACACATGACATACTATTAAATATATAAATTAGTGATTTTAAAAAGCAATCATATTTGTCATCTCTGCTTTTCAATTGAACCTGAGTAGTGAGAGACTTTAATCATCTCTCACACTTGTGTAATTTATAGCACCATTGTTCTATTTGAATGTTTTTATAATCTATGTAGGTAACTATAAATGTTGCTTTTTGTTTGAATACATTTACATTCATTGTGAATTGTGTTTTGTAGTTTGCGTTAATGCGCATTTCTTCCATCCCTGCAAAGGAGGTGATCAGTGTGCAGTTTATAATGAAGTCTGTACAGCATCTGTTCACACATTCAGTTCATCTATTGAATAGCAGCTGATCCCGTCATGCTGTACAGCTGCTGTACGGCACAAAGGCTTTGTTTCTTTGTGTCTTGGGAATGGACGAAGGCGCTCTGTAGACTAAGACTGATCTAATCGAATCCCACTCCTCCCATGTCAAAAATAATTGTTCCAACATCAGTGTTTTGAACAGTGGAGCGCAGTGGGTACCTTCAGTGCTATAGGCTCGCTTAATTCCAGAATTCCTCTTTCATCTTGGTGGAGCTGTGTCCCATTCGCAGTTGTAGAGAAGATGTGTGTTTGTCAGTTAAACAAAAGGCAATGTGGGCTTGATCTTTACCACATGAAGAGAGAAAGAGAATAGACCAAAGCTACTAATTCTACCTGAGTCTGGACTTGGTCTTACCACCGTCCCCCCACTGTGAGCTGTCTGCTTTCTGATGCTTTTAAAACCCTGCACTTTATGGACCTTTGATAAGAAAGGATTATGGGGTTGAAGACTGCATAGTGCCTACTCCAGATATTCTTTTAAGTGTAAGAAACTACAGAGGTTAAAGCTTTGAACTTTTCTTCCCCCAAGTGCTGGGAGATAAGACAGCTATATTGATCTCAGAACAGAAAAAAGTAAAAAGCCTTTGCTTGCTCTTGCCCCCCAGCAGGACACTCGAAGGAAATATTCTCATAAACTGATTTCCTCTTTGGTTATTGCTTTTTTTTTTTTTTTTTTTTTTTAAATACTGCTATAGTTTAGCTACAAAAAAACCTTTGATGTTTTCCCTTTAAATAAAACACAAATTTTCTTTACTTGGAAGTCCCCAAGACTATTTAAAAATACTATTGTACCTGCTTAAGAGGTTGCACAATGCTGCAGGTGCCTCACAGCAAAAGGGCTCTAGTTTTGATTCCAGGTTGGAGAGAACAAAGGTTTGTTTTGTCTAACGTCAGCTTGTTCTTCTGTACCCAAGTGCATGTTCTATGGGTGCTCTGCTTTTAACTTTCTACTGACATTTTGACATTTATATATGAGAACTTAAGGAGGCACAGTGTCATAGTGGTTTGAATTCCAATCCGGGTGGAGTTTCCATATTCTTCAGGGTTGGTTTTCTCCGGGTCCTACTGTCTAAAATTTGGATTTAAGATGAACTGCTCTAAATTTCTCCTTTTTAAATCGCATCCCATATAGCTGATGTGTGACCAATTTAGAACCAATTCTAATTACCCTTCTGGAACAAAGAACCTGCATGTTCATAATAGATGTATCCTATACGAAAGGAAAACACTTGCTGATTTTGGCAGATATTTTGTCAGCTGTATTAGAAACATTCATACTTTCAATATTCATTCATTCATTCATTCATTATCTTTCGCTTATCCTCTATTAGGGTCGCGGTGGGGTTCCCCATGCCCATCCAGGGGAGAACATCTCGGGCGCTGGGCAGATAGACCCAGGACAGGGCGCCAATCCATCGCTGGGCACACACTCACTCACACAGACACACTCTAAACAGGGCAATTTTGAGAACTCAATTAACTTGATCCATGTTTTTGGACTGTGGGAGGAAACCGGAGAACCCGGAGGAAAC
>JAFMOD010000936.1:261288-302630 GCA_019802435.1 Corydoras maculifer
TCGGGCGCTGGGCAGATAGACCCAGGACAGGGCGCCAATCCATCGCTGGGCTATTATTATTATTATTATTATTGTTATAGTTATTAATAAAAGAAGGATTCAGCCAAACTGCAATTTATCTGAAGGGTGTGGATTCAAATTCCAGGTCCATTGAAGTGACCAATGTGGGTCCTTAAGCAAGACCGTTTAGTGATGTGATTAGCATGTTTGTCTCTCAACACTGGGGATACAAGGGAGTTTCTTTGTTTCACACAGTCCAAAAACTTAGATTCAAGGTTCTCTATGTAAATAATATTATATATTGCCATTCTGGTTAGATGATAACTATATTTCTTTGGCTCTGTACCTGTACTCTGCACAATGACAATAGCATTGAATCTAATCTAAGCTTCAGCTTGTTCTTTATGGGTTAAGGCTTAATACATTGTGAAGCTGTCTTGAGATGATGTAATAATGTAAAAGGCTCTAGATAAATAAATAAGCTTGGTAAATCTTCTTGAAACTTATAGGTAATAAGATCTGCTCGACTCCTAAATGAAAGTAGATACTGAAAGTTTATCAGTTTCACTGTTACATTAATAGAATCTTTTACTGTGTGCGTTTAGTAAACCGATTATAAAGTGAGGATTTATAAATTACAAATCATTCCAGACTATGCAAGATCAAACAGAAGGTTGTACAGTCTCTTTCATTTCCCTTTAAACCTGTACAGATCTTTCTTTAATTTCTCAGCTAAATTTACACTAATCTGTTACCACAGCATGTAAGTTGGGACACACTCCAGTTGCTTTTAACCAGGAAGTTGAGTAAGACTGAAGATTCGGCACCACCAAGACACACCCTCGTAGTTTAGATTTGACAGGCTGTTTAAGTAGATGTTCTTCCTTTCTCTGTGTTGCATACTCCACTTCTCCTTTTTTCATTACCTTTTGTTCAAAATGAGCGGATGTTGCCATCTCTCATGACCCACCCAGAGCCTGGTGTATATGATGAGGAGTATTTTCTCATGGGTTGGGGTTTTGCGTAATGTTTCTTTTCTGTTCTCAGAAAGAATTCTCATGTTCTGTTTTTAAAGAAAATAGTCTTCCATCGTGGCGGCACGGTGGCTTAGTGGTTAGCACGGTCGCCTCTCAGCGCTAGGGATTCCTGGTTCGAATCCCAATCTGGGTGGAGTTTCCATGTTACCTGTGTCCGCGTGGGTTTCCTCCGGGTTCCTCCTACAGTCCAAAAACCTGGATCAAGTTCATTGAGTTCTTCAAATTGCCCCATATAGAGTGTGTTTGTGTGAGTGAGTGTGTGCCCAGCGATAGATTGGCGCCCTGTCCTGGGTGTATCTGCCCAGTGCCCAAAACGTTCTCCCCTGAATGGGCATGGGGAGCCTCACTGCGACACTAATAGAGGATAAAGCGTTAGACAATGGATGAATGGAGTGTTCCATCGTGAGAATGTGTAGGATGCACTTTTAATTCTTTTCGATGATCTGTACTGAGGTTTGCGTATGTACATCTCTTGTTGACTGCTAGTTGAAATCCCTTGAAACCCCTGACGGATACGAAAATAGTGAGTATGGCATTTCAGTGTTCTCGTTTCTTGTGCCTGTGCTAGCAGCTGTTTGTCATGTTGGTTTTGTCCTCGTCCCCTGTGAGTTAACAGCTGGATTTGGGCAAAAACTCATCGCTGCGTGAACAATGCTACAATTTCACAACATCCCAAAGTCTACAGAATTCTAGGAGCCCAACAGATGTGTGCATGTTGGATCACATTGTAACCAAATACAATACTATTAAAAAGCAAGATAAGGAGAAAATGTGTGGTCATGTTTTCAAGTTTTTTTTGGGAGTCAGACTCAGATTGTGCGTGAGCCACATTATTCTAATTATTTCTATGCAGAATGCCATACATTAGACCTGACTTGGTTCGCAAATATACTTTGTTATAAATTAAACCTTGTATAAATGTAGCTATATTTACAAGTACTATGGCTGAAGTGCCCTTGGGCAAGGCACCTAACAACAATTGCTCCACATGCGCCGTGTACATTACATTACATTTTATTTGGTCATTTAGCAGACACTTTTATCCAAAGCCAGTTACAAAATGAGCACAGGGTGTGCCACAGCATCCCTGGAGCACTTAGGGTTAAGGACTACATTCACACTGGTTTTCACTCATAACAAAATGTAATAGTGAAACAAGTCTAATGTATGGAGGTCTGCAATGGAATAATTAGGATTATGTGGCTCACAAACAATCTGAGTCTGTCACTCCAAAACACTTTCCCAGGACAACATGACGACACATTTTCTGCGTACCCTGCATTTTAGTAGTCTTGTGGCGCCAGATGTAAGCTCGTAAAAAAAAACAAAAAAACGACAATAAACAAGAACTCATTTAAAATTCATGACTCAGATAAACGCATGAAGTACTGTAGCTTCTGAGAAAGAATCTTCATTTTAAGATTCTTTAATTTGTTTTTTAATCTTTAATTGGACTCACCCCACTGTACCTCTCTGAGCTCCCCCATCTGCATGCTGAATCAGGTCAGCTGATCGAGGTCCAGGCTTAAGCTCAGGGATAATTAATAGAATCATGTTACTATAACATGATTTTACTTAGATTTTTATGTTTTTATTTGTTTTAGTGTTTTATTGGTATATCGTTTTCTTGTTTTGTAATTTTAGTTTTAAGTTCAACACTGTACAACACTTTGTTGTGGCTGCTCAAAATTGAGTTGACTATTTTCCCGCATGTGACCGATCCCTGTAAAGACAAGGTACCATCTCAATATACTTAGAACACATGGATGCACACTTTTAATATTCTATTGACAGCAGGTAATACAATTGAAACCGCATATCGATCATTATCTATAGACAATGTGAACTCGATGGAAAAAAAAAAAGAACAAAAAAAAGACATGCTGTTAGAAGCCGCTCGTTCTTCCCCGGGGGATCGGCTACGCGGGAGGAATGCGTACGCCGCTTGCTCCTTGTGAGCGTTTTCCGGGAAACGGCTACGCGGGGAAAAATGCGTACGCCGGTCCGTCAGGTAAAACACTCCAACGTGGTTGAGCGCGGAAGGAGAGTTCGGAGGCACCGGGATACAAAAAAAAATGGATTTATTATTAAAAATGGTGTAGGGACACCAACAGAAAGGGGGAACAAACGAAACGAAACTAACATCGGGATATTACCGAAACAAAGACGTGCACCGGGATAAAGGAATACGGAAACTAAATACAAAAGACACCCAGTCACGTGCACAAAATAAACAAATCACCCAACGGAGTCCATGAATACCTTAATGAGGGACAGGTGTCCCAGGCACCTGTGACACATGTTGATCACATGGATGTATTTTAGTAACCATTATGTTAATTGTAATTATTCAGTTTTTCCTCTGAATTCATTCTTTCATTTTCAAAGTCATGCGTCGCCACACTCACACTTAAATAAGCCAGCAATATATATTGCCATGGCTTTTTCACAGTTGCCCCAGCAACTTGGCACAGTTTCTAATTTCACACTTGATGCAATTATGCTTTTGTTTATCTTACGAGGAGAGAAGGTGCTAAAGTTAGAGAGGGAGTGATGTCTCGAAGGATCAGAAAGGAAGAAAGTGCTAACTGCTCATTTAAAGCACAGCTTCATTCAGCAGATTATAATAATGTCATCACTTATCCGGCTGAGTGTCGTCAGAATATAAGATCGGCATTTTGTTCAGCTAAATCCAATGTCATCTACACGGTATCTGATCTTGCACTTAGAAACAATAAATTGTCGTGTTTGTTAGATGGAGTGCAGAGATTCTATGGTGCTGTGCACTTACAAATGTGTCAAACAACAGCCCACTGTCTCATTCTGAGGTATTCCAATAGTGTGATATCTGTGTTTTGCAGGACGTATGATGCAAAAACTTCAACAAGAAGGACATTATAGTTATTATAGTAAAAAAAAATTTGAAAAAAAAACTTGGGCGGCACAGTGGCTTAGCGGTTAGCATGTTCCCCTCTCAGCGATGGGGATCTAGGTTTGAATCCCAATATGGGTAGTGTTTGCATGTTCTCCCCATGTCCATGTGGGTTTCAAAAAATCAAAAACATGGACTTAAGGTGAATTGATTGCTCTAGATTGCCCATCTAGCGTGTGTCTGTGTGAGTGTGTGTGCCCAGTGATAGATTGGCGCCCTGTACTGGGTGTATTTGTAAATGTTTTCCCATGACCCTAGTAGAGGATTAAGCAGAAAATAATGAATGAATGAATGAATAAAAGTACTTGAAATGTAACTTGAAACAATTCATTATAATAAGAATTTGAATATGAAACTTTTTCCATTATATAAATAAATTGTCTATTTTACTCACTGTGTCCTTTAAAGTTAACCCATCCACTACATGCCTGTAGTGATGAGTAACCTTGTATACGGCACACAATTGGGAATAGGTGCCTTGCTCAGTGGCACTTCAGCCATAGTACTTGATGCGATCGGGATTCAAACCGAGGACATTCAGGTTGCAAGACTGTTTTTTTAACCATAAGACCTACAAATTGTAGGTTAATTCCAATGAATATGTTATTTTTTGGGGCGGCACGGTGGCTTAGTGGTTAGCACGTTTGCCTCTCAGCGCTAGAGATTTCTGGTTCAAATCCCAATCTTGGCGGAGTTTCCATGTTCTCCCAGTGTCCACGTGGGTTTCCTCCTGGTTCTCCGGTTTCCTCCCACAGTCCAAAAACATGGATCAAGTCAATTGAGTACTCCAAATTGCCCCATGTAAAGTGCGTCTGTGTGAGTAAGTGTGTGCCCAGCGATAAATTGGTGCCCTGTCCTGGGTATATCTGCCCTGCGCCAGAAACGTTCTCCCCTGGATGGGCATGGGGAACCCCCCCCGCAACCCTAATAGAGGATAAAGAGAAAGATAATGAATGAGCGAATGAAATGATCTTAATGGAGTTTTACAAATGTGTGATGTCGGTAATTGGCTTATTGTCTGACCTAAAAAGTGTATGTACTGAATAAGATCGATGAGTCAGTGTTTCATGATCTTGGTCCTGATCCTTTTTCACTTTTCAAACATGTAAACTATTTTAACAATGCGCTAATTGTGGGATAACAATAGGAGCACAGAAAACATTAAACTATGCAGGGCAGTGGATCTCAAGGACCAGGATGAACAAACACAGATTCAGTCTGGTGATTCCACTTTTTTTTGTCCCCTGTTAGCATCTTCCACTCAGTGCTAGAATTTTTATTTGAAATACCTTATCATCATTATTATAATACAATCATGAATAAATTGATTAACAGTAGTAGAGGATTGTGCCAGTGGTAAACTGGTAGAGCTAACCTTACCTGAGTATTAGGGTACCTTACCTTATCTGAGTAAGGTTATTTGTGGCTGCCTTAGGTGTCTTGTTACACTCACATTGATTATTATTTATGAGCGTAGAACTGACTAATACCTTCCAGCTGCTAAAGATTTTCTAGCTCGCAGCTGGACCACATATACGTATATGTGTGTGTGTGTATGTGTATAGATAGATAGATAGATACATAGAAATGTGTGTGTGTGTATGTATATGAGAGAGAGAGTTAGGTGAGTAAAATAGTCATCGGTGTTGCCTAATTCATGCCTGTGTCCATCACATTGGTTTCTTTGCTTATTTTAAGCTGGTTTTATGTAGTTACCTTATTGCTGTCTTGAGTATTGGCAGACAAAACTGGACCTTTTCCTTTAATGAGACCACTGTTAGGTCTGCTCCACAGGGCATTATGAAATGTACAATTTTTTAAAGAAATATTTAAGTTCAATTAAACCACTTTAGCCTAGTTACTATTTTAGACAGTCTCATTGGAATGACATGCGTCATCGTTCACTGCGGTGGAATTTATTAAGCAGATTAATACTTTCACATAGAGGTTTAGGTTGCACTGATTAGTTAAAGTACCAATTGATACTTTCATTCATTCATTCATTATCTCCCGCTTTATCCTTTAGTAGGGTCGTGGGGGGGTTCCCCATGCCCATCCAGGGGAGAACGTTTCGGGCGCCTGGTAGATAGACCCAGGACAGGGCGCCAATCCATCGCTGGGCACACACTCACTCACACAGACACACTCTACATGGGGCAATTTGGATAATTCAATTGACTTGATCCATGTTTTTGGACTGTGGGAGGAAACCGGAGAACCCGGAGGAAACCCACGCAGACACGGGGAGAACATGGAAACTCCACCCAGATGGGGATTCGAACCGGGAATCCATAGTGCTGAGAGGCAAACGTGCTAACCACTAAGCCACCGTGCCACCCCCATTGAACCTTATAAATGTAAAATCCTGTCAGTGCCTGTCACTTGTCAACTTCTTGTCTACTCTTCAGCAAGCCACATCAAGATCTCAATTCTTTTCTCAAGCATTAAAGTGCCCTAAATATGGCAACTTCTTTTCACAAGTGCACTTTCAACATACTTGAGTCCAACTCATTTCCAGTTCACCTCACACAACACTAATATTGCTCTTCACCTCATTCAGCTGGATGATCTGGTCACAATGGCAACGTTGTGTAGATTTATGTGCTTCTCCAAAGCTTCAAAACATTAAACATAAGATGAGCAACAATATTATCTAGTGATGTTTTACTATACTCCATGTGTCTCTGCTTCATTCTTTTCCCACAATCAATTAAATAGTTTGCGAAGTAAAATTAAAATGAAATGCTGAAATGTTTAGATGGTGCTAAAACATAAAGCTACTATATAAATACTTTATGTATAAAAATGTATATTTAAATCATTTACATTTTATGTTTTTATTTCTATTTTTCTTACAATTTACAAGTTATAACTACTTACAAGTTATTTTCATGGCTGACCAGTTACAGATTTGATCTGACATCTTGCAAATTTATGTGACCTAAAGTACCCCAACACCATCATCAGGAGTTTTTACGACCTCCTATTCTAAATTTGTCTATGCTTTGTAACCAAAACAGCTTTCACACTTCTGGAAATACTTTCAATGGTTTTGGAGTGTGTATGGGGCAGGCTGCCCATTTACCCAGATGCACATGTTTGAGGTTGGGCTGGTGGATCTGGTTTGCAACCTTCATCTGGTTAATGTCAGGGATGTGTGTGGGCTAGTGAAGTTCTTATAGTTACTATAGATTGTGTATCATGAACTGAGGCATATCCATGCATTGACAGCAAAGAGCCTTCCCTGAACTGTTGCCTCAAAGGTGGAAGCATATAGTTGTCCAAAGTGAGTAATTAGCTGCTTGATTTCGTACACATGTGGCAAATGAATTTGATGAAACACCTGAATTCACTGATTAATAGCTGTGTCCTCAAACTTCTATCCATGTTGTGGACATTAAAACACCAATAATGGAAAGTGTTTTCATTTTGTGAGACAGAAACATGTAGCCTTATGCCACTTAGCTAGTCTCTGTTGATGCAGGACATGCTAATTAAATCATTCCTTCATCTAAGCTCGGTATATTTACAGGCTTTTATCCTGCCTTGCACTTACCTCATCACACTGAACACCCCCCCACACACACACACACATACACAAGCTAAAGTTGGCTCTCTACGTTACCCAAACCACTCACATACAGGAGATTATGAAATCATTCTGTTGTTGTAAGACAGCCTGCATGGTGTGGGCTCTCACTCATGCTTTCACACACTCTCACACACTTCTGTGTGACAGGCAGAATCGCTGTGCATCTGTGGACTGTTCACTCAGGCTTCAATTGGTACTGAGAGATCCGTAGAGATCAGGGCAGAGCACATAGTAGCTTAGAAAAGCTGAAACCCTTAAGGCAGTAAGGGATGATGGCCTTGCCTGATATCATGGAGGTCGACTTAAACGCTTTGATGCAGCAGGAGGAGGAGGAGGATGTCTTCATCAATGGTAGGTCAGATTTACAAATCTCATACATGGAGATACAAGTTTTTAGCCCTGCTTAATTAAATTAGGGTAAAAATAAAGACTTCTAATATATTATAATAAAGTAAATATAATGATAATGCTGTCTGGTTAAGAGGGAGGCATGAAATGCTTTTAATACTTGCAGATTTCAACTTTTTTTGTTCTAGTTCCTCTGTGGTTGTCATAGTATAAAAGATTTATATAAAACATGTAACAGCAGTGAATAAACCCAACAACCATAATCTTAAAACTATTAATTTGTATCTTTTGTTATTGACTACCGCTAATTCCATACTTCTATTTTAGACTAATTTCATAAATTAGATCTGTTTTTTTTATATCCTGGTCTTCTTTTACCTTGAATGGTCAATATCCCCAAAACAGAACTACGGAGCATGTCTTTTTAGTGCTGGTAAAATAATGTGCCTGTACCGGAGGAGTTATGTGGAGCAGTGCAGCAGAAGTTTGTTAATACTGTGACAAACCTACTTTATGCACCTAAATTTTTGAGTGGGACCCATGTTTACAGTCTGATTGATTCTGATTGTCACAATGTACCTTGAGTTATTCCTTGTTAATTGAACACATCATTTTTGTTTCAAAAGGTTATTTTTGTTGTGAACGTAGCTCCAACTTGTAGGTAAAATTGTCACAGATGAGTTTGTGTTCAATATACTCTAGTCCCTCATCAGTGCACACAGGACGGTGCTCACACATTGCTGTTTGAACTTAAGCAGCACGGCGTGTGTCATCCCTGCATCATGCTCTGATATCACATAAGTGTCAATGCAGTGCTGAAAATGTTTCACCACTCAATTAATACATGCTATGTAGGTGCTCTATTAGAGAATGAATTAAAGGGGATATAAAAAGGATGTGTGCTTACAAACAAACGGACAGCTGTAACAGTAAACTACCAAGTTTACATTTATGACAGAGATGATAAAATGACAATTGCTGAAAAAAAAGTGCCGAAGCCCCCCCCCCCCACGACCCTAGTAGAGGATTATAGTGGGAGTGGATATAGTGGATTAGTAGAAGATAATAAATGAAAGATACAAAGATTTATGTAACACGACCGCCTCTTAACGCTGGGGATATAGGTTCGAATCCCAATCTGGGTGGAGTTTCCATGTTCTCCATGTGTCCTCATGGGTTTTATCCAAATTCTTAGGTTTCCTCCCACTGTTTAAAACCATGGATTCAAGGTGCCCTGTCATGGGTGTACCTACCAAGCATCCTCCCCTGGTTGGGCATTGGGAACCACCCCCCCCCCACCCTCGCATTCGATCCAATAGGATTTTTCCTACAGCAGTTGCAAATAATGAAATTAGACTATTGTACCTTCAATGTCAAGCTAATTTTATGTAATTTCAAGTCTTTTAACTCCAGTTGTTCTATTTTTCTACCTATATTATATAAAATGTAATATTATATGTTGCCTGTAACACAAAAACATGTCAGGATGTGGGACAATGTTACTGTATTGTATCTGCTTTTCAGCGCTCACACGTACTGCGTGTTACTAGTGGGTAGTAGTCAATAGTTACTAATGAGTAATAAGTGGCTTTAAACAGTTTATATGCTAAAAAATTTTAAATGAGGACTTTGTGTGGCAAAAATTCACTTGATCTTGTTACACACAGAACAGTTGGCCTCCAGTATTGACAGGGGAGGCTTAGGAAATCAAAATATTGTTTCCTCATTTCCCAAGAGTGTCTGTAAGTGTCCAAATCACTTAACTTGTGTTTAACTGCAAATGAAACTGAACTCTGAACTGAACTCTGAAATGAAAATCTGATATATTCTAAAAATTCTAATTCTGTTGTTGTTTAGGCATTAATTGCAAAAGACAGGGAGTCAGTGGTTAAGGTGTTGGGCTATCAATCTGAAGGTTGTGGGTTCAAATTCCAGGTCAACTGAAGTTACCAATGAAATTCCTTGAGCAAGACCCTTAACCATAATTGCTCCAGGATGATACCGTGGCTAACACTGTGCTTACAAAGTGTTTGGCTTTAATAGCAGCATCACTCTGTATGAATATCTATATATGAGCTTTGTACTCCAGAATGGGAAATATATGCCTTTTTACTTTTTTAATAGTTAATCACTCAGAGTTTTTTGGGAATAACAAATCTCTTAACTTTTCACATTCCTATTATTTTTGTATTACAGATCTGACTTTGCCACTCACACTCACATCCTTTTATTAAGCAACTTTTTTAAGATGTGTGAAAGTCTGTAAACTTTCTGACTATATTCATGTTGTCCTTCAAGATCTTCAGTAAACCTGTTAGTCAATTGCCCCATCAGTCCTGCCTTATTGCTCAGTTCATGCTAAATATACATTCCCTTAACTTAATGCTGCCAATACCGTACTTCATGGTATGCCATATTTTAGTTGGGTGTGCTGTGTTTGGTTTTCTGCTCAACCTAACACAAAGTGTGAACTTGATTTGGAGTTAAAACTTAGTTTTATCTGACTATTACAGCATTTGCCTCATGGCATTAGAACCTTCATCAATCTTTGGCAACTCCAAAAAACAACAACAAAAAAAAACGTGAACCTATGCTACTCAGCAGAAGATGACAGGAGGTTTACCTTCTAGCACAACAATGACCCTATGCACTCTGCCAAAAAGAAAGTGATGGTTTGGGTATTAGAATGTGAAGGACCTCAATCCAATGTCTCCAGATTGATTTAATTACAGCAGTGCATCAGCAATTTTAAATTAAAATATTTTCAAGTTTCTGTGTGCAAGGCTGTTAGAGACCGATCCAAACAGACCGATGATCTACTTACTACATCAGAGGATTAGTTATTAGTACTTATGGAAATATCTCAGAATTTTGTCTTTGAGTTTTATTTTTATGCAAATAACTTTTTATGCAACTTTTTATTTGATTTTTTTTTAGTAACCTGAGTGGCGGCACGGTGGCTTAGTGGTTTGCATGTTCACCTCTCAGCGCTTCCCGGTTCGAATCCCAATCTGGGTGGAGTTTCCATGTTCTCCCTATGTCAGCGTGGGTTTCCTCTGGGTTCTCTGGTTTCCTGAATTAAAAGGTTAATTAAATTCACCAAATTAACTCATATAGAGTGTGTCTGTGTGAGTGAGTGTGCCCAACAATAGATTGGCGCCCTGTCCTGGGTGTATCTGGATGGGCATGGCGAACCCCACCGCGACCCTAATAGAGGATAAAGCGGAAGATAATGGATGGATATATGGATAGTAATCTGAGTATCATTTCCAAAGAACTGATTCCTGATTTCATATCTGAGGAACTGGTTCCTGGCTTCTTAACCTCCTCTGGAATAAACAAATTAACCCGATGGTCCTGTCAAGCTACTACTGTCACCATTTGCAAACTTACAAAAGTGAAATCCAAGTCGATGTAACCTCTCATCCCCTTGTTCCAACTGAAAGAATGAAACAAAAATACAAAGGGAACTGCTTTTTGTGATGTCATTTTGTGGGGCACATCTTGTGTTATTCATAAGGCTTTTCACACTAAGCTGTCTGCGATTCCTGGAAATGACATAACTGTTCTCCAGTCAAAGCAATACTAAGGTGGGTCCTCATCACCCTGTTGATCTCATTAATAAAGAAAATAAAGGAAGTATTTGCTTCAAATAAATTGAAATCTCACAAAACTGCAGTTATTTAAATAATAAATCAAAGCTTTTTGTTACAAAATTGCGAGCTGAGACATGAACGCCGTTATCTCACACTTATGCACTGCTTGCACGGCTGTCAGTCAGGTATTTATGAACTCAGATAGCCTGTGCATTTATCACTTGAACGCTAATGCTAATGGCAAAAATATTTTAACTATTCTACAAGCGGAACCTAGATTTATTTTCGTGTGCTGCTTCAATATATTTCAGTAGTTTAATCCGGTGTTCCCAGCATGTATTTGCTGTGATTGGATCAATGTTGTAAGTTAGTGTTGTAACTTTTTTTTATGGTGTTTGGATATTAGGGTCTGGAAATAAAGATAAATCAGTTATTTTGAAGGAGAAACAGATTGTACATCAGTTCTCCCCTCTCTTGTGACCTGGTTCATTAAGGTGAGGTTTAAAAAGCACTTTAGCATTTCACAAGATTGTTCCTTATCTAGTCCCATCCCATATCAGCACTGGGGGAGGGTACGCCTGCTGCAAAGCCCTGCAGAGCTTGTTGAGTGGGTTTTGTGTTTCACAGAGTCACCTGATCAAGTTATCCATGACTTATGGCTGTGAGGATAGATGGGGTAGAGAGATAGATGGATGTAGTCTGTATTGTCTTAGTATTGGAGATGCAATCTGTAACTCAAGTTATAAGCACGGATTAGCAGCCTAAACACTTAATTGCCTTTATTATTAGACTGAAAATCTTGCACTCCATCATCACCGGCCGTCGACTGATTATATACACACAGCATAAGATATGTTTTCTATGTATATGTTAGAGGTCTTACCAATAATTCATTTTAAACATATTACTACATTTCACTGAAGGGTAAAATAATTTAGTTAAAACAATTGTTATTGTCCTTTTTGGTAAACAGACAATACTTAAAAGCTGTTTTTTGTTCTGGTATGACTGTACACCCTCAGTCAAAGGTTGATCCATCAGCGTTGGCCTGAACAACATAAATAAAACCAGAATAGCAGAGGATATGAGCCAGACTTATTATTACTTATTATTACTTAATCATTATTTAACACCATTCTCTGATCACACCAGTGCTATTTCATCAAGTACTTCTTAGATAAAATGTGTGCAGCAGAATTTTTTGCAAAAAAGGTTGAGGACAAGGATGACACGATAGCTTAGTGGTTCACATGATCACCTTTCAGTATTGGGGATCCAGGTTCGAATCCCAATCTGGGTATTTTTACCTTCTTCATGTATCCATATGGGTTTTCTCCGGGTTCTCAGGTTTCCTCCCTCAGTCCAAAAACATGGATTCAAGGTAAATTCATTTATTGTCCATCCATTATTTATCATCTGCTTAATCTTGTACTTGGGTCATGGAGGGTTCCCCATGCCCATCCAGAGGAGAACGTTTCGGGCACTGGATAGATACAGCCAGGACAGGGCACTCACTCACGCACTACAAAAGGGCAATTTAGAGCATTCACTTTGGCTGCTCTGAATTGCCCCTATCCAAATTGGCCAAAGTATGAGTGTGTGCCCAGCAATGGATTGGCCCCCTGTACTGGGTTTATTTGCCCAGTACCAGAAATGCTCCTGATAGCTAAAATTTTTCAGGTTTGATTCTCAGGCAGGCAGCTCGGTTTCTTTTTGAGTGCTGTTTGCATGTTCTCCTGTGACAGTCTAAAAAGGTTAAATCAAGCTTGAAAGATGACAAGCCTCAGTACATTAATATGTCATAGAGTCCGAATGCTTCTGTCAGCATAGTATTTTAGAGCTCTGTAAGGGAAGATGCTCATGTAAATGAACGTGTCCATGGATACGGATAACCTTGCCTCTGCTAGCAAACTGTACAGTGGTTAAACAGCTGGTATTGAACATCTTCAGGCTTTGTCAGTAAATGAGAATTAGAATATGTGGGCTGATTCATGGTGCAAATTGGAGCACATAATCCCCTGTAGCTTTTAAATTCACTTTTCAGTCCTGTTCTACTCTTCCTGCTCGGAGCTGTTGGCATTTTATAATCTTTATTTACATAAGTGGCTTATAAATGCTCCTTTCTATAGCCTCCAGACAAACTAAACCAAACTGAGCTTGCATGCTCTGTATTTCATCCTTTAAACTTGTGCTTTACCTCTTTTTGTGAACATGGACCCGTTCCCATTGTGTCGTTTCATCTGTATATAGATTGAACAATTTTGTGTCTGTTAGAAAGATTTTTTTTAAAGTGCATTCATGGGTCAGATGTGACATTGTGTCAGACCTTGGGGGCAAATTCAGGTCAGTTGGAGGTGGATAGGGCCTGGTCATGTCAGCTCAGGACACACTCTTGTACAGCATGCTGCATTGCCTCGGGTTGAACAGAAAGAAAATGACAGAGCACTAAGGTAGTCATACTTTAACTGCTCATTTCTGCCTGTAAAACACGTTTAGTTTGTGAAAGTGGGGTTTAATCGAGCCAGAGTTGTAGCTGTCGTGTGATTCTCCATCATGTGATCAAAGGAATAAAACAGAGCATCTCCCAAGGGAGGCATTATTTCTGGTTACATGCCACCGAGGCTGCATGGCACTTTTATCTAACTGGCTGAGGACTGAAGCACCCATTGACCTACTTTAGCTCAAAGATCTTTTCTTAAACATAAGGCCATTTGGATCTTTTCTCATCTTGTAAAAACAACACAGGATAGGGAATGACGAACAACATTGTGAATGTTTTTACTTTTAAGAAATGGGTACAACAAACAGGGACAAAAATAAGGACTACAGTCTGAATTTGAAAAACTATAAAGTGTAACTAAATAGAATAATAGTCAATAAAATGGATATGGTGGTATATCCTGTCAATTATCTATATATGGTATGTATGGGATATGGTATATCCAATAAAGTGAACAGTGTATATTAGCTGAGAGGTTAACATGCCGCCCATTGTATATTATATTCTATATAAATTATTGTTTTTATTTTTGTATTATGTGTATTTATTGCTGGATAATATTGTATTTAAATGCATGTGGATTGAAAGTGAAAGGACATTAAGATGAGGATGTAGGATTCCACAGCCCTGTTTATATTATAAGCATAGCATGATCAAGTTATACACACGCCTACTAAAAGTATGTACTGTTTTAAGGGTTGTGAAGTACATACGGGATTAAATTAAACAAGTATTGTGTAGGTATGCCATTTGGAAGGCAGCTGTTTCCTATTTTTACTCCATGGAATGTTGTATTCTGTAAGTTTCGAGTTATGATAGAAATGTAAACACACCCACTCTGTAAATCACTGTCAATTTTCTGAATGATTATAGCTGCTCTGCATACACATGGGTACAATCCAAAAGTGTACTTTATATTAGAAATCCAGCGGGGCATTTGCATCCACACACACACACATAGACACAAGTTAATGACTAGAAAGGTTCAGCTTTAAGATTCATGCATGAAAGCAGCTTATGGTAATATTCATGCCGTTCTTTCGTGAAGCATCTGTATAATAACAGCAAATTGGCCCATATTGGTGAACTAAGAGGCTTTTATCTTTTAACTTTGGCCTTTGATGAGTACCTCAAATCAGCCTACATTAATGCCCCACCTGCAGAGAGATATCAGGTCACAGTGAACACTTAATTAAGAGCACATAGGCAGCTGTAAAGGCTGGGAGGCCGAGACTGCTACCTACAGCGGAGTCTGTCATTAAGACAGGCTGAAGATGTGTGATTAAGTCATGATGGTCTTTAATCTTACTAAGCTTGACTAAGTGTGCTTTAGTGCTGCCAGAGAATATAACACACAACCCTTAAAAGAATAGTTCTAGAGAGTTCAGGTTCCGATTTCATGCATGTTGTCTATAAGTCAGTCATGTATAATATTTAAGTTTCCCTGTTTTCATCAGTAACTTTTAATTTCACTGTAGCCAACTAATTTGGCACTAAATTATTCATATACAGAGATTTTTCCAATTTTATTTGTGCTGATGTATAAAAGTCAGAACAGGACCCAACAACAACATTAGCTTCTGTGTCGTTGACCAACTCCACACAAACTCTCTTTTTGCACATTTACCACAAATAACAAATAAATAGACCTGGAACTTTTATACTGGAAATTTTTTAACTCAATGTCACTTGATTAGTGTAAATTTTCACATAAAAACTCTCACTCACTCTCTCTCTCTCTCTCTCTCTCTCTCTCTCTCTATATATATATATATATACTGTATGTATATATATATATATATATATATATATAGAGAGAGAGAGAGAGAGAGAGAGAGAGAGAGAGAGACACCGTACTAACCACTAAGCCACTGTATTTTAATATAAATATTAAATATAAAGACTATTTAGAAGGTGAGATAGAAATGGTACCTCAATTCTATTACATGTCCATGAATAGTGAATTGACAGTAAAAAATACATATCCTAATGTGCCAGTCTGGCAGCTCTTCAGTTTACCCAGAAATTAATTTGGCTTTTTAATTCACGCCGATGACGGTTTATAAGATGTCCCACCAATTTCACCTTTGTGCATTTGCTACTGAACACTGATGTAAAAAGGAACAATAATGTCGGCTTTGAAATAGACTTACAAAAAGCTTGGACCATAATTACCAAACAGCTTCTCTAATAGCACTATTCTAAAGATTTGTGGTTCAACAAACTACCTCAAATGATTAATCTATAGTAATATTGCTCTCTATGAAAGATGTATTTTAATAACCATAACCCACAAGGATTGACTACAGAGAAAATGTAAATATAAAATATATTACATAGGATAAGGGCACAGTGTTTATGTCAAAGAGTTACAGCTGACTATACTCCTCTTCTTAGTTTTATATAGGGCTCTTTGATTGCTGTTTGCGTGGTGCATTGGTAAACATAGCTGCTGGTTAGGGGCTCCTGGTGACAGCCATAATTACAGGATGAGCTTTCAGGCAGCTAAGAAAGGAGGCATGTGGAGGTGTCTGCACTCAAATGCCCAAGGCTGGATACATACAGCCTTTTGAATTGACATGTAACAAGCATGAAAAGACCATATCTTCTTTTATCTTAGTTATGGACCAAGTCACTTCTGGAACAACACAATTCTAAGGTTGCTCAGTCCTGCAATTTATTATATTACCAAAAGTCTGGTAATATAAATAAATACAATTAACATCATTCATTTTTTGCTTATTTACAGCATAATTTGACCAAGTATTTTTTCTTAGTCTTATATATGACATTATTATGACACTGTTCATTTTAACTGATTTTTTTTCCCCAAACTAAACTTTACTTTCTCTGTCTGTTGTTCATAGTATATGAACATTTTTTTTAATAGAAATAAAATAGAACACCTTTATTGTCATTATACACAATGAGATTAAAAAAGCTTCTCCTTACCAGTACAAACATGTACCTTAAAAATATGACTTAAAAAAAAAAGTTTAATATTTTAATAATTAACTATTCCATAGTAAGAATTCCATGATTTATTGTGTTTATTGTTGTAGCTAATAAATTATATTTAAAAAGCTTGCATTTTTCTGACTTAAACACTTTTTATAATTTCCACTGTACAAATAAATATCAATGTTTATTGAATTTGTCAATAATCCATGTTTTACAAATGTGAAAATGCAAATATAAGTATGTTAATATTCAGAGGTCCTATAACTGTATTAGTAAAGTGTATCAACTTCTTGACCAAGCCTTGAAAATCCTAATTTAGCCTTAAAAACTAGACTTATTTCTGTGTAAGCGAATTGTTTGATTGAGTCTATATAACTTTCAGACATACCAAATTATTTTGGGCATACACTGAACTGGGAGAGATGGAATAATTTTTTATTACAGAGTAGTGCTATGCCTCCAGTGCATACACCATGACAGCTGAGTAAATACCAAACCAAGCGTGGGATCTGCTACTGCTTCCACAGACACATGTCCTTTACCACATGGTACTTTTGTCGACACTAACGGTATTTAAGCCAGCTTCAACATTCCCTGCATGACCAAGATAAAAGCTTAAATTGATTAATTAATATATTATTGTGCATTCAAATGTATGGAAAACTAAATATCTTTAACTGTCATATTTTATACATCATTGTTTAAAAACTATATAGTAACTATATAGAACAAACACTACAAATTGATATGTAGAATGATTCCATAGCCTTTCGGTTATAAACATAATGCGATTTCAGCCCTGTGTTTCTTGTTTATGTCTCAGTGTATAATTAGGTACTAATAAGAGATGACACTGTAAAGTACTGAAAATGAAATGGGATTCCTGTCACCCTGATTATACCAACACCATCTAATATTTACAGAAAGAGGGCAGTTTGCATTAACCTCCAACTGTGTTGAACTGCTTAACACCTCTTCATAAGCTGCGGTTTTAAAAAAGGTTAAGGGTGAAATGTCCCCCAAAATACACTGCATCTCTTACACCTATGGGGTATGATCATAATGGGGTACTGGGAATATATATATATATATATATATATATATATATATATATATATATATATATATATATATATACATCAAGAAAAATACATTATTAATAAAGTCATTTCTGAGTATTATTATTTGTGAGTATGTACAAATTCTAAACATAACTTTTAATAATTATTAAGAGTTGTTGGTAATTACCAATGAGATGAGATATTTATTGGCTGATTGATATACACCTAAATATCTCATCTCATCTCATTATCTTCTGCATAATCTTCTACTAGGGTCGCAGGGTTATTCCCCATGCCCATACAGGTGAAAAGTTTTGAGCACTGCGTAGATACTCCCAGGACATGGCACTAATGCTGATAGGGCAGTTTAAATTCGTTTCAAATACATGTTTTTAGGCTGAGGGAGTGAACTGGAGAACCTGATGAAACTCACACAGACTCGAACCTGGATACCCAATGCTAAAAGACATACGTGCCAAACACTACCCCACTACCCCACTTTAAAAAAAAAAAAGTGGCTTAGTGTTTAGATTCATATCTACCCGATCTTGGTGGAGTTTTCATGTTCCCCCCGTGTTTCAGCGCTGTAGATCCAGGTTCAAATCCCAATCTGGATGGAGTTTCCATGTTCTCCCACAGTCCAAAAACATGGATCAAGGTCAATTGAATTCTCCAAATTGCCTAATACAAAGTGTATTTGCATTTGTGTCTGTGCGCCCAGCAATAGATTGCCACCCTGTCCTGGGTGTATCTGCCCAGCACCTGAAACGTTCTCCCCTGAATGGGCATGGGGAACCTCCCCCCACCCCGCGAACCTAGTAGAGGATAAGGGGGGGGGGGGGGGGGGGGGGGGGGGGGGGGGGGGGGGGGGGGGGGGGGGGGGGGGGGGGGGGGGGGGGGGGGGGGGGGGGGGGGGGGGGGGGGGGGGGCCCCCCCCCCCCCCCCGCAACCCCCAGATTGGGATTTGAACCTGGGATCCCCAGCACTACACCACCATGAAGGGTTTATTATGTGCATGGTTTTTACAGAGGCGGCACGGTGGCTTAATGGTTAGCACCTTCCCCTCTCAGCACAAGGGATTCCCAGTTCGAATCCCCATCTGGGTGGATCTTCCATGTTCTCCCCGTGTCCGCGTGGGTTTCCACCGGGTTCTCCGGTTTCCTTCCACAGTCCAAAAACATGGATCAAGTCAATTGAGTTCTACAAATTGCCCCATATAGAGTGTGTCTGTGTGAGTGAGTGTGTGCCCAGTGATAGATTGGCGTCCTGTCCTGGGTGTATCTGCCCAGCGCCCGAAACGTTCTCCCCTGGATGGGCGACCCTAATAGAGGATAAAGCGGATAATGGATGGATGGATGGATGGATATTTACAGAGCTGTGTAATGTTGAGGCATATTAAATGCAACCGCCTATGTATCGTTCATGGATTCTGATTGGCCACTGGGGGATAGGGGGCGTGGTCGCAGGCAGGAGAACGGCACTACATGCGCCAGCGGCTCGGACGCTGGGCTTCGCGGCGGCGTTGTTGTTGTGCAGGAGCCTCGAAAAGCTTTAATGAAACCCAGATCGTTGAATGTTTTGGAAGCACCTTGCAGTGTTCGGCTGATGGGGCGCTGAACGAACGGGATTTAAACGGGATTTGTCTTTTCATTTGCAGCGGTGAGTTTGCACGGAATAATCCCGTGGACTTCAGCAGTGACAGCAGTAGTTCAGTTCACTTAAACTTCATTTAATACAGTGACGCGCCTTTGATCCTATTTTATTTATTTTTTAATTTTGACTGACAATTATGCCGTTAATATTCTTTTTATGATTTATGCCATTGTGTTCATTTCGACCTCACCGCCTGCGCCGGGTTCCAGAACCTTTACAGTGTGTTCTCACATAGTTGCGTGTGTTTTTAGAATTAGGGTTGTGTTTTTGGTGTCAAGACTGTGTAATTTCTGCTGCTGATTGGTTGCGTCCTGCAGGTGCGCTCGCTCATTTACTGTGTTTGCATGAAAAAGGTGGGCGATATAATCGTTCTGTATCAGTGTCCACGATACTGGTTGATTAATTCATTCATTATCTTCTGCCTAATCCTCTACTAGGGTAGCAGGGGGGTTCCAAGGTGCTGGACAGATACACCCAGGATAGGGCACACAGACACACAAATCTTTCACTGGGCACACAGACACACAAACATGGGGTCCAAAATTATGGATTCCTCCCACAGTCCAAAAACATTGATTCCAGGTTAATTAAATGCTCTGAATTACCCCATATAGTGACCCAAATATTTGTGTGTGTGTCTGTGTGAGTGTATACACTCGGTGCCCTGTCCTGTATTTGCCTGTTCTCTCCTGGATGGGCATGGGGAACCTCCCTGCAAAGCTAGTAGAGGATTAAACAGAAGATAATGAATAAATCGATATTGTTTCCATGGTCTCCCCGTCTCTGCATGGGTTTCCTCCGTGTTCACCTTAGTTTACCTTTTGGTTACCTTGAATCCATGATGTTGGACTGTGGGAGAACACTGGAGAACCCAGTAGAAATCCACATGGACACAGGGAGAACATGGAAACTTGACCCAGATTGGGATTTGCACCTGGATCCCCATCGTTAAGAGTACTAACAATTAAGCCACTATGCCACCCCACAATATTGGTTTTATCCAAAGTGGCTTACAAGTATCCCAACTTGGTTGAGGTCAGAGCATAGACAGCAGTCACACAGCATCTCTGGAGTAATGAGGGTTAAGGGTCTGCTCAAGGACCCACATTGGTAACTTCAGGTTGGATTTAAACCCACAACCTTCAGATCGATAGCCCAACATTGAGGTTTTAGATATTGCTGCTGTCAAATGAATGCATTGTTTACTATTTACCGTCCATAACTACTTTGATTTTTCAAAATAATACAGTAGGCTACCAGTCAAAAGTTTGGACACGCCTCCTTTTTGCTCCACTTCTTGTCCATTAGGTCAGTTTTCCTTAACCTGAAAATGGAATTTATGATGTATTTAATTACTGTTTGGGGACTAACAAAAACAAAGAAAACAGATTACTAGTGTCTGTAATTGTAAAACTACAAAGTCCATCTGTATGGTAAGTGAAGGAAACAGAGCAAGAAAGGGGCGTGTCCAAACTTTTGACTGATTGTATTTATGCGTTTATGAAACATAAAACATATACAGGTTATAAAGTTATTCTGCAAATGTAGTTTTTCTTTTGGGGATTTTTTTAAAACACATTTTTTGCATGGTTCTTATAACAATAATTGTGGCAGTAAATAAATTTAACACTCACCGGCTGCTTTATTGAGTAAAACCCAATATTAATTTTATTGTCACTATTCTATAAAGATGCATCTGGTATTTACAGACTCTAGTCCCTCTCTTTCCTTGCATTCTATGTTAATCTTCTTTTCTTATCTTTCATTAGTAGGATGCTGGTGGCCAAATGTTTTTGGGTCAGTGGATTATTCTCAGTGTCAGTGATGTGTTTATAAAGTCCAGCAGCACTCCTGTGTCTGATTTACTCATATCACCACAAAACACACTAATGCCTCCATGTTAAGGTCACTGTTCCAATCTACAACCAATATAATACTCGGTCTGTAAGGCTTATATGGATGACTAGCTTTGACCAGAACAAAGTAAAGTGGTTTATTAAAGTATGCAGAAAATCAGATGGACTGCAGTCTGTAATTGTAGGACTACAAAGTGCTTCTAAATGGTATGTGGATCAGATTAACTGGATAACTAGTGTGAAATCCATAAAGTGAACCTAATGAAGTGTCCATCGAGTGTCAAATATATATTTTCAACTCTAGCAGTAAAATCATGTGAAAAAAATGCAACATGCTAGAATGCCATAAATACTTTAAGCAAGACAACATAAAACTGTGAAAAAAATATTTACACAAGACAACACAAGAACAGTCCTAAACTACCTCGCAATTATTAAAATAAAAATGGCAATATAAAATGAACCAAAGCATAAGAAAGAATAAACAGACTGAAATATAAAACCAGAAAAACAATTAGATCAGGATTATGTCCAAAATGGCATTAACTCTCAAATAAATAAATAAATATATGAATAAATAAAGGAATATTTCATTTAAATTAATTTGACCATATTACTTCATAAAATATTTACAAATATAAAAACAAGTAAAAGAAAGCGATGACATTGAAATTGCAAATGTAAAACGTGTTTTTTTATTTTTATTTTTTTTGATTAACAATAATGCTGTTTGATTCAAGCAACTTGAGTTGAGTGTAGACTGCCGGTTATTTTTTCCTTTAATTATTTTTATATTGTATTTTTTAATGTGGTTTTATAAGAAGTACTGAGTGTGCTTTGATTTTCAAATAGCATTTTAG
Organism: Corydoras maculifer; assembly: GCA_019802435.1. Lineage (NCBI taxonomy): Eukaryota > Metazoa > Chordata > Actinopteri > Siluriformes > Callichthyidae > Corydoras > Corydoras maculifer. The sequence goes on from JAFMOD010000936.1 coordinate 283,685, forward strand.
GAGTAATAGGAAATAACAGAATGGATTTGTGGACTGATTTGTATTCATGTTCACTTACTTGTTTTTTAAGGATCAAATCTTTTAAACATCTCAAGTCATGGTGGATATGTTGACCATGTGTTATTTAACTTTTAACTATTTTATCATATGCACTAACCGACATCTCTCTTAACAACAGAGCTGTGTGTCTCTACCAGTCTAGTTTAAATTATAAATGATTACAGTCATTTTGTCGAACTCTGTAACTTACTGTAATTTGGGTTATTGCAGTTTGTTTTTGAAACAGGAGCATGGAAATAAAAACAACCTACATGTGGAGGTGCTGCGTTTTGATATAATGAAATGCAAACAATTTGCTCTTTTGACTGAAGTGGCTTTTAAAGAGCATTTCATGAGACAGTAAAGAAAAGATACCAAGGCATGTAGCTGCCAGTTCAACCTTTACCACATAAAAAACCCCACTAATTCATCTTTCAGTTCCTTTTTCTTCTTCTTTGTTAGAATATTGCTCTTGTTTTTAAAGACCCTTGCTTTTTTATATCATGTCACTTAACATTTGTGAACTTTTAAGCTGTTCTGGTTCATTTCTTAGAAAGACGCTTCATCAGTGCGATGAGGATTTGAGCTAGTGGGCAGAAATGAAATGAGTCAGGCGATGTTTTGTCACTACAATGCAACGTTGGGTACAATGGGTCTTTCTGGGCACTGATATCACATTATATTATGTTGGATAAGAGTTAAGGAATACGCCACTTCTTTTCAATCTGCCACAGCTGCGACATACGGTTGGAACTGTAGACTGGAATTTGAATGGATTTACATGTACTGAGCACTAAATCACTTAAAACCCTCTTATAATGGTTGCCTATAGAGAATTGGCAAATGTTTTATGCAGCAGTCAGATTTCCAGCAGCAGTGTTTTTTCTATAGAAAGTAAAAGGTTATTATTCAGTAATGTGTTTTGTATGTCTACGGAATCTTTTGCATTAGATTTAAGAAATGAATTATTTTGAGAAAAAAACATTCCTGGTTTGTGAAGCCACTACCTTGCACAATTTAGTGTTTTACCTGCTTTTGAACTCAATAATAGGCTGTAAATGCAATGATTAAGTGGAGCAGTGATGCTATTTAGTGCCTGGCATTGGACCTCCATGACCAGGATTAAGAAGCATTCATTTAAATGACACTTCAGATAAGATTTAATAATTTGGGAGTAGATTGTTTCATCTCATGACGTTGATTTTTCGAGTATAACCATAGATTTTAGTCTAGATAGACAAAAGTATAGCAACATGCCACTTTCAGCTAATTAATGTAGTCTTCACCTTAGTCCTGGTTGTATCTGGCCACCACCTGAAACATTCTCGCCTGGATGGTATGGGGACCCCCCCCCCCCCAGCAACCCTAGTAGTGGAAGATAGTGAATTACTTCCAAGAAGTGGAAGATAATGAATGAATGAATGAGGTCCCACAGACACACTCCAAGATCTTGTTGAAAGCTTTCTCAAAAGTGAGGAAGCTATTGTAGATGCAAAGGGATCAACATATAATTAACATAGAAATGTGCTAATGTAGTGATAATTCAACACTTCACACTTTCTGATAAAATATAATTTCCCTTAGTCTTTCATTAAAAACGTATTTTGGTTCAATACAGGAAAATAAATCTGAAGTATCACTCTGGTAAATAATATAATAATAGTCAGAATTTAAATTGTGAGTCTCTAATGGTGCTTTTATCCAATTTTCTAAGATGTCTGAGCAATTAGTTCCTCCAGAGACCTAAAGTACTGGACACATGTGCAGTTTCAGTTTCCAGATTGCGTTTCCTCCTCTTTTGTTTCACAGCATGTGTTTACACAGCTGATAGTCATTCAACTAGGTGTGGCCTGCTCAGGGTGGACGACAGTTCTCCCCCTAATTCACATCTCTTTGTCTCACTAATGAAGTCCTGTTAAAGTCAGTCACTGAGCCAGTAATGTGGGTCCGTCTGTTTTTTCATAGACAACCCACATGTTCTGCCATAAGCCAGGCTAAAGTTTTTCTTTCTTTGTGCAGCTGCATCATCTGTACCAAGGGGTGAGGAGCTGAAGAGTGATTTATCACTGATTCCTATCAGACTTATCTCTTTAAGCTGCCTCTTGTCTGGACAAATATCAGTTGCAGTATATAGCCCTGTGGGTGTGATGAGGGATATTTTGGGAGGGATGGAGGGAGAGGAAATATGGGGGATGGGCAGAGATAGTTGAGATTCTCTGGAAAGGCTATGTTTAATTGACTGAATAGGAGGGGGGTCAAAGCACTGTCGAATTTTTTTTTTTATCTTCAGCTGTCCCGCGGTCATGATGGGAGTGCTGTGGGTTGCTCAGCATCACAGCTGTGACTGCCAAATTAAATCTGCTTGGTGGACTGCAGGTGAAGCTTACAGTGCTATTGTATTGTGAGAACTGCGAGAGCTAGCATTTAAACTCCCCTCGTACCTTGTGCTAATCCTGCAGTGTTTTATCTTATTATAATATGTAATTACAATCACTCTTGGATTTATATTCTTAAAAATGCATCCCAAGCAGTCAACATTTGTTTGGTGCCAAGATGTTTTTTCATTATTCCCTCAACACATAGGTGTCAAACTCAAAACCTGCGGGTCATATTCGGCTCGTAAAACAATTATATCCCTCCTGCGAGATCATTTTACATTGATCTATTCATTCATTCATTATCTCCCGCTTATCCTCTATTAGGGTCGCGGTGGGGTTCCCCATGCCCATCCAGGGGAGAGCGTCTCGGGCACTGGGCAGATAGACCCAGGACAGGGTGCCAATCTATCGCTGGGCACACACTCACTCACACAGACACACTATATAGGGGGCAATTTTTTTTGAGTATTCAATTAACTTGGTCCATGTTTTTGGACTGTGGGAGGAAACCGGAGAACCCGGAGGAAACCCACGCAGAAACAGGGAGAACATGGAAACTCCACCCAGATGGGGATTCGAACCGGGAATCCCTAGCGCTGAGAGGCGAATGTGCTAACCACTAAGCCACCGTACCGCCACATTGATCTATTATAATAATAATAATAATAATAATAATAATAATAATAATGTCCTGGCTATATGTTTTATTTGGATCGTGCTCATATTTTGATTTTGACAAACATTTTTATGGAGAGCAGAAATATTTAAAGATTAAGTTTCTTTTTCTAAAATGGCCCAAGAGCAAAGAAAACTAAATGTTGTTTTTTTTGTACTTTTGTGCAAAAGCATATTTTTATTGAATCTTTTCATGTTTTTATGCAGCGTGTTTATAGTTGTAATTTTAACAAGATATTTTTATAAAGAGAAAAGAATTTAGGCGGCGCGGTGGCTTAGTGGTTAGCACGTTCGCCTCTCAGCGCTAGGGATTCCCAGTTCGAATCCCCATTTTTCCATGTTCTCCCCGTGTCTGCGTGGGTTTCCTCCGGGTTCTCCGGTTTCCTCCCACAGTCCAAAAACATGGATCAAGTCAATTGAATTTTTAAAAAAATTGCCCCATATAGAGTGTGTCTGTGTGAGTGAGTGTGTGCCCAGCGATGGATTGGCGCCCTGTCCTGGGTGTATCTGCCCAGCGCCCGAGATGTTCTCCCTGGATGGGCATAGGGAACCCCACCGAGACCCTAATAGAGGATAAAGCGGGAGATAATGAATGAATGAATGAATGAATGAAAAGTATTTAATTTATATAAAGTTTAAGTTTATTCATTGTGGACTTATATTACTGTTTGTTTCTATTGCTGTTTATGTTCAGAAAACATTTACTTTTGCCCTGATACAATTCAGTTTAACCCCCCTGCCCTAACAATTGGGCTGCAACGCTGGAAAGCTATAAAGCTTACAAATAAACCTTCCAATAAAGCTTTTTGGCTCAGAGTAATTTAACCGTTGGTATATAAACTAAAGAATTTTAATGCATTGTGCCTCAGGCATAATGTAAATGTCATTTTTATTGTACACATTAGAATTGCAAGTTGAGTGTATATACACCTGTGTGTGGTTTCTCATCTTTGATGATGGTTTTAAGTATGAAAATGGCCAGCGTTTGTTGAATCAGCATTTTCACACCAGAGGACAACGTGGTTTACATTGATGCATGGTTTTATTGCAGTGTAAAGGACCCACATTGGTTACTTCAGCAAACATGGGAATTAAACCCTCAACCTTTCCCACACAGCACAATTTAAGTTGATCCTCCTTTGCAGATTTACTAGGTTTCATTCTATAGGAATGCTTTTTAGCTTTTTACAAAATTTTGGAATACCTGTGGAAATTTTGCCCATTTATCCAGATGAGTATTTCTCAAATACTGTGATACTGATGTTGCAAACGAAGGCCACAATCTTAATCGTAGTTTATCCTATTGCTGACTGGCCCACTTCAATCTTTGACCTCAATCCATCAATCAAGCTTGGTTTCTTGGAGCACAGACATGCTGGAACAGAAGAAGGGCCTTCCCTAAACTTTTTTCACAGGGTTTTATGCTTAAAGTTGATGAGATTGCATGTTTTGCACTTTACTGTTTACATTTGACAATGGGATTAAGTGAAATGCCCAAGTTCATTAAGAAGTATCTCACTATACCTCTGTGCTTATAGTTATAGTATGATTGAAGTGGTCATATTTTTATTTCATATTATTTTGTTATATAATCAGTAAAGTGAAATAGTTCGAGCCGTTGGCACACTCTTTATTCGGTTACAGAAGTTTGGATAGAGAACATCCGTTCATTTCTGTACAAATGAATGCAGATTTCACAGAGCAGCGTCATGTTTTAGGTTGTATTGTTCCTTTCACATTTCTTCTTTCCCACCGTGTAGAACATCTGTAGATGAGAGTCAAAGATAATGATGTCAGAATTTGCATTTGTCCTCAGATGCTTAATGATCTTTGGTAAATGTATGACTATGAGGAAGTAAAATTTGTTCTCGACTGCGCGTTTTTTGTTGTTAGCCCATGGGGAAACACCATGTTGTCATTTCATGTGCACCACATAGAGCTGCAGGACAGAACCTTTGAAATGACCAAAAATAAACCATAAGCAGTCCTGTTATTTAAAATATTAACCGAGAACTTGCAATTGTCACCGTACAATTATAATATTAATTACATGAATTAGTGTGCAATCATCTGTTACTTTAGTTTAGTTATAAATGGAATTTATATTTGGATATATATTTTTCTTTTTTTAAACATTAATAGCATATAATTGGTTGTTTTACACTTCTTTTTAAAATCATTAAATTTCTTCTTCTTCTTCTTTTCTCTAAATAAATAGGCCTTTAGCTCTGCCATTTGATTCTTACCAATTTATGTATAATTTAGATACTTTTACTCATTAGAGTACTTTTAGTACTTTTAGTCATTAGACAAGATTTTAGGATACCTTCAAATACACAATAGGATACCTTAAAATACACAATCAATGGTCACTTTAGTCAACCCCTTTATGATCTACACTCAGGACAGGGCGCCAATCTATTGCTGGGCACACACTCACACAGACACAAACACACACACACACACTAAAGGTATATATATGGTATACTGTATATATACTGTAATTTAAATAAAAAACAGCTCCAGATCACGTGGATCATGTTTCATACACACATACATTTAGTTGTAAGAGATGATTGAATTATTTCAGAGACAGATGCACAATGTATGTCAGAACTGACTGCATCCAGTGAATCATGGTACACATTCATATGCTGCCTGTAGCTTATAGGCTGAATCATATAAGAGGTTTAATATGCCTAGGATGATGGAGTGGCCAGGATGGTGCACTGTCTGCATATTTAATACCATTAATTACTTGGATTTAAATATACAGTGTAGCTTTCAGTATAGGCCTTTAACGTGATCAGGTCTGTGGCAACAGTTCAGTGCTGAATTAATAATTGTGTCAAATTGGGTTCAGTTGCTTGGCAAATTATCATTAACGTAATGATTCTAAAATATTGATCCTGATTGATTCTGAAATCTTGATCCTGAGTTGTAGTTGGAAAAAAATACACTGGGTTTATGGAGTTTCCATGAGGTTTTGGTTCTGACAATATTTATTGTGCTTGAATTTTCAGGCATGTTGTTGGCTAGTGATGTCTAATAAAAAGAATCCTTGCTGTTATATTAGCCTTTTAATACAAAACATTGTGAGGCATCTCAGAGTTGGTATAAAAAGTTCTAAAACAAACCTAGTTGAAATTCAGTTTACGTCTATCCTGCAGACCTAGGTCAAGAGTCTAAATATTATTTGGCTTTAAATAAATTTTCTTTTTTAAAACATTAGGAGCCGTAATACCGGAGAGAACTGGTTTTTAGTGCAATTTACTAAATCCATAAGGACAAAAGTTCTGAGGTTGACAATTGAGAACTTACACAGTTATACATGTTTCAGTTTGCAGTTAAGTCTGGAGGCATGTTCTTGATATTTTATAGGCACAATCTTGGCACCACTTGGAACCCATTAGGCAAATTCTATACATAATACTCTCTGTGTATATTGAATTGATTCCCCAGAGGAATTTATAAAAGTTTACAAAGCTGAGAAATGCACATTGTCTCCAACTGAAAACAGTAACTATCACTACACATGACTTTGTAGTTAAAACTAAACATGCAGCTCATTTGAAACAGATTAATTTTAGAACAATGTCAAGGCTCATTAGATACAACTATGGCTTTGAGGTGCTTTCAGATCAAAGACATCACACATTTATTTGAATCAAAGAACTTTTGTCGTTTGTTATCATGTAGCATATAAACTACTTTGAAAATGCGGATTAGTTAATGGGACAGTAAAACTTCTTAGTTTTTGTACGTATAATGGGAGAAGTGGAGTTTACATGCAGAGACATAACCGCCTGCTAAACACGACCTTCACAGCTGAACTTATTGAATTCCACAGAACCACCATCAGGACATTTTAGCACATTCTTAACATACATTTGGAAAATGAACAGATGCTCCCGTGTATCTATAAAAGGGATTTTGTCCAAAGGTTACCAAAAACATGGTATTTAGCTTCCCATAAATAATGTCAGTTATGTGGTTTATTTATGTAACATTCTGTCTTACTATGGTCAACGCTTATGTTTTAAGGTTTAAACTGCATATTTTGAAATTTATTAAAATTATTTTTTCAATTAAACAAGACATTGTGCAGCCTATTTTAATAATAATGATATAGATATATTATTTTTTATGATAAATTGAACAAGAAAATAGAAATTAACAGTGATTTATAAAAAAGAATTAAATATATATACATTTTATAGAGGTTGTATTTCTGTATAAAAAACATAAACATTTAAGCAGTACTTTTCCATAGAGCTGTATTGTATGACATCTTACTCTGGAAAAGATTTTTTAGTTTTTACACAACCATTGTCAAAACTCGATACAGTGTTTGACACTTTTCTCATAAAATATGAGACCCCGTCCTTCTTAGTTATGTGCAGCCATCAGAAGTATGTGTGTACATTTATTTCATATCACACAGATTTTTTAGTTCTCTGAAACTGTCATGTGCCCTGCTGTCCTGAGAATAAATTTTTAATCACTAATGGGGCTGCAACTAACTACTGTATTCCTTTTGATAAATCATAAACTGTGACTATTAATCAAATGTAATATTCAGTCTAGTTTTATATATAAAACTGTATATACAGATACATCCAGGACAGGGTGCCAATCTATCAATCTACACACACTAAATCAACATGAAATGAGATCAGGTTCTAAAATAAACAGTTTTTCAAACACCTAATCTAACATTATTTTAAGCTGGCAGGCAGACACAGTTATGGCTTCAAAATGTTTGGTTTTAGCAGCTACAAAGACAACAGATTCTTCTTTTCTCTTTTTATTTCTTTTTGTTTTTTTAACTAATCTAAAGAATTGATATTAGTTCTGGCGTTTTTATGGTTAGGGCGTTTCAGTCCAACATTCAGAATTGTGTCTGTGTGTCTCTTCAAGTGTTTATTCATCATGCTACTGCCACTGTGGGTTTGATATCAAACTGCTCAGTGTGCCAACCTACATACAGTAGATTTTATTATTATTACTTTTTAAATACTTTTCTTTTCTTGATGCTCGAGCTTATAAAATGTCTGGGAATCTCCTAAGTGTCAGGCTCTGTAGAGCATGGGTAACATAAGGCAGCACTTTATTAGGAATGAGATGAAACAGATGGTTTAGCAACAAAAGCAAGAGAGAAAGAGATGGGTAGAGTAATATAACTCAAACTAGGACCTGGTGCTCGAACTAAACTAAATTTATAAGGGGTACAGCCAGGAGAGGAAAGAGGAGGTGGAAATTAAGAAAACGGTGTAGTCATGACACATGACCAAATTCACACTTTTTTATATTTTTTATTTTTTAACCCAATCCTTGTTTCAAGTTCGAGTGATTTATTCATATAGCATTACTTACATTAGTACATTGTCACAAAGCAGCTTTACAGTGTTATAAGCCTTTAAAGCCCCAAAAAGCAAGTCGAAGTGACAGTGGCAAGAAAAAACTCTTTTTAAGGAAGAAACCTTGATTAGCTCGATTAACAACGTTATAACAATGAGACATAATTTAACACTAAAAACAATATTTATCCAACTGCTAACCCACTTTGCTAGTAATTTGTGCTGCATCCTTCACTTCCTCAAAAGGTCCAGTTCCTGTTAGCCAGTGCTTTTGAGACAGACAAAGCAACAGTGTGGCCTCAGTGCAGCATGAATGGCTACTCGATGGAGGTGCCTCTTTCTCCAGCAAAGCCTGCTTAGTTTGGCTTATACAAAGTTCTGAACCCATGGCTGAGCGAGACTATGTAATACTGCTGCTTTTCCTCCGACCTCATCAGCATTCTGACTATGGCAGGGTGCTCACAGTGGCCTGAAGGCCTCTCAAAAGGCAAATCAACAGAAGAGAAAGATGGGAAAACTCGATGTGTGGAAAGATGGATTGCTTCTTTTGTACGCGTTTGATAAGTGTTTGTAAAATTCTGTTATTATAAAAAGCGAAGTTCTTTTAGCATGATCTGGAATAACTCAATTAATCACTGCATGTATTCATTATGATCCTGATGATTTTGGAAAATATCTTACTCCACCTGACTGGCAATCTTGGGCAAAACAAGTGATTGGAACATGTGCTTACCCTGCAATAAATAAATTCCTAACAAATCAAATAATCTTAAAGTGTAACAATTTTTGTCTTCGACTTGAAGAGATTTCAAAGATTGCATTTTTCTATCTCACTCCTTACTTATGCCCCTGTGATTCCCTCATGCCTCATTAGGAATGCACCCCACAGTTTAAAAACCACTGACATAATGCTATTGAATAATGCTTTTTTAAAACAAACTGTTACACGTAATTTATTCAGTGAATTTCACAAAAGGTTTAACTATTGCAGAACAGGTCAAATTAAAATATAAAGTTTACTTATATGAGTATAAGTAAATGAGCGTGTTGCTGATATCGATACTGGTCTTGGTATCAGTATATCTTTATTTTAACTGTCAGTATTGGTCTAGAATTTTGCAGTTGCTGTGTATCCCACCCGGTATTATTTTAAAAAAGCCCAAAAAGTCATTAGAGTATTTAGTATGTCAGAATAAAACTTCCTAATGGCAAGAAACCATCAGACTGGTGATGTTTGCAACAGCTATGTGGTTACTAATCAAAGACTAATGATCTGTAGTACTTCAGTTTTCTTGTGGGTGTCATTTTGAACATGTTATAACCTTCTATTAGAAATGCATGAAACTGAACACATAAAATCTTTTCTTTAAGAAGTTTATTGAAATAGACACCCTTATACAGTGCAACGGGGCAGTGCTTTCTTTATTAATTAATCTTAATGTCTTATTCTTTTTATATTTTATTCTTTTTATGTCTTATGTCTAGATTGATTTTTCATGGTTTGAGAAATGAACTCTGTTAAGACTGAACTTTATTTACCTACAGAAAAAGGGGAAACCTTAAAGAAAACAAGCCATTGAAAAGAGGAACCTGTTGGTTTGTGTTAGATCGTAGCCTTGGTGATCCTTCTTCTAAAGCACTTCTGTGTAGATGCGTGACTGATGCCCACACATAACCCTGAACAGATATACGTACTCAGTAGATGTGACTGCTTCAATAATTTTTAAGTATGACCACTGTGTGTAAATCTCAGTCCGAATCTGTATGTTCCCCATAGCAATGGCACACAATACACAGTGTGTGAAATGAAACAACATTGCCATTATGCGCACTGTGCAGGGCCAAGCGCCTCCACCTCCCATTCAGCTCTAAGGCTCTGTTGTCTTCTTCTGCTCTCTACTACAGGCTGTGCTAGGTAGGAGGGTGCTGTGCTCAGGACCTCTCATTCTGGCCTTTGTCTTTTTTTTTATCTCTCTCATCTCTACACACACTGTCTCAGTTGACCTCATTGCTGTGCTCTCTGCCAATTTGTGAAAGTGACCGACTGACCATTCTGCTCTTTTTCAAAATTCTGGGTTATGACCTTTACTATGGCAGAGAAATTTATGGCCAGTTTGTAATTGCTAACCTCATTTGCCAGGTTTGTGACCTATTGATGGAAAAAACAAGCAATGTCAAGACAGAACAGAACAAGAGCCACTAAGTCAACAGTGCTCAAGTTAATTTCTCCAAAACAAACCAATCTATTTTAGTGCACACACTATGATCCCAGCAGAAGTTCTAAAAACTCGTCTGAAAAAAAAAACATTTATATTATGTGTATAATGTTTATAAAATCTTAATCATTTTGACCAGGGCTATTTAAGGTAGTGCATGTTTTGTTTTCTTAAATGAACAGTCTAGCCTTGTTTTAAAAGCATATTATATAACGGCTGGATGCACAAATTTCCATACTGCAGTTTTGATGTTATATACCTGAGGACAGTGATGTTACATAGTGGATTTTACAATGCATCGGTGCCACAGCATAAAAAATAATTAAAATAGACATAAAATGTTGTTGCTTTGTGAAAATTTTTTGAATTTAGGTCACAGGCTTTGTTATTAGCACATTCACCTCTCAGCGCTGAGGATCTAGGATCGAATCCCGATTTGGGTGGAGTTTCCATGTTCTCCTCGTGTCGTGTGGGCTTCTTCTGGAAATGATCCTTCCAACAGTATAAAAACATAGATTTGGGGTGATTGTCTGCTTTTAGATTGCCCCATTTAGTGTGTGTGGGTATTAGTAAGTGTGTGCCCAGAGATAGATTGGCACCCTGTCCAGTCCTGTACATGAAACATGGAAACTCCACCCAGATTGGGATTCAAAGCAGTATGAAAAACTGGAGAGGACCACTAAGCCACTATGCTGCCCATAATGGCATCTACTAAACTTAATTAATATAGCGTTCTTTACAATATATAATTGTATATAGAACAAGTTCATTCATTCATTCATTATCTCCAGCTTATCCTTTATTTGGGTCGCGGTGGGGTTCCCCATGCCCATCCAGGGGAGAACGTCTCGGGCGCTGGGCAGATAGACCCAGGACAGGGTGCCAATCCATCGCTGGGCACACACTCACTCACACAGACACACTCTATAGGGGGCAATGATTTTTGAGAATTCAATTAACTTATTCCAGGTTTTTGGACTGTGGGAGGAAACCGGAGAACCCGGAGGAAACCCACGCAGACACGGGGAGAACATGGAAACTCCACCCAGATGGGGATTCGAACCGGGAATCCCTAGCGCTGAGAGGCGAACGTGCTAACCACTAAGCCACCGTGCCGCCCACTATAGAACAAGTTAAGTTTACAAAAATTCATGGCATCAGCAAAAAAGCTAATTAAAGATATCCATCAAATTATATAGACATTCTGGAATAACAGCTGCATTGCAAGTTCAAGAACAATGTTAACAAGAGACTGATATTGAGCTATAATTGTTAAAATATAAAACTAATCATGTACAGCTCTCAATAAAGAGAAAATAATGACAATGCAATAGGTCTTGTTACTAAAAAAAAGTGCTAAAACAAATGGATAATAAACAGATCACCACAATCTAGCTCACATAAATTCAAATTTGGCTTAATGCCCCATTAGAGCTGATAACAACAGAAATGACAATGTTATCTTAATAGTGAGTGTGAAGTAATGATATGAACTTTAAATGTCATGCCACTTCCTATTCCAGATCCAACTGTGCCAGAAGATTGTGACGATATGAACATGTTTTAATCTGATAGACTCATAAAGTCCCGAGAATGAAAACAGAAGGATTGGGAGAAGTTTGAACAAGCTGGAAATGTCAGCCGGCCAGAAAGGACATACTTATTTTTACACAACCATATAGTGATAACCTTTACTGTTGAGCGGCACACACAAAACACACCACTGAAGGCCATTAAAAACTCATTTAGAACAGCCTTGATCCTGTTATAGAGGGTTCTAGGGGCTGAGCTCCTAAGAGAGCTGGCCATGTGTTAAGGAAAGAAATAGTGAATCTCTGTCTTTAGTAACTGACTTGAGGATGCAGAGTTTAAAGTGGGTCATGAGCTCAGACATGATTGAGAGTGGAAATGACGTGCATGACACGTAACTGTTGGCTTGGCGCTGGGCATTATGTGGAAGACCAATATTTATAGCACACTAAAGAGAGTGACGAGTGTGGAGGTTGGCACTCCTGCATGGAAGTGTAAGTCAACGTCCGTCATCAGAGCAGTTATTACAATCAGCAATTAAATTACATTAGCTTTTTAAAGGATGGTAGATATTTTCTAGGGAGGTGTGATTAGGGTAAATTAAATTTCTTATTTTACATACAAGATAACCAAAAGGTACCTGTAAATTCTTCATACTACCATTTAAAATGTAAAATTAATTTGCACACCAAATCATCACATGTAGTGTATAAAGTGCTGTTTATATGCAGACTGTTCAATTTATTTATTGAAATTCCAACAAATTCTTCTAAAATTCTATTCAGTTGGATTAGACCATGTGAAGAAAAGGTGTGGCTGTCACTGCTATTTTTTTGTGGTCTTTAATTATTCATTTATTCATTATCTCCCGCTTATCCTCTATTAGGGTCGCGGTGGGGTTCCCCATGCCCATCCAGGGGAGAACGTCTCGGGCGCTGGGCAGATAGACCCAGGACAGGGCGCCAATCCATCGCTAGGCACACACTCACTCACACACTCTAAATTGGGCAATTTTGAGAATTCAATTAACTTGATCCATGTTTTTGGACTGTGGGAGGAAACCGGAGAACCCGGAGGAAACCCACGCAGACACGGGGAGATCATGGAAACTCCACCCAGATGGGGATTCGAACCGGGAATCCCTAGCGCTGAGAGGCGAATGTGCTAACCACTAAGCCACCGTGCCGCCGGTCTTTAATTAATTAATTACATTTTTTAATTTATTATTTATTTATTTTTATTATAGAAAGTTTATAGTTTAAAATCTTAAGAATTTTAAACTTTAGTTTTTAAGAAGAAAACTTTTAAATATGCATCATCACATGTGCTGGCAGAATTGTTATGGACTGCTACAAAGAATGACATCTGTGGAAAGGGATTTCCAGAGCCTGCTATCAGAGTTTAAGGACTGGCCTTTCGGTGCTGTGCATGGCACGATGCAAGGCATGATGCAAGGCACGATGTGAAGAATGTGTCAGTGTGACAGCTAGTCAACTGTGAAACACCAACCCCTTAAACCAGGGGTGCCCACACTTTTCTGGCCCGAGATATACTTTTCCATTGGACAGGTCATGGAGATCTGCCAGGGTTAAATTTTTTTTTAGGCTTTTATATTGAAACCTGTTTACACATCATGTTAGTATTGGGGGGGGGGGGGCACGTTGGCTTAGTGGTTAGCACGTTTTCCTCTCAGCGCTAGGGATTCCCGGTTCGAATAAAGCGGAAGATAATGGATGCATAGATGGATGTTAGTATTATCGAATCAGCATAGAAAAGACGGCTTCATATTGCCATTTTCACAGAAATTGCAGCAAATAGCATGGCGAAAACTTGGTTTTAGTTTACCCAAACGACCAAACACAATGGAGGTGCAATGGCTACTTGGCAAACCAAGCAAAGACATTTTGAGTTTGACATTGCAAAAAAATATTCATCCTCCCACTCTAAATGAAAGTGGTATTTTAGTTATTTTGGAGCAAAGTCCTTCACATGTCTTGTCAGTAAAATAAAGTGCAAAAACACAAACATTGTGTGTTAAAATGCGTGGGCACGTGTGGTGCCTTGACAGACATAGTTACCTATGTCTGATGTGTGCGAGGCTGGATTAGACAAAAATAAATCACTAATAGTAATGCACCAGCACTAAAACAAAAAGAGAAAGCAAAATAAATAGCGTTTTTTTTATACTTTTATTCCTCTGGAACCCTGGCTATGGGTTGGCAAAAGGCTGAAGATATTTTTTTTGGGAAATGCCAGTTGAATTTGGTATTTAGGGATTTGGGTATGACAAAAGTTGTTAAATAGGTCAGAATGCTCCCAAACTTCTTTTTAATCTTATTTTTAACTTCCATCCTCTGTGTGTTTCTACAGGAGTTTCCTCCTGCTTTCCAGAGATCATGGCGGCAGGCACTCACTCTCCTGGAGGGCCCAACGGAATCATCCGGAGCCAGTCTTTCGCTGGTTTTAGCACTTTGCAGGAGAGACGTTCACGGTAAGCACTTCCGATTAATACTGACACAACACAAGTGACCATTTTGTCATTATACACCACGTTAAAATGACACACATGCTCTGTCTATCTTGATTTGAAATTAATTTGTGTGACTTCTACATTTTCTATACCGTTATTTATTTCTTTAAAAGCTTTATTAGTGGGTTACAGATAAACTCAGATGAACTTCATCTGAGACCGAGCCTGTGTATGAGTGAGCGTGTAGAATATGTTTGCATATTTGAGCATAGAGTTCAGTGTATATGCGTGACCCCTAGGCATCAGCATGTGCTCACTCACCATACTGGCCTAGATTCATCAGAGTGGAACTTCTATTAGAGTAACATGTTTGGACACGTGAAGTGCCATAGTGTCCCTATCTCTCAGGAATGCAAAAAGTTTATTAGGTGCTGAATGAATGTTATTTCTCACACTGCCTTGAGTTTCACAATTTAACACCCTTACCGAGATGCAGAATAATAATTCACATACACTGTAAAATGTTGTGAAAGATTTCTGAGGAACTCGTTCTGAAAAAGAAAATTTTGCTCCTGAGTGTTCAGGAATGAGTAATGCTTTTTAATATCGCAGCTGTGAAAGTTGTAGTTATTTGTCATTGTGTATGTTTCTAGATGTAACTCGTTCATTGGGAACTCAGCAGTACCGAAGAAGTCCATTTCCAAACCCAAGAAGCCTAATTTGTGTGGACACAAGTCTAGTAACAGCAGCAGCAGCTCCCATGAGCCTCAGCCTAAAAGAGTGGAAGAGGTCTATGGAGCTCTGAAACAAGGCCTTGAGTGAGTGCATACTATCTTCTCCTGGAATCCCTTACTCCTGGCTGAATATTGCTGGACAGTACAATGAGCTGCATCAGATTGGCAGCCAAACATATTTAGCTCAGCTGAACTAATGCCACATGAAAGAACTAAATGTCCTCTAATCTGTAATAGTTGTATCGCCAAATGTGTTCATGATGCGGACAATAAGAAACTATTTTTTGTTTTATTAAACATGAGTAAAAATGTTTCCAAAACTTTCAACATTCCTAACCAAAAATAGTGTTATTTTATTATTGTAAGATGTTCGTAAAGGATTGTCCTACAGATCATTTGTAATTAATTGAATTGTACTCTGTAAGGGGGGAAGGGTAAGAATAAGTGATGAAGTGATATAAAGTGACACCTGTTGTAGGGGGAAAAGGGGGGGGGGGGTGCAGGATCAGATAAAGATCAGGTTTGATAATTCTACAGTTTATCTGTTTTTTTCCATTACTACTGACTTGCATTGTTCTCATTTGTAAGTAGCTTTGGATAAAAGTGTCTGCTAAACGATTAAATGTAATTGTATTTAACACACACACACGTGTACTTGTGAAGTGAGCACAACAGCATTATTCTCCCACATGTGTGCCGTGTCCACTTTCCCATCAGCTCATGGTCGGGCTCTCTCCCCATGGTTTCCGATGTTTTCGATTTTCAAGGGTACACACTCATTAAGCAGAGCTGTGTCAGGTGCATCTATTAACCATAATCAAAGTCCATCAACCACAGCTTCGGCTTCTTCCCCTGCACCACGACGATCCTGCCACATACCTTGTTACAATGATCGTAGGCCTAGATGTTAAATTTAAACAATATTGTAACAGTGAAAACACACAAGATATACTTAGATGATATTTTTACCTCTGATTAAATTCACACTAAAGTGTTTTGAAGTTGTTCTTTGTTTTGTAAGAGGACAAATAAACCACAGCTTGGCTAAAGTTTGGTTCCTTAAGCTGACAACAACAACAAATATCAAACAGTGGTGTGGCTCTGTGTTACCAAAAGAAAAAAAAAATCTTATCTTCAGTCAAAGCTTTATGCTCACATTCTGTGTGTTGGTTTTGATCTAAAACCAGTGAGTCAGCAAATGTTGTTGTGATCATCTTGAATGATAATTTAATACTTGTAATAAGTTACACATATTTTAACGTCAGTGTTTTTGTGCTTGTATGTTAAGTGTTTGGTATCTTTATTTACACAAGCCACTGAACTCTTTCATCTCTCTGGAATAGTGAATATCTAGAAGTGCACCAGGTGGAACTGGATAAACTCACCTCTCTCATGAAGGACATGCGGAGGAACTCCAGACTGGTAGGACTTTAAGAGATACTTTTGTCCGTTACAGTTGTGTAAATTTGGTTGTGTAAAGCTTAAAGAAAGCACAGAGTGTTTATTATATTCTTCTCCTTTTGCCCTCAGGGATTGCTGTATGATCTTGACAAGGTACGTAAAAGAGGTTTGGTAATAAAACATAATCATGGCTTGTGGTGCTTGTAAAGTCAAATATAAGATGCTTTTTATTAATAGCTGTTTTGGATAAACATATCCAATATGTGGAATAAAAACAACCCTTAACATTGTCTTTCACTTATTCTTATTTTTTGTCTTACCTACAGCAAATTAAGGCGATTGAGCGGTATATACGACGACTCGAATTTCACATATGCAAGGTAAGGATTAAAATTTTTTTCTTTTTTTCGTTTACAGTGACTTGCTTGTTCTACAATTGAACTCCTATGTATATAAGTGCTATTGTGAAATTTTCTCAGATTTTCAGTTTGTCCCCCAAATTCTTGCTTTGTTCATTAGTAGATCATTCTTAGAGATCGTTCCACCATTTAACAGTGGTTAACGATACGGAGTGAGCCAACTAACCCAAAAAAAAAAAAAAAAAAAAAGTAGTATTAATTAGCAGTGGTCTGTGGAGTCAAATAACTAACACAAGAGCAGCTGCCAAGAAACATATTTGATGTCAAGTTGTAAGTAATAAAATGGAAGAGTATTTAATTTATTCTTAAGGTTTCAGTTTGGAAACCATGGGTTTTGTTTCTGAGGTTATTATAATGCGTGTTTTCTCCTTCTTACATCACTATATTCCTGACTTAATTCAAGGCTAATTTTAGACAATCTAAATTCATTTCATCTTACTTTCATAACCTTACAGTCTAAAGAATGGCTGCTGACTTCCACTGCACAGCAGCTCACATCAGCACTCCCACTAAACACACCCATACTTGTAGCCTGTCTGTGTTTTTGTGGAAGATGTTCAAAAGCCTATTGTAGCACAAAGCTTTTTCTTCATGACCATAGCGCCTTTAAAAATTGAAGGAACGTCACTTTGAGTTACTTCACGGTCCTCAACACAGCTAAAAATAAGAGACAGAAATGGACTGCGGTGCCAGATTGGTTCTGGTAATTGAAACCACTTTATTTTCAAGGTATCCAGGTCTTCAGAACCCTGCTGTGCCTTGTTTTCCACTCATGGGTGGGAGGTTGATGCGCAGCTGAGTGCCAATTGATAACCCTTAAAGCATTTTTTGTTGTTGGGGTAGCTATGGCAACCTGGAAGTGGAAGCCTTCAAGCTGTTTTAAGTTATTTTTGTTATTCAAAATTTGAATTTTAATATCCAAAAAACACAGTCAAAGGTTATATATTGTATGGAATATCATACAGTTCCTTTGAAGTAATTTCCAGAGCTGCATTATTCTATTAGTTTGGCAGCATGTAGCTCTTTTTTTACGGCTCCTGGATGTAGGTCAAAGCAGTCCTTTAGAATTAAGCTTTAACCTTTTACAACTCATGCAAATGCATTTATAATGAACACACAGCTGCAGATACATGGTAGTGTAAGTGTGTGCTTCTGATTTGAGAAACAGGGTGTACTGTCCCATGTGTTCTGTTCTGGTGGGCAGATATGTTGAGAAAAATCTGTGTTTTCTGTCTTCAGGCTGTATATTATTAGAAGTGTAGCTTTATGTAAGAAAAATGCTTGTTTTCAAAAAAGAATTACATCACATTCAGCATACTTTGTTGTTGTGTGTTATACTGACGCTATAGGGGTATCAGCTTAATTTAAGGTTATTTTGGATAGTGAATTATGTGTTGGATCACTGAGCCTTAAAAAGGAAAGCAATACAGGTGTGACATTAACATAGGTGTCATATTAATATTAGAACTGACTTCATTCATTAGCAAGATATACAGTGGGTTGCAAAAGTATTCATACCCCTTGAACTTTTCCATATTTTGTCACATTACAACCACAAACATAAATATATTTCACTGGAATTTAATGTGAAAGACCAACACAAAGTGGTATACAATTGTGAAGTGGAATGAAAGTTATACATGAATCAACAATTTTTTTACAAATAAAAAACTGAAAAGTGCGATGTGCAAAATTATTCAGCCCCCTTTTCCCTGAGTGCAACC
>JAFMOD010000936.1:302656-403433 GCA_019802435.1 Corydoras maculifer
GCTGAATAATTTTGCACATCGCACTTTTCAGTTTTTTATTTGTAAAAAAATTGTTGATTCATGTATAACTTTCATTCCACTTCACAATTGTATACCACTTTGTGTTGGTCTTTCACATTAAATTCCAGTGAAATATATTTATGTTTGTGGTTGTAATGTGACAAAATATGGAAAAGTTCAAGGGGTATGAATACTTTTGCAACCCACTGTAGTCTGTACCATACACTGAATAAGGACATTAGTCTTCACGATCATCTTGGAATACTATATACAGGAGGTATTTATATATAACCCTCTTAATTTCTGATTAAATATACTGAATGATGACTCACATCATGAATTTATTCTGCTTTTATTTGAATTTAATTGCAGTTACACAGTGAATTATAGGTTGTTGGTAGAGAGTGATGTATTCATCCACAAATGCAATATTTGCAATGTGACCAGATGACTGTGGTGTTTTGCTTTATGTTCGAAGGCAAGACCAATGTCTTGCAGGCTAAATATTAGGATCTGCTGACAATTGTAAATCTAATAGTAGGAAAATCAGTAAGACAGTGTGCGCAGTGATGAAACAATTTCAAAACCATTAATGGGACGGAAAAGAAAAACTAAAAATAATATCTTACACATTGATATGAATGTAAAGCGTTGCAGTGGTGTGTATTAATGTCCCAGCTGGACAAAAGGCTTAGGCAATCAGATTTAAGGACCGGAACTACCCTCTTAGAATACTAGAGCCAATACTTATCACGGCCAATTCCATGTGTGTATAACTTACTTGGCCAATAAATCTGATTCTGATATATATATATATATATATATATATATATATATATATATATACTGCAAAAATCTATGTCAAAAAGAAAGAAATAAATAAAAATCAAGAAAAAATGTATGTGAAGCAGCTAAAATTATCTGCCAGTATAGAGCGTAAATTTCTTTTGTTAATCCATCCATCCATTATCTTACGCTTTATCCTCTACTAGGGTCGCAGGGGGGTTCCCCATTCCCATCCAGGGGAGAGCGTTTCGGGTGCTGGGCAGACACTCTCTCTCACACACACACACATACCGGGAATCCCCAGCGCTGAGAGGAGAATGTGCTAACCACTAAGCCACCGCGCCGCCCTCTTTTGTTAAGATTTCTTAAAATTAAAAAAGTTTTAAAAAAATAGATCATTTATCTTACTTAGTCAAAAACAAGATTTGTTACACCTTGTAAAGATTTTATGACTTGATAAGATGTTCTTTTTTGCATTGTATGGCTAAGAATCTGTTTTTTGTTAAGTAGATCTGAACAAAAGATTTAAAAGGTCATGCAAAAAGGACCATTATGATCGTTTCAATTATTTGATTGATTTTAATCATTCACGATTTTGAATTGTTGTCCATGTAGTGTGCTTGCGTTTACAACTCAGAAAAGCTTCCTTAGGCTACATGGTTTGAATAAGCCAGTAGCTAAAAGTACTTTTTGAGATCATGCCATGGACAAAATTGCTCAGTGATCTTTACAACTGCTGCCAGAATGCATAGAGTTTGCATAGAATGCCGCTTGGATGCATGCATTTTCTCATTCTTATGTAACATGCATCTAGGGCAGCATTGCACAAAGGTATCTAACCCATTAAATTTAAACATTGTAGGACAAACAGGAAGTTACAGGCTGGGTGGTTAAATAGAAAAAGGGAAGAAGTGACAGTAGTGAGGGTGTGGTCACTCGATCTGTTTGACCCGTGGTGTAACAGAAGAGTTCTTGATAAAGTAATACAAATATTTTATATTTTATTCATATTTAGACCTTAAACTTTAAATGCATGGCAAATCAGAGATAAATCTGTTAAGATTCTATACGCCCATAATGCAGATGACTGCCAACCAGCTGCGCACATGGGTTGTACTAAATGTTGCATGTTCCCAAGCTGTGAGCTAAAAAGGACCCACACCCAAGTGTATCAAAACCAGAATGTCTCAGGGGAATGTGTGGCTGCTTTCTAAAGTGATTTGTATGTGTTTTTAAATACAGACTTAAGTGTATGATTCTATGTGCACACTACATACTTTTTCACATGCCACACCCTTGCAACTGAAACTTCAGCGTGAAAAGATCCAGATATTGGCAGTGAATGTAATTAATTCATTTATGAGACACGCCCCATTATTTCACTGTGCAACTGTACAGCTGTGGGTTTTTAATGTTTTATAGTTGCCCTAGTTTACCAAGACTTCAACTTATTGCACTCTTCAGATTTCTTGGGTTCTTCTGTATCACCTTCATGTACATCTAATATGAACATTTTATTGAATCAAACCTGAGGACCTGTCCCCCATTTTATTTTTAAGTAAATCACTGCCAAAACAGAATCAGCAGGTTAAATGTATTGGTATTAGCTGTGTTTGCTTTTTTTTTAAATGCGGAAAAGTACTGTGTCCCAAACCACATCCTCTCCCATGTACAATGTGTATATAACCCAGCAGTACCCATCCATCCATCCATCCATTATCTTCCGCTTTATCCTATATATTAGGGTCGCGGTGGGGGGGTTCCCCATGCCCATCCAGGGGAGAACGTTTCGGACGCTGGGCAGATACACTCAGGACAGGGCACCAATCTATCACTAGGCACACACTCACTCACACAAACACACTCTATATTGGGTAATTTGGAGAACTCAATTGACTTGATCCATGTTTTTGGACTGTGGGAGGAAACCGGTGAATCCGGAGGAAACCCACACGGACACGGAGAGAACAAGGAAACTCCACCCAGATTGGGATTTGAACCGGGAATCCCTAGCACTGAGAGGAGAACATGCTAACCACTAAGCCACCGTGCCGTCCATTATTTTAGTATGTTTTGCTAATTTTTATATGCAAACTCTGTAAAAGTCAGATAGTATGGTAGCCCCATGTGCACTGCAATTCTGATCTTCTCCTGTAATTACCCAAAGGAGCTGTTTATGTATACAGTTATTCCTTGTACATTTACATTGGGTCATTTAGCAAATGCTTTTATCCAAAGCGAATTAAAAAAAAAGCACAAGTTGGGTCACAGCATTTCTGGACCAAGTAGGACCCACATTGGTAACTTCAGTGAATCTGGGGTGTGAACCCCTGTAGCCAGGTGATACTTGACCAAAAAGAATCTTTTGTAAGTAACATAGACAATTTCCTATTGTATGCTGTGATTTTTATTTTATTTTTTCACCGTATACTTATGTCAGATGTTTGTAGTCGGAGGTTGTTTTGTAAAATGCTGAATTCATTACAAATCAGGGATAAAACCATGCAAACTCTAGTTTGAACAAACAAAACCTCAGACTCTAATTCAGCCCCCACCAACACATAGCTGTAACAGATGAAGCAAGAGAGAAAAGGGGATTTTAAGAAGCCGGGGTAACCACATACCACAGCTAGATTGCCTGTGGTGGGATTGTGTGCAGTTTTCTAGACTTGGGTGGGTCTGATTTCCCAGTTTAACTAAACAGATGGGACCACCACCAGACGATCCCACATTTTCCAATCAGACACTGCCCTACCCTGTTCCCAGAGATATCTGCAAATCAAGCACTAATACAACGAATAAAACATTTATTTTTGATAGAGTAGCTTTTACAGACTTATGTTAGTTCAGGAATTAATTTAGACTTCATACTTATATATGCTTAGGTGGGTAAAAATAATAAAACGATTATCAGTAATATTAGTCTGATATACACCTGTATACAATGTTTTTGTTTTGACTGATGCTCGAGATAGACAAAATACATTCTGAACAATTAAGTGTCAAGAACCGAAATTATGTGCTTAACCCATGCAGTTTACTCTAGTAGTATAGAGTATACTAGAACTTAAACCTTTGAATGATAGAGCAGTTCCTTAGTCACTAAACCACTGTCTTGTGTAAAACAAAGATCTGGGATGAAAATGTCTACTTTGCTGAAGTGTCTTGGAAAAAAAAACAATGACTAGACAAGCACATAATCAGGATTAGAACCCAGTAGTTTCAAGCTGCCATTTTTACCACATGCGTTGTCTTTTTCCTCCCTCAGTAATTCATATTGTTTCTTTTCTTATCCTATAGATGCCTTAAACATTACTTGCTTTATAACCTATGATTCAGACTGATAGTGAAATTTCATTTAGATAACATTGAATAAAATATGAGAGTAGGTGTCTGTTTGTGGTTAGTCCCAGTTGACATTTACAGCGTTTAACAGACACTTTAATCCATAGTGTCTTATAAAAGACATGAGTCATGATCAAGCTGAGGTTGATAAACACTTACTACTGTCAAAGACTTGTTTTTTGTCAGTTTATGTACATTTTAACAGCAGCTGACACTTATCCAGAACATTTGGTCATTTAGCAGACTACTTACAAACATCCCAACTGTTGGGTCCGAACTAAGAGTAGATAAAGGATCCCTGGAGCAACATAGGGATAGGGGCCTTTCTCAAGTACTCACAGTGGTAATTTCTGTGGACTTGGGCTCTTTCAGAGGTGGTACTTTATGGCTTGAAAAATTATAGCCCTAATACCTTGCAGAATTTATGGTGGCTTAGTGGTTAGCACATTTGCCCCTCAGCGCTAGGGATTCCCGGTTCGAATCCCCATCTGGGTGGAGTTTCCATGTTTTCCCCGTGAGTTTTTCTGGTTTCTCCAAATTTCCCCATATAGAGTGTGTTTGTGTGAGTGAGTGAGTGTGTACAGTGATAGATTGGCGCCTTGTCCTGGGTGTATCTGCCCAGCGCCTGAAACGTTCTCCCCTGGATGGGCATAAAGCGGAAGATAATAGATGGATGAATGTGGGGGGGGGGGGGGTATGAATATACTTAAACTTGGTTTATGCTTATATTAATTAATTAATTCAATTCCTTAAGTAGAAGCATATAAGCATATTTACTGGAAACTCCACAATAGCTGTTAGTTTTATTTTTATAGCAGTTCAATTTTTCAAATTCCTTTTACATGATTATAAACGTTAAACTTTGGTGTTTTTTTATAGTTTTTTTAATAGAAAAAATGTGTCTGAGGTTCAAAGAGGAATAAATAAGGCCTGTGTGGTTTGTTGTAAGTATGTTGACAGACAGAACCAAACAAGTTGGTGTCAAGTTTTTACCACTGGTAGTTAGGGTGTGATTATTTGGGTTTGGACATTTTTTTTCTTTTCTTTGATTTAATTTTAGGACAGTTGTTAAAAACGTCACTATTCCTAGTTGTGATACATCTTACACATTTTATTGAACCTTTTTCCTATTTGATGAAGCCTTGTAATTCTAACTGAATTTGAATTAAATGATTCAGAGTTTTAAATATCTTAAACATGTGAAAAATAAAGCTTTACACAGAATCTTTCAGCTCAATGCTTTTTGTTGCTTATGTACAGTACTGATTTCTGCTGTTTATTGTGTAATCTGACTAAATTTGTCACTCTCATATAACATGTGGTTGTGTTATAATTAGCATTGTACCTTCTATGAACAGCTGCTAAACAACAGCTTTAAGTTTAAGACTCTGGGACAGAAGGGTTTTTTTGACAAAAGAACGTCATCACACAGTATCATGTATAACTGAAATCATGATTTATGTTGCCAGCAGAGTAACTGAGTGTGAAATCAAGAACCATAAAGATAATGATCTTTGTAAAAATAGTGTCTGTATTTCTTCTGAGGATATGAAACTAGAATTTAAGATGTGCTTATCAGCTACATTGGAACTGAATGTCTCTAGTGACATTTTTCTGAATAAGAGCACCTGTGTTTTTAAGACTATTTCAAAATGATTCACGATTCAGTGGGAAGACCTCTGCACTGGTTTCCTGTGGAGGCTTAAATTTTCTTCTACAATAAGTGGATTTTTGATAGTAAATTGCATTGCATTTGGTCATTTAGCAGACGCTTTTATCCAAAGCGACTTACAAAGTGAGCACAGGGTTAATCACAACATTCCTGGAGCAATGAGGGTTAAGGGCCTTGCACTAAGGACCCACATTGGTAACTTCAGTGGACCTGGGATTTAAACCCCCAACCTTCAGATTGATAGCCCAACGTCCTAACCACTGAGCTACCGCGCCCTATATTGCCCCTTGTGTGTTAATGTTTGTCTATGCATACATTTTTTACATATACATGGATTAGTGTTATCTCTATTTTATCCTCCAGTCTTGGCATCACAACCAAGATTAGAATCTCAGAAAATTATTCTGAAGTTCTATGTTGCCATTTCATAAAGATGGAAATTATAGGTATTTAAATTGTTGGAATAGCTTTTAAATACTGAGAAATCCTGTCCAGTTGTTTCGATAAAATATGGCTCAAGACTTAGTGTACAATGTCACCATTTATTTCTGGTTATAAATGACAATAGGTTGTTGAATCTTGAATACATATCTCCAATGGAATTTAGATGCTGACCTATATTTCTTTGTGTTTCTGTAGGTGGATGAGTTGTTTGAGGGTTTCTGCATTCAGAAGAGACTGCGAGAGGGAGCCAGCAAGATGAAGCAAGCTTTCACTGCCTCCCCTTCAACTAAAGGGACACGCGAGAGCCTGGCCGAGGTCAACCGCCGCTACAAAGAATATACAGAGGTCAATATTACAATACACGCGCACACACACAGATTGAAGAGGAAAAAGTGTCACATTAAATGTTGCTGGGGGGGGGGTCATCCCATGCCTATGCCAATCAAGGGGAGAACGTTTTGGGCGCTGGGCAGATATACAAAGGACAAGGCGCCAATCTATCGCTGGGCACACACTCACTCACACACACAAACACACACTATATGGGTCAATTTAGAGCATTCAGTTTACCTGAATCCATGTTTTTAGACTGTGGGAGGAAACCGGCGAACCCGGAGGAAACCTAAGTGAACATGGGGAGAACATGAAAACTCCACCCAGATTGGGATTTGAACACTAAGAGGCGACTACCTAACCACTAAGCCACCATTTTGCCCGATTAAGACATGTTGAATTAGATTAGAAAAGCATAATTAATTTGCGTAATTAAGATTCTAATTTACATTTTTATTTTATTATCTAATTGTTAGCTTCATATTTAAACTTGGATGCGCTTTATGAGGTAGGCACATACTTTTACCCAGATGTGCTGTATATTATGTGCACTTCATCTATTTTTTCCCCTTTCATAAAAAAAGTTAACTTTCTCATTTTTTCAGTTTCCTTAACTTTGAACTAAATAAATTTATAATAAAATCTTTACGATTTGATCTCAGTAAGAGTCCTGCTGCAGCAGCCTCCCTTGCATTTCCCATTATTTATCATTTTTCAGAAGCACAGTTGGAGCTCATTATTATTTGTTTTCCCGCAGAACATGAGCACTTTTGAGGGGGAGCTGGAACACCTATTAGGAGAGTTCCACATTAAAATGAAAGGTAAATATACCATATTTTTAGTACAGCTGTAGGAAAATGACTCTGATGTGCATTAAAGCAATAAGCATTTTGAGATCTTGTCATAATGCTTTCATTGTCAAATATCACATCCACTCTTTTAACTGCAAATTGTGCCACAGCAACCCAGTGATTCTGCATCATTTGAAAGTAAAGATTAAATACTAAATTACTAAATGTCCATTTTAGGTTTGGCTGGTTTTGCAAGGCTTTGTCCAGGTGATCAGTATGAGGTGAGTTCTAAAGAAAATTCACTTATATTTGGTTGAGTACCGAAAACTTTCCCAGCTTTTGGTAACTAGCTTTTAGAGGGTTGACAATTCTCATGATCTATTTACATTCTATGGAGATCCACTTTTGGCACTAAAGATAAAAAACATAAGCCTAGAACCACAAAAATTATGTGGGCATGTGTGCTCACTACACTAGTGTGTGAGAGTGTGTATGTGTCACTACACGGATGGGTTAAATGTGGAGGACAAATTCCTCTGTGTGTATGTATAGTAGGCAAAAAGGTTGTTTTATCACTTTATAAAATTGAGCATTTTTTTACATGTTTTACCACAAGGTGGCTGCAGAAAGTTGTTTATGATTTTCTTAAGCAGCTGCAATCAAATTCAATAATAAGAGATACAAGAATGTGATGTAGATTATCATGCACATTCTTCTACCTAAATTATTTTTATACATAATGCATGTATGCCTTTATAATTGTGGTAGCAAAATATATGAAATATATAACATTTAAAAGCATTTGGTCATTTAGCAGATGCTTTATTCAAAGTTACACAGCAAGCACTTATGGAGCTGTATGGTCTTGGACGTTTTTATATATATATATATTTGTCAATGGGCCCCTAAAGATGCACCAAAAAACAATTGATTGCCCACCCCAGTTCTGGTGCATGAACATGTTCTGCATTCTTCCCAATTACAAAGTGTTCACAGTAACTGCCTTGGAATCTAGTAAGTACATCAAGTACATTTATGATGGCTGTTACCCTAGCAACACTCTCAGCCCTATTCCAGCAGCTCATACCTCCTTCCAGTTCAGTGAAAATGTTTTATTATCCTGCAAAAACAAGAATAGTACAATATATTTTTTTGTGATGTGCTAGATGTTCTTTCCTGCTGTGGAGTACTGATTGTGTAGGCACACGAGCCTGCCTCTGCCTGCTTCTCCAAAACTTGCCCTCCTGATCTTTATGTTAATATTTTCACTCCCACTCCTGCCTCAGATTTTCATGCGGTACGGTCGGCAGCGCTGGAAGCTGAAAGGGAAGATTGAGTCCAACTCCAGACAGAGTTGGGATGGAGAGGAGATGGTTTTTATGCCTCTCGTCACTGATCTCATCTGTATCAAGGTAACGTGGATGTTGTTCAGGAATTACAAAAATTGTCATGTCCCATTATTATTGTTAGTCTGCATCAACAAAGACGTACTGTCTGCTGAGAGTTGTAATTCCCAAGCCACACAACCTAATTCCTGTTTTTACACCTATTATTTCAAATTAACATTACCAGTATCTGGACTGGGGGAGGATTTCCTTATAGAGACCCAGACAGACAGAACTTGCAAACTCCATATAGATAAGACCCTGACCACAAACTAGAAGTCAAACCAAGGACTTTCTGTTTTGGGCGGCACGGTGGCTTAGTGGTTAGCACGGTCGCCTCTCAGCGCTAGGGATTCCCGGTTCGAATTCCAATCTGGGTGGAGTTTCCATGTTCTCACTGTGTCGGCATGGGTTTCCTCCGGGTTTTCCGGTTTCCTCCCACAGTCCAAAAACATGGATCAAGTCTATTGAATTCTCCAAATTGCCCCATATAGGGTGTGTCTGTGTGAGTGAGTGTGTGCCCAGCGATGGATTGGCGCCATGTCCTGGGTGTATCTGCCCAGCGCCCAAAACGTTCCGAACCCCACCGCGACCCTAGTAGAGGATAAAGCGGGAGATAATGGATGGAAGGATGGACTTTCTGTTTTCAGATGACAGCACTATCTAAACTACTTATTTGAACAGAACAGACAGATATCTGAAAACGGTTACATAGAGACTTAATTAAAGCCGAAATACATAAATGCCCTACCTCATACATAACCTGTTTATGTGGCATTAAACCAATAAAAAAACACTTTACTGTTTACCCTTTACAACAAATTTATGTCAATCTTCTGCAACTAATAGAAGTGTATAGATATAAATGAATATGTAACCTGGCTGCAGGACTAATTTTTCCGTCTGTTTTTCAGGTAACTGAACTGAAAGGACTTGCCACCCACGTTCTGGTTGGCAGTGTTATATGTGAGACTAAGGACTTGTTTACGGCCATGCCTCAGGTGGTGGCTGTGGATGTCAATGACTTGGGTACCATCAAGCTGAACCTGGAGGTCACATGGTTGTAAGTGGATCTTTTTCTCTACTTATTGTCTAATAGAAAATGTTTCTGTTTAATATGTCCCTCGGTCATCGGATGTTATATGCTGCCCTCTGTTGGAAAAATAAAGAACTTCAAAAATAATGTATCAACCTCAATGGTTTTCTGTATTTAAATAATTACCTTTTTTTCCTTAGTCCATTTGACATGGAGGACCTGACTCTGTCTTCTGGTAATGTGAATAAAGCCACTGCTCTGCAGAGACGAGTGTCTGTGTACAGTCAAGGCACCCCTGAGACGCCTACTTTCCAGGACACAACATTTTTCGTAAGTAGTTTGAGAATTTATAAGACTTTACAATGTTAATATGAGGGCACTTATTTGTTTTTTTTTTGTCAGAATAATATTTGGTTGTGGTAGCACAGTGGTTAGGGTGTTAGCCTATCAATTGGAAGGTTGTGGGTTCAAATCCCAGGTCCACTGAAGTTACAATGTGGCCGCTAACCCTAATTGCCAACCCTGTTCTCACCTTGTAAGTAATTTGTATTACAAATGAAATACAATTATATTTAACTTAATATAATGCAATTTTTGGGTTGGTTCCTACTTTTATTATAAAAAATATATTACAAATAAGCTTTTTATTAAATATTATATCCTTCTTTCACGGTGCACTGCATTAAAAACATAACCTTGTTATTAAAAATATAGGACCTTCAAAGAAACATTAGCATAAATTATTAAACCTGATTGAAGGCTTTTTATTGTTGAATTGGATACATTTCTTTGTAATAAAATTTAAAGAAGGCCCATTCTACACATCCAAACAGAAATACTGAACGTTAACCTGTAAAAAAAACACTATTGATAAAGAGTAGAGTGATTTACTCAGTAATTGAATTTAAATTTGTCATTACTCCTCAGTCTGAAACAGTCCTGCTTTGCTCCCTTGTGGCTATGTATAACACGTTTATCTGTATTTGCCTGTTTGTTATGTTTAATTACTACTCATTAACCCTGTACACCGCTCACCTTAACATTTGCACCTCCCTGTCTGTTGTGGCTAATGTGCAGACCTCATGGCAACCTCATTTTCATCCGACCCAGCATTTCTCATTCCTGCACACACTCAGAGACAGTCTTTTAGAAAAACTGCGACGCAGTCGCTCATTTGGCGACTTGGCTGCACTGCGGCCTCGTTCCCGATCCAGTCTAGAGGTCTACGTGAGTCAGGTCTCTGTGAGCTCAGCTATCTGCAGAGTGTGTGTGTGTGTGTTTGCTAATCTGGCTGACCTTCTGAATCTGTTTTATTACCTCTGCATGCATACTGTGCATCGCTCCTCTGTTCTCCTCATCACTCTTCCTGTGCATGTGAAATGTTAGTGTAGTATATTGTTTTTAAAGTAAATCTTACATATTGCCATCTCTATCTTTTTTTAACAGTCCACGTTGCCTGATGACGTTTTTGAGAATGGTGGCTGTGGTGTGGCGGAGTGCAAGCGCCTGTCGTTTACTTTCTCCGACACACCTGCCTCCAGTCCTGCCCCCAGTCAGTCCAACCCTGCCATTACTGTAACACCTCCAGAGAGTGACCCAGACCTCCAGCTGCCACCTTCTAATAACAAACCTGCAGAGCAAGAGGAAGTTGAAGAGGAAGAGGAGAGCACTAGTGTCAGTGCCAGTATTGCGAGTGCCAGCGAGGCCGAGTCAGAACGCGAGTGGGAAAGGGTCGAATGCCAGGGACATGGAAATGACTCGAAGGTGCCATCACTCTGCTCAGAAATCCAGATTTCAACCGTGGGGCCTGAGGATGTGGTGTTTTTGGAGCATGGCAGTCATGACGAGAGCTCAGAGCTGAAACCTGTGGAGTTGGATGGTGAGGAAGGCAGTCTGACCCGGCAGCTGGTGAGGAGACTCACCTCCTCTGAGATCCTACATGAACCTGTGGTGCTCAGTTGGTCTACAGAGAGCAGCCTGGAGGAAGCCATTCACAGCCTGCTCCTGAGGCTGGAGGGCATCACCCAATGCTGCAGAGAGCTTCAGGACTTGGAGCAAGAAGTAATGAAACTAGAAGATCTACTAAAGGTTAGGAATTTTTAAATCATTTTCAATTTTAACTATATATTTTTTCATACTTGCATAATAAAAGTATATCTATTTAAACCATATACATAACTTATTATTATGTCTCGGCTGGACAATTTTAACTCAATGCTCTATGGTGTTCCTAACAAGACAGAATGCCCTTTACAACATATTTAAAATGCTTTACAGCATATTTAAAAACACGAGAACATGATCCCAGTTCTGGAGCTGCATTGGCTCTCTGTGCATAAACTTATCCAATATAAAATATTGCTCCTTACTTTTAACGCCCTTTATGGTCTTGCCGTAGTTCATCTTTCCCACCTGCTGCCCCCTTCACTCCCCAGTGCTCACTCAGGTCCTCAGATGCCGGCCTGCTGCCATACCTAGATTTAGGCTGTCCTCCTTGGGTGGCAGATCATTTAGTGTAGCTCCCTTCATCTTCACTCTTGATTATTACAGTTAACTGCATTTGTAAAGACTTAAATCTTAGCTGTGCATTTCTATGTGCTTTTTTCTTTTTGGCAATGACAAATCTTTATAATGCCTGTTGTTTTCTTTTAGTGCCGAGGATCTGCTCACAGGAGTCGCTCGTCCAGTCTCAGCCTGACTGTTGAGAGTGCGCTGGAAAGCTTCGACTTCCTCAACACATCAGACTTCGATGATGAGGACACCGGGGATGACCACGCCAATGTTCCTCGTTCTGTCTACTTTGACATGGAAGCAGAGAGGATCAGGTAAGCTTTTGGCTTAACATTTATCCTTTGACCAAACCAGTAAACAGGGTTATTTAATATACTGATAAAGTTCAGGCACGTGGTTAGCCAGAACTTAACTAAGACCTGGCTTAGTGGTTAGCATGTTCTCCTCTCAGCACTAGGGATTCCTGGTTCGAATCCCCATCTGGGTGGAGTTTCCATGTTCTCCCAGTGTCCGCGTGGGTTTCCTCCGGGTTCTCCGGTTTCCTCCCACAGTCCAAAAACATGAATGAAGTCAATTGAGTTCTCCAAATTGCCCCATATAGATTGTGTGTGTTGTGTGTGCCCAGAGATAGATTGGCGCTTTGTCCTGGGTGTATCTGCCCAGAGCCCAAAACGTTCTCTCCTGGATGGGCATGGGGAACCCCCCGCGACCCTTGTATAGCATAAAGCGGAAGATAATGGATGGATGGATGGAAGATTAAGTTCATATAAACTGTGCCCAGTGATGCTCAGCGATTGTCCTGGGTGTATCTGCCCAGCATAGATTTATAAAATCATCATGTGCTAGAATTATAATAATACTTAAGGAATAGCAGTTGATTTGTTTATAGCTCCGGCTATTCCATTTTTCTTGTGTACTATTGTGTTTTCTGTGACTACAACAAATGGAAATTCTATAGCTAATTTTAATTAAAAGTAAACTAAAATGTAAATTCTTCCTTTAAAATAGTAAAGCACTTTGCATTTAATACTGTGTACTGAGGAAGTCTTTTTTATTCAACAGCACAAGTCGATACCCAGAAGCTCGGGGTCATCTAAGTGAAGCCCTGACAGAGGACACTGGTGTAGGCAACAGCGTGGCCGGCAGTCCCCTGCCACTCAGCACTGGGAACGACAGCCTTGATGGGGCCATCGTGGTGCATTTACAGTACTGCAATCATCTCATTCAGGTGCATTATACAGTACGCAAACACTGTTTTCTTGTCTGACTTTTATCACCATATATAGATTGTGCAAATTTACACAATTAAACTGTACATGTAAAATTTCAGTAGATCAAATCAAAATGCATTATGTGCATCTTGTTTTTATACAAACAGCTGATAACATCAGGAGGAAATAAGTTGCAGTCTAAAACTTATCTGCAGAAACTCACTCTCCAGACCCTGCTGTTAGAGGAGCTGACTGAGAACAGAATTGAGTGGCTGGGCAACATCAGCTCAGCTGCAGAAGGTAAGGAGGAGATGAAAGCTGAAATTTGTGTATTTTAAGCTTTGGGGCACTTCAGACATCATTCATTTCTTCCACTTTATCCAGTAGTTGGGTCACAGGGGGTTTGCCAATGATGGAGATGGGCAGATACACCCAGGACAGGGTGTCAATCTATCACTGGGCACACACTCAATCACACAGACGCACACTATATGGGGCAATTTAGAGCATTCAATTTAGCTTGAATCCATGTTTTTGGACTCGGAGGAAACCCACACAGACACAGGGAGAACATGGAAACTCAATCCTGACTGGGATTTCAGGACAGGGCGCCAATCCATCGCTGGGCACACACTCACTCACACAGACTGTGGGAGGAAACCGGAGAACCTGGAGGAAACCCACGCAGACACGGGGAGAACATGGAAACTCCACCCAGATGGGGATTCGAACCGGGAATCCCTAGCGCTGAGAGGCAAACGTGCTAACCACTAAGCCACCGTGCCGCATAACTAAATGTCATTTTCTCAAATTAACTTTCAGTGCTGCCGGGACTAGCGGGACGTCCTGCGATGTTTGCTTTGTGGTGTGAGTGCAGTGGTTTCGGAGGTCTGTTCCAGACAACAGTGGAGCAAGCAGTTAAACACATGCAGCTCTGCTTCACTGCGTTACTGCAGGAGAATCACTGTACTGACTCAGGTAAACAGCACTCGGTACAATTCTGCAACTGTCCTGCGGTTTCGTAGTTCTGCTGACCTGTCAGGTTTCCATTTTTTTTGTCCTTTTTTTTTTCTACTTCATTGTTTTTCCTGTAGACATTAAATATAGAAATAGTTCTAAAGGTTAAAGAGGGTGTTCATTTAGTTTTTTACTGGAAATTATTTTAATTATCATTCTGTGCACACTCACACACACACACACACACACACACACCTATGCTTTTGATTTGCTAAACGTTATTTGAAGTTTGCTGCACCACAATGTTCCACTAAGAACATTGTGACGGGTATAATAGAAACCCAATCAAGATCTACGAAAACATTTGATTTATTCAGACTTGATTACTGCAGTACTGCCACTAACCTTGTGTGTGTGTGTGTGTGTGTGTGTGTGTGTGCAGTGATCAGACTGGTGGTGAATGAGATGATGGATAGAAGTGAGCTGGCCTCATTCCCATCCTCACAAGGCCAAGATGTGCTGACTGTATTTCAGTTCCACTGCTATGCCACCAAGCACGATGTCACAAACATGGAGCAACACCTGCAGGATGTCACCAGAGAGGGTATAACTTAATACTTAAGTATTTGGTTGAATATGTAAATTCAGACGGCAAACTTCATTGTGCCATTTTAGATGTCTTCCAAAATGAACTATTTACTAACAAGCATATGAACATGACAGTACCTTATGTATGTATGTCTGTGTTTTTAAGGAACCGTTTGTTAGCCATTTATAATCCAGAATAGACACCGTCTCGCGTTTTAAGAGTATTTATTTATGATAGTTTACATTTATATTTAGTAATTTAGACACTTTAATCAAAAGCAACCTACAAATGAGAGAACAACACAAGCCAATAGTTAAGGGAAAAATCAAAGCGTTGATCAAAACCTGATCATAATTATAGGTACTGTCTAGCTGTCTTTACTGTAAACACGTCTGTTTTCCAAAATGGCACACATGCCATAGTTGGTTTTCTTCATAACTACTGACTTGTGATGTTCTCATTTGTAAGTCGCTTTGGATAAAAGCGTCTGCTAAATGACTAAATGTAAATATGATGTAAATGTAAATGTGCATTAAGGATAACAAAATATGTCATATTTGAGGTCAAACCTCCCAAATGGATGTCCTAATACAAACAGCTCATTCTGCTCTGAAGAACGACAAACAGTTCATCATCTTCTCAAGATTTGCTCTGACTGTGCTGACATATATTAAAAATTCACATGAATTCAGATGTCACATGACCCTGTACTGGATATATTAAATAAATAATATCATAACCACTTATATAAAAGTAGCCAAACATCTCCAATCATTTGATTTTGGTTTAATCTTTTTTATGTGTATACCTGTATGATGTAAGGTGGCTGAGATACAGAAAGGTTGAAGGATGTGTGTTTTGTTATGCAGTTGGGTTTGCAGAATGCCTGAGAACCGGTGATGCACAGATTTGTCTGAAGGCACTGCGGGACATATCCTCTACGAACCTTCAACCCCGGACAGACACACTAAGATCACTGGCTGGCCTCCTGACCTCTGCTGACTCTGAACTCAATAAGGCTGCTTCTGACTTCCTCAGTACCGCTGCCTCACATCCACCATTTAAATCAAAGGTTGGTGCCAGTGACTCTCAGAATTACCTCTAATATATTTGAATTACTAGCCTCTCATTAATTAAATATAAACGCAATCTTAATTGTTTTATTGTGTGTCTTTGTCGATAGGCAGTAGAATGCTTCACTCAAGCTTTGTCAGAAGCAGATGTACAGACACAAAAAGCAGCTTGTGTGGCTTTAAGCTGTCTGCAGGTCTGTAAAACCAAATACTTTGCTGTATTAACACATAATTGGAAAATGATTAACTAATTTTCATTGCTGTAAATTCCAACTATTAAAATCTATATGCAAGATTTGCAACAATCACCATTTCATTCATTCATTCATTCATTCATAATCTTCTGGGTCACTGGGGGGGGATGTTGTTTTTTTATATTAGTGTGATTGCAATACTATTGTTATCCGATTTTTATTATTCCACCGTTTTCCTCTCATTGCTCATTGGTGAGACCACTTCCATTTCAAATATATTCCAGTTTTTTCAAACCAAAATTCCTATTCACTTTGTATTGCGGTAATTTTTTGCACTCCCATACCTCAGTTTTTTTCCCCATAGCTCCAACTTTGAATTAACTGCCAATTTTTAAACTAGAAACACGAAATTCACTAAGAGTCGGAGATGACTACAGCCAAACCAGTCTCATAAAATTACAGAGTGATCAAGAGACACCCTATTATCTGACCACACCCACATTTTACCTCATTTGCTGTATTTTTTTGATATCTGTATGCACTGGGTCACCTACGGCCAAGCTGCAATCACAATCACATTTTCTCTAGAAAATGCACCTCTCTAGTTGTCTCAACTTTTCTTTTAAGGAAGTTGAGAGATCATTTTTTAAACACTAGTGATTGCATTCTCAACATATTTTATGGTCTCTTCCTGTCAGTCACTTTTTGGATGCCTGTCATGTCAGCTTACAATGAGAAATCCGACCTACAGTTTATAGCATGCCGATCTTAATCATGGGCTGGCTGTATCGATGGAGATCAGCTGCAGTGAACGATGATATTTAACACCACTAATCCTTACTATCAGATTCTTTTATCTGTTGTTTTGTGTGCAGCAAAACTAGACCAAATATCACACAGTGTGCTGCCAGATGCATGAAGATTCTCACAAGTCAAATGACCAAAACTACGACACATGCTTACTCACTTCGTCTTTCTTTAGAGATTGTATGTAATATGATATCCATTTGAATATTTCTCAGCAGTTAAGGATGTTCATAGTGTCGTCTGATGCCGGCATGATTTATTAAGCCTCATCTGATGTCATTGAATTTGATTTAATCTTTTTATGCAAATAGTTTTATACAGAGGCGGCACGGTGGCTTAGTGGTTAGCACGCTCTCCTCTCAGCGCTAGGCATTCCCGGGTCGAATCCCCATGTCGAAAACATCCATCCATTATCTTCCGCTTTATCCTATATTAGGGTCGTGGGTGGGGGTTCCCCATGCCCATCCAAGGGAAAAAGTTTCGGGCGCTGGGCAGATACACACAGGACAGGACGCCAATCTATCGCTGGGCACACACTCACACAGACACGCACACAAACACACTCTATATGGGGCAATTTGGAGAACTCAATAGACTTGATCCATGTTTTTGGGCTGTGGGAGGAAACCGGAGAACACGGAGGAAACCCATGTGGACACGGGGAGAACATGTAAACTCCACCCAGATGGGGATTCGAACCGGGAATCCCTAGCGCTGAGAGGCTAATGTGCTAACCACTAAGCCACCTTGCCGCCCTCATTGAAAACATGTTATTTAAAATATGGATTACACCAAACTTCTGTATTTCTTGTCTTGACAGGCTGTAGAGAGCATTAGTTCAGTCATGGTACTTTGTGACTCAGCTGAAGAAGATCTCCGCCGTGTTGCCATAGAGACCCTACTTGCATTTGGTAGGTCACAAAGCATTATTTTCTCTTGTCAGTTTGGTTTCAGGACAAACAAATGTGTTATAATATCCTTAATTCTCAAGATCTTTGTGTCTCTGCAGGTGAAGAGGGCCGATTGGCATACGAGCAGTTGGACAAGGTACCCAGAGAGATGGTACGGTTAGGCACCCGGCGTGGCACTGCAGTAACCACCGCCTTTTAATCAGAATGATTATATCCCAGGGTCACAACGTCAAAATCACATTCACTATGGCCTTGTAAATGCCAGAATGTGAAAAGTTAGTGTTCAGGTATGGGTACTGGATCTGTTCCTCTGTAGTGGCTGCACTGGGGGTTCTCACTCAGGCTTCTACACTGATCAGTTCCAGCAGTACATCTTTCCTTTTGGACCACTCACGTTGCAGTTGGTCATACAGTAATAATGGATTTTGTTATTTGGCAATACAATAAATGAAATTGCAGTTAATGGATTTGTGTACATAAAGCACAAGTTTCAGAGTATATTGTGGCATATACTACCTACCCCCCCTTTCTTAGTCCTAAATCTGTATGTGCGCTCAGTTTCAGGGATTTGCAGAACCTTCTTATGATAGATATGTCAACCCTTGCAGCCAGTGTGCTCAACATGGACTCTAAGAAAAGCTAACAAAAATACAAGTCTGTAATGTCCAAACTAGTTCTAATGCTCAGCTGTCTCACTCAAGGATTGGCAGTCATCTGATCAGGGATCAGTGTTGCCTTTTTTTTCTTTTTTTTTTAACCAGTATGAGCATTTCAAACCACTGGTGACTGTGGACAGAGGCTTGTTTTTGTATTTAGGTTATATTGCGTTATTGTGGTAGGTGTGTATGTGTGTGTCTGTGTGTGTGTGCAAGAGTGCATGAGTCTATGTTCAAATGCACTTTTCAGTATAACGAGTGAGTCGTCATGATAAAATTACTGTGAATTTGGTGTTGAGCTTCAATGAAGACTGGAAGTACAGCGCTTTGTATTCACCTCGCTTCTGTGCCTATCAGAACTGTGCTACTGACTCGTGTAATCAACTGTGATGTGATTTTAATACTTTATTTATTGTCTTTTTTATTTACTTCTCTAATGTACTGACTGTAATCACAAAAATTTCCCAGTGCCACTGTTTTCCTCTAGTATTCAAAGATTCTCTTGTCACATGGTCCTTGTTTTGTCATTTTAATTTATTCAAACATATTCACTGGCCACTTTAAGTACCTTCTGTTTAGTTCTGCTTATTATAGGTGCGTTTTGTAGTTCGGCAATTGCAGACTGTGGTCCATATGTGGGGTAACGCAATACAACAGATGGACTACTATCTGTAATTAAGGGACTCAAAGCACATCTATATGGTAAGTGGAATTGCTAAAATGGACAGTCAGAGTGAAAATGAGATGAAAGGCCGGTGAGTGTATTTATAACTTTAAATCATCTAAATACCAAGCACAGCCTGTTTGATTTTACTTGTAGTCTAAAATATACACATTAGTATACAGTTTACACATGAAAGTTCAGTTTTATAATACACACTGCTAAATGTTCTACCCTGGAAATCAATTAACTGAATTTGAATTTCATTCCCACAGTATTTCTGAATTTTCATTGTACTTTAAGTGAAATGTAAATATAGTTTTAAGTGACTTGCATAAGAATTGTTGGTCTGCTTTTATTTTCATTTTTATAATGTCTTTTTTTTTTACTAACAAACTCGATATATAATATTAGTATTGTTATTGCCTGGTTGGAGAAGGGTATATTTCGTGATCCAGGGTAGGGCTGATGTATAAACAAAGATAAATGAACAGCCTATTTGAAAACCACTGATAAAATGAAATTTTGATCCAGTGCAGGAATCCCATGGTTAGAACCTGTTGTATATTATTTTCTCCTTTATTTTAATCCGTCTGTTAAAAGTGGCAATAAAGTCTATTTTTGGATAATGCAATATCTGAGAAGTGTGGAGTCATCTATTGGTTGCATTGTTATTTAAATAATTAAGTTTCTTTCGTGTTCAACACTGAATATTTATTCTATTTGTTTTTAAAGGTTGAATTAAAATAGCTATTTTAGTACCAGTAAACACAGCCAATGTACAAATAAGTAATTACAGTAAAACTTGTTAAACTTACTTATTTACTAAGGGGTCAAATAAGTTAAAGACCCATTAAAAACTATTTTACTAAAACTGACTAATGTTTATCACCGTGTACAATCTTGACGAGGTCTGATCCCTGATTGGTTGACTCATTTCAGTTCGTTAGAACCATGATGTTAATCACATGTTTCATTATATAATACTACTTATCTCTGGCTATGGCTTTTCAAGTTTGGGATGCACTGGGTAACACTGAGTTTCTAAAATTGCACCATACAGAGGAACAGGACTATTTTAATTTCCAGCAGCCCAGGATGGCAACCTGAAGTGGACCTGGCAACATGCCATCATTAACATCTAAAAACATGTGGCACTACATCCTAAAGTAAGCTATTTATTCTGTCAGTGGAATGAAATGTAATGGCTTATCCTTAAAATTATGCTGCATGTTTTGGCTCCAGATTGAGTTGAGCCTGTTGAAAAATTTATGCTGACGATGCAGAACTTGGGCTCAGAGTCTAGTGAATAGTTATGAATTAAACATGGTCACTTTTCATACTAAAGTCCTCTTGATTCAGTTTTTTTTTAAGCATATTCAGACAAGACATTTACGCTTAACCTCCATTCTATAACCTAAATTTCTGCTGGCTCTAAATTATGGAGTAATCAAAAGGTTGGAATCATTTAGATTTTTATTATTTTTTTAAATAATGAATCAGTGCAACAAGGTTTATCAAAAATATGGCAGTTTATTCATGTACATGTTCACATCTGTACAGGTCATGCATGAAAATTATTTGGCAGTCAAGGCAATAAAACGTGTGAAGTCAGTCTTTACAGTTATAAATAAAATGTTAAAACAATTTGCACAACTACTTCAAACAAAACGGCAGTGAAAAGATGACAAATTGGACTAAAAAGATCAAGGTGCATCAGAAAAATGAGTAGAGATCCACGTTGGTGCAGCATAAAATCCATAAACAATTTTGTTATATTAACAGTCTGGTTATTGTGTCTGTTGATGCTCAGTGTCTGGTTCCTCACTCTCAGCATCACTGTAATCCTCTTCATCTTCTGAATCACCTTCTGCATCAAAAGCAATCTCCCGAAGTTCTTCCAAGTTATCTGGGCTTTTACCGGTTAACCTCTGCCATAGACATAACACATTCGGCAATTTGTTCATGAACAAAATTAATTCTAATTATTCCAGTGCTCAAGGCTCACCTCGATCATGTCTGCCATTTGTTGAACATGCTGTGCCAACTCCTGCAGCTCATCATTTTCAGTTTTCAACTTGGCAATCTGTTCATCTTTATCTTCTATTTCCTTGTGCAGCTATTAAGAGGGTAAATAAAACACCATTAACCACCTTCATCAACACTGCTGAATAAAGTCACTTACAGTGCAGTATCAACTAATTGTTTATTGGTAAAAAAAGTTATTAAAAGCTGTTCTCTGAACGCACAATTAATGACAGTTGTGCAAACATCCATTTGAAGTAGTGAAGCAGGAAGACTGATACCAGCACTAGCTGGCATTAACAAAAGGGACATGCAAGCCTTGTGATTAAATTATAGCTTAATTACGGAGCACTTTACCCATAACAACTATTAAATTCTTTAACAGACATAATCCAGGCATCAAGTTCAACCGCCATGAAATAATTGTCCGAGTCTTCCATGTAAAAAAAATAAAACCCATGTGAGAAAACCAAAAGGGAGCTGGGTAATTAAATTAATTAAAAAAAATTTTTAAAAAGTGTATTTAAAGTCTGTTGTGATTGAAAATTAAAGGAATAATGCTGCCACACAAATGCGTGGGAAGGACTTTGGTTTCTAAATAGCAGAGACACACATTTAGTCATTAGACAGATAAGATTACTAAACACAAGTGATCTGTTTAGACATGGGCACTTTGTATAAACAGGTGACGAGTACTAAGGTTCTTTTATCCATCTAGTATAAATAGTTAAGTTAAACTGAACAGTGGAAATGTTCCTACTTAAGCTCGGCTTAAAACTTAGTGTTGTTGGCAAAAAAAAAGAAAAAAGGTCAAAAAGGTTGCCCACCGCTCCAGGCATGTGTGCTCAACTCACTCGCTGAGTGTTTTACTGCAAAGGTGGGTTAAGTGTGGAGGACAACTTCCTGTGTGCGAGTACAGTAGGCAAAATGGATCATGTTATAAAAATCCGGCCTTGTCATACTAGGTTAGTCAATAAACCTGACCTGTAAATATGGACTTGGTCACTATGCTCCTTTGATTATCATGCTCAAGTAACTTAAACTGTTAATTTGTAACACACACAATACATGACTAATGTAAACATGGCGATTCGGTATGAAAATCAAGAAATTGATTTGAGTATATGAATTTATAATGATGCCTTCACCTGTTTAAAATGCTCCTGTTTGGTACATAAATTTCTCAAATTGTATTTACATACTTAAATATTACATTTAAAATGTATTTACATACTGTTACATTTACTTGGTAAACAAAGGTAAAACACCATGTATTTGTGACTGATCAACAATATTCCAACAATACAAGCAGATTTAGCCAGTTAACATTGTCACAGCCACATGACCGTTTGACAATATGGTGGTAGGACAGAACTTTATATCCAAATATTACACGAGAGCTTTGAATAAAAAAAAATAAATAAAAAAAATTACATTATTTTAAAAGGAAAATAAAGGCTCACTGCTGTGCTTTATTAACGAAAGGAGTAGATTCAATTATGGAGGCATGAAACAAATGAATCACACACCTTCTCATTCTCCTGCAGAACATTAAACAGGGCTTTTCTTCTCTCCTCTGCCAGCTCCTTCCAATAAACAGATGTAGGGGTTTCTGGAGGAGAAAACAGAAAAAATTGGAATAAATATTTAT
Source organism: Corydoras maculifer (assembly GCA_019802435.1). Lineage (NCBI taxonomy): Eukaryota > Metazoa > Chordata > Actinopteri > Siluriformes > Callichthyidae > Corydoras > Corydoras maculifer. The sequence continues at coordinate 325,695 of JAFMOD010000936.1, forward strand.
ACACACAAATCACTTTATATGCTGTCCTATTGCCACAATTACCTTTAACCATCAGCTCATACGCTTGCTGTGAGATTCCTTCAGTCTGGTTTTCATTTTCTTGCTCAGTTTTGACTGCCACCTCAGCTTTAACCCGTTTTGAGCCCTTCACCTGCTCCCCACTCCATAACTTTCTTTTTGAAACAGCTTTGCCAGGCTGGGGGGGGGGGGGGGGCCCCCCCCCCCCCCCCCCCCCCCCCCCCCCCCCCCCCCCCCCCCCCCCCCCCCCCCCCCCCCCCCCCCCCCCCCCCCCCCCCCCCCCCCCCCCCCCCCCCAACCCAGAAGACAAGCCATGTGAGAAATGAGGATTCTAAAACTAAAATCAATGGTGGGAACAAACATTTAAAAGTGTCAGCCTATACTCCCATCAACACATTGCATAAACCCTCCCATGACTCATTCGTCTCCACTTACACTCTTGTTAAACTGTCATTGTAAGACACAAGTAAACATGGTGGCTGAGCAGCACGAAGTGTCTGCATGGCTAGCTTGCGTGGGAAAGGGGCAGATCAGTCAGCTGTATAGGGTAAGACACCTGAAGTTCCCACACTCACTGATTGGTTCCTGGGATTGGTAATCCCATTGTTTTACTGCAAGGTCCTTGAACAAATAATTACTGTGGGAACTTTCTGCCGAAAGTTAATTACAGCCAGCTACAAGTTAGGAGTTAGTTAATATTTCCACCCACAAACACTACACCACCCCAGGTCAAAGTAAACAAGATCAAATACCTGTGCAATGTATAGAGGTGGGTCTAAAAATACAATCATTTACCAGTTAGACCAAGGCCTGGTTGAGAACAAGTGAATTTTTCCCTACTAGAAGAACCATTAGTGGTCTCTTCATGAGAAAAGAAAGTCAGTTTCTTTTTCTTACTTAAATTAACTGAAATTTATAACACAAGATTAACTGCTTGAAGACAATACACATTTCAGTTTATACATGCCAAAGCAGGCTGGGCCAATAATGTAAACGTGACCATCCAAAACAAGACATATTGATTGTAGCAATTTGACATTAGTAGAAATTGAACCAAACAATTTTAAAAATCAGCTGACTGCATCAAATGATTTGACATTACTCTCGTTCATAATGCTAGCAAACATCGAATCCTGCTTATATACACCACTAAACCTTTTAAAGTAACAAATTCCAGCCCATATTATTTTAAGCCAATACATATAAACTACACTTGTATTCATTTGGAACATTCTGCAATGTCAGCATCTTGACAAAAGTTATAGTGGCAAGAAATGTGCAGACCACTGGGGAACCACTGCAACCCAAATACATCTAAACCAATCTATATCTAAAAAGTAAACTAAATGTGAAACATGCTGAGTACAGACCTCACTGAGTTTAACTGATTTACATGTATGATTTAGTGCTGAATGCAAAGTTAACAGGATATACAAGACATTTATACACAAGAATGTAAATCTTCATTTACATTCATCCCTGCATTCTTTTTGCCACTGTAAAGCAAACCCTAAATTGATGTGGTTGATGATGCTTGAAGGACTTTGGTGCAAGGAGAAATGCACTTTCATTTAAAATGGGCACAAGTAAAACCTGGTTTTGCCTCAAGCAGTCAGATAAAAATTCAGATGTAGGCTAATGCTTAACCTACCTTCAGGTTCTCAGCAGGATTTTCACTATTCTTTACTTTTCGGGCAGAACTCATTTCTTCAAGTCTGCTTTAAACAAATTAGAGAAAAATGTAAAATATCCAGGGTAGAAATATCAGGTCACATGAATTTTCAACATAAACCAACTGAATCACAAACTTTAATTTGTATATTTGTTGGTGTGTGTTTTAGAGCCACTTCAGCTGCATAGTTTTAGTTTTTTTTCCTTTATGTTTTAATAGGTAGTTCAGTTCACACATGTTGTCCAATCCATACTGTTATTCTTATTTTATCAGATCAAGTGCTTGTAGTTGGCATTTGGAAGTAATTCCAGTAGTTTTCCTGGTGTGTGGTCAAGGATGTGGGGTAGTGTTCCAAGTTTGAAACTTTTCATTCTATAACTTGTTTATTTGTAAATTACCTGCATGTTAACTTGCGTTATAAATTCACTATGACTCCTAATTCTGCATCACTTACAGAATACAACAAATGACAACACAAATTCAAGGTTAAAAGAGCTCACTTAATGATGACTAGAGTGCTGATAAAGTCCCAGGTCTCTGGTTAATAAACAAATACATGAACCATTGAACTACCAGAGCTATTTTAACCTCATCAGCAGTTACAGAATCACCACAATCAAGCGGACTAAGGTTTTATTAAAGGCAAATCAAGAATCTAGTTTAGCTTTACTGAATAAGAACTAATCCATGAACTACATTGAAAAATCTACACTTGCATAAATATTAAAGGTTTTTTTTGTGTAAAAATAAATATGTCACAGTAACTCTAGCAGTAGCTCATAAGCCACACATTTAAAGCAGTTTTAAGACTTATGGAGTCATGATTAGGGCAATGTACTTTCAAGGGTCCCAGTCACAGCATTCCACAGATGCATTCCCCTGGAACCATAGCAAGGGCACTGGACCTTAATTCCTAAAACCAACACTAATAAATAACGCCAAATAAGGGTGTCAGCTACATACATAAATATAGTGAACTGGATTAAAAAAAAAAAAAAGTTTAATACAAAACCAAACTGTATACCACAGTGCTGCAACCACGTTTATACTTAACATGCAATAATTTAATGTTAAACAATAATCAGACATGTTCATAGCAAATGTATGACACTCAAACGTTATAAAGCCATGTAAATTGATCACTTAACACAACTCTAAATCACGAGTTTAAGTTACTCATCAATCAAACACATGGGACATGTACTGTGAAACAAAACCATGTCTTCCGAAGCTTTAAATTACAAGCATGGATTTAAGTGCAGTTTTGATCACAACGTGTTTTCCCCTTGATTGTGATTCTCGAACCATAAACACAAACGTGTAGCTAGATTTAGAAAAACATTATGTTGCTTTCAATGGCGAACTCAAGCATCGCGATATCTTATTGTTAACCGTGAAAACACCCAACTCTCGCGCCATTACAACAGGCGCGAAAATCCACAAGTTACAACAAGCCTCGTACAGGCAGGAATCAAGCAAACCAAAAACACTACGAACAATTATTAATACTCCCCTTAAAAAATACGTTTCAGTTAAAAATTAATGTCGCCGACGACGAAGAAAACTAGCGATATAGCATTGGTTTTGGTACGTTTATCAAACGTGCTTCAGTCGAAATGTTGAGTCTAATGTGCTCACTTAGTAATAAACATAACGCTAGTTTAGAACTCGTAGAATGTTTTTTTAACCGCTGAATTACAATACAATAAATAAATAATTTAGAAACGCTGTGACTAAACTTCTCAGAAACTGTGACTATTTTACTGCTAAACCCGCCATTACCGTGGAAGGCATTTAAACCCCGAAACAGAAGTATACTTGAATAAAAAGGTTACCTTATCTGTGGGAACCGAACTGCAATCGGTTTCGTTAAAGTCTTTTTAGATTTTTCTTTGAATGAAAGTGAGTAACGCGCCACAAGCTTAAGTACTGTCGCTGACCTCGATCACGTGACCACCACAATCCCGCGGGCTGCCTATCACAATAAGAAGCAGATGTTAAAGGAGGGGTGACACGGAGGGGTGACTCGGTGGGGTGGTGGTAAACATGCTTCCCCTCAGAGCTGGGGACTTCAGGTTCGAATCCCAATCTGGGTTGCGTTTATATGTTTTCCCTGTGTCTGCGCGGATTTTTGCTCCCACAGCCTTAAACATGGCTTTAGGTAAATGTTCTCCTTGTGCCCGCGGGTTTTTTTCCTCCAGTTCCCTCCCACAGTTCATAAACAAAGATTCAATGTTAATTGAATGCTCTAAATTGCCCCATGTAGTGTTTGTGTGCCCCCAGCGATAGATTGGCGCCCTGTTCTGCATGTATCTGCACAGCGTTCAAACCACGTTCAACAAAAAGTGCAAGACTATACAAAAACACAGTGCACATGACAAAAATACAATAAATTCAAAAGGAACTGTAATTAATACAATCAGAATACTTTATTAATCCCAGAGGGGAAATTGCTGTTTTTACAGATGCTCAATTTGTCGTGTTATTAGAAGTAAGAATAAAAAATCAACAAGGAGCACAGTACAATGATAATAATGAAATTAAAAATACAAATATTCATTTATTCATTATCTCCCGCTTATCCCGCATGGGTTCCCCATGCCCATCCAGGGGAGAACGTCTCGGGCGCTGGGCAGATAGACCCAGGACAGGGCGCCAATCCATCGCTGGGCACACACTCACTCACACAGACACACTCTATATGGGGCAATTTTGAGAATTAAATTAACTTGATCCATGTTTTTGGACTGTGGGAGGAAACCGGAGAAGCCGGAGGAAACCCACACAGACACGGGGAGAACATGGAAACTCCACCCAGATGGGGATTCAAACCGGGAATCCCCAGCGCTGAGAGGCAACCGTGCTAACCACTAAGCCACCGTGCAGCCAAAAATACAAATAAATAAATAAAATAAAATACTAAATAAAGTAAAGTGGCAGTGTAAAGTATTATTTATATATATATATATATATATATATATATATATATATATATATATATATATATGATACCAACCTTTATGATGAATATTACACATGCATATAACAGTATAGAATTACTACAATAAACTATTAGCCAGTTCTTTAGCACTTCTACATAACCTGTTAAAATAGATTTCTTACTCTCATTTCCTGCTGTCTCATTCCCCCTTAGATCGATTTCATGCATATCCTGCACTGACATGTCTTCAATGGGATTATTAGTTGTTTATATGCTTGATATTCTTTCTGAACAGACAACTGTCATTTGATTTATATTGTAAAATGTGAATCTTCGTGGGTGAATCTATGTGTGTACTGTAATACCAAATAGTTAAGAACTTAACAATACTAAAATAATAACTTATATTATGACTAAAGATCACCTGGTAAAATAAACTATTTTTACATATTTTTTTTTTACATGTTTTCCTTTTCTATTCTTAACATGCTTTATAATTAAGCTGTATTTATAGTATTCTATCATTATATAATTGTTATAAATATAAAAAGCATTGCAAGTTGTTACAAGGGGAAAAAACAAAAAACATGATGTTTGTTTGGTACTTTTAATAATTCCACTGGAAAGGTGATTAACCACATACTTAAGTTTATAAGTTTCTGTACGTTAACGTCTTAATAGCATAATATGCGTATATGTGTTTTGGAAAGGAATGACATGAGGAATATTAGTATAGTCTTAATTATAAAATGAAAATAGAACTACTGTTTTAGTCTAAAATAAAATGGGAGAACTCCATTAGAGTCAGCTACGTCCTTAAAAACTACAGAAAGTAGCCCTGTGCAGTCACGTGGGAATCAAGTCAGGGTTGCCATGTTTATTGATAGTAAGAAATTTCTTAATAGATTCATGGTATACAATATCTTAAAATACATTTGATACGTAATACATAATATAAAGGTACAAGAAATTATAATTAAAATATATTACCACTGTACTACTTAAAAAGTAGAAATTTTATTTCCAGATTCATTTTAAAAGTACAGCAAAAAATTTGAATTTGTATTACTTTGACAGGAACATTTTTATGAAGAGCAGAAATATTAAAAGATATTTAAAGCTTAAGTTTAATTTTCTAAAATGGCTAATTTTCTAATATGGCTAATTTTCTAATATATATATTATATATAACGTTTTTTTGCAGCATGTTAATAGTTGTAACTTTTATATATTTTAAAAAGAGATATTTTTATAGAGAGCAAAGTATTTTAAGTAATATAAAGTTGAAGTTTATTTATTGTGGAATAATATTCCTGTCTTTTTTTATTCCTAATCATATTCAGAAAACATTTAATTTTAATGTGTTTAATAAGCGTTTAACCTGTTACGCCCACAACCTAAAATGTGTTTAGAGTTTTGGCAAGAAACGGTGTTTCTCAAGGATTTGGCAACCGTTTATGTTACGAACTGCGTGACGTTGCCGTTCAGCCATTTTAAGTTAGTTGTTCGGTGAGAGGTTTGTTGTTTAGCACCGTCAGCGATCGCAGGGCCGAAGATCGGAGATCCCGAAAGACATTTTACGCCACTCTTTTTTAATTATGGGTCCACCGCGGAGCAAATCTAGCCGCCTATTATCTGAAAGAAGAGGGGCTCTGAATTGGTTTGTTACTTTATCTTGACATGGCTCGAGAGGTTTGGTCGGTGTGTTGTGACGACTGTAGATATTAGAGGAAAAAAGCAGGCGGGCTGACAAACGAGCTTTCACAAAAGAAGATTACTATTTGACGAAAAACACCCCCGCGTTCGTTAAGATATTTCGGGTATTTGCGAGAAGAGCGTGGTTTCCTCGTGGCGTTCGAATAGCCGCTGTCACACTATGTTCCAGGAGTTAGCCGCGTGAGCTAAGTGACGTAGCCACGCCGCGCATTGTCAGCCGCGTCACAGCGCCAGCTCCGCTCTGTAGCAGATAAAGTCAGACCATGTAACAGCCAGATCCGATCATCCGATCAGCGTCAGATCCCCTCAGTCTGAGATGTAGCTGAAGCGAAGTGGGCTGTCGTTGGCGGAGTGTGCACACAGCATAGCTAGGATGGTGAGGTTTAACCCCGCAGACCGTGGGCCAGTCTCCTGAAGCCCAACATGTCTAGGTTTTCTCTGTTCTCAGTCTACACGGTGCCAACTCCTGCAGGCATCTCTGGTTCTCTGCCATGCTTGACTTCGTCACCTCTCATTATTCAGACGTGTGCTACCCCGAGATTTAGTCAATATGACCGCGATCCGATGTTTCCGAAGAGACTCCAAAGTCGGCATTAGTCAGGTCTAACTTTCACTGATTAGTTGAACTTGCAGATTTCACACAGTTTTCCTAAAAAAAAACAACAGCACGTTAGTCATGGATCTCATGACCTGCTAAGCAAATTAAATTTTCTAAAGCACGGGATTACAGTAGGGTGGAATTTTATCAGCAGTTAAAATTCTTTTGACTTGTTCCTTAAACATGCTGTAATATTTATAGAGGTTACAAATCATTTAGCCCCGAGTGCACTAGCTAATACAGATTTAAAAATGACCTGAGTTCAGTTCGAGTGATCTTTTTTTGTTATAAGTTAGGAAAAGTAGCGCCGCATCTTTGGGTTCATTTTCAGAAACTTAATTTTAACAGCTTGGTTTTTAGACGGCCTCTTAAGAAAGCAAGATTCTTAAAAACTGAGGGTGTGTGTTTAAAAAAAAAGCAATGGGAGACCCAAACTCTCGCCGAAATCAGACGCGAAACCGACTCCGTGCCCAGCTGCGGAAGAAAAGGGAATCCTTGGCTGACCAGTTCGACTTCAAAATCTACATTGCCTTTGTATTTAAGGAAAAGGTGACTGGTTCTCTATACTGACCCCACTTTCTTTATGCTTTGTAGAATATATTGGTAATTGAGATATGCATTCAAAGGCTCACAGTAGACTATTAAATCAGGGATCATGGGTTTCTTCTGTACTTATCAAATAGTTCTGTTGTGCATCTGTACATTTGATATATATTTAATAGATAAGTCTATTTTTTCTAGTTAAACAGTGTAGCTGTGCTTCATTAAGATTTTACTGAATTTAAATGCTTTCTGTTGCATGACTCTAAAGCATGTTGGTGAGAAAAGTAGAACAAAAAAACATGATCGTCTAGTCCTCTTCATTTAAGCATCTAAGTCTCATTACTCATATAGTAAAAGGCAGATAAACTGGTCACCAGCCTAATCATAGCCTTTCACTTCCTCAGTAAGCCTGCTAGCATGTTTTTGGACTGTGGGCGGAAGTAAACCCACACAGACTTGGGGAGAACATGCAAACCTCATATCACCTCACAGAACCTTGTCTGACCTAGTAAGAAATTTATCCCAGTGAGACAGGAACATTACCCATTAGTCTAAACAAACCAAATAAAATAATAATAATAAAAAAAAATAGGACATAGAAAAGTAACCTGAAATGAGTTCAGTGTTGTGGTGTGATGCCACATGAACACTTCTTTTTATTCTTCTGTAGTTTAACAATTTACCATACTATACAATACAATGGCATGTAAATGCATGCAATAAAATCTTGTAAAAAATTGTATGCAGTCACCTAATTTAGAACATTGCCTGTGTGTTTTATATACAGCATTACTAACTGGCCCTAGTAAAAAAAGAAAAAAACAGCAGCTGCAACATTCTGATGTTGACTATTTTGGGTTTTTGTGGCTTGCTAGTGTAAACGCAGATGGTCCAGTGCTGTGGGAGGCCTGTATTTAAGTCTCTGTGCCTCCATTATGGCCAGACACTCAACAGACACCAATTTCTGTTGATGTACCATATTATTGCTGTTCAGCCAGCATTGGGCAAGTGGCAAGCACAATCTTAGAGGTGTCAGTTTCTATGCTTCAAAAGAGTTTTGATACACTCGAAAAACATTAAGCATTTTAACTTTTTTTTTTTTTTAATGAATAGTGGCAGTTTGCATCCTGTTGTGAAAACTTCAATTGCAATCACAAAGTGTATTTTAAACTCAACCCCATGATGGTCATGTGACAAAGGTTAAGTAACTGTAGGAATCCTTGCTTCAGGTCGAGAAGAACTTTTGCCGAACCTAGTCTGGTTCAGTGCTTCGTATTTAAATTTAATATCACATTGAGCCAAAAATAATTGTATTTTTGTTTGTTATCTTGTAAGCTAATTCAGCTTTAGTGGGATTTCAAGATTAAATGTTTACCTTTAGTATTTAAAATATTTTTATGAAAGGTTTGGTTACTGATCTAATTTTGTAAATTCTGTCTTAAAATTGAGCAGAAAAAGAAGTCTGCTCTTTTTGAGGTGGCTGAGGTGGTACCTGTCATGACCAACAACTATGAAGAAAATATCCTCAAAGGAGTAAAGGATTCAAGCTACTCTTTAGAAAGTTCTTTGGAACTTCTTCAGAAGGATGTGGTGCAGTTACACGCCCCCCGCTACCAATCCATGCGCCGGGTAAGTAAATACGTTTTACATTTAGCTCATTTAGCTTTAGCTCACCAGTAGCTATTTTGAGGTTGTAGATTTAATTATACATCTTTAATTAGATATACTATATAATTTCAAATTTTTATTATTTCTAAGAAAAAAAATAAACATGCAAAAGAGAATTTTTCTGGTTTCTGCTATAAGACTGTTTGTAACAATGTATTTCCTAAATGCAATCAAACTATAAATACTTAAACAGAACTTATTTTAAAGAAAGTACATGTGAGAAATATGATTTAAAAATATTTTAGTGGTGCTGTATGATTTTGCAAGGGCTTTTAAATTTAACAAAAGTATTCATGTGGTTGTTTGCTGCTTAGAAACTCCATAAAATGCACAGTCGTTATTGGTTATTAAAATTAATTTAATAAATGCAATTGTTGCAGATTTTTTTGTCTTCACTGTTTGAGGGCTGTTCAATATGCCCCATTTGCTTTAGAGCTTTGTTTGCTGAGGTACATTATATTATTAGGTTTATTCAAAGCAGTTTAGGGGTTTGATGATTGGGGTCAGAATACAGGGCCATGATGCAGCAGCTTTGGATCAATAAGGGCTAAGGACCTTGTTCAGGAGCCCACATTGGCAGCTTAAGTGGACAGCTGGTCCAAATCACTCATGACTGATGGTATGCGAACAAACCAAACCATCCTAGCTAATACCGATGTGAACTTGAGAAAAATTTTAGATATAAAAATTTCAAATATTTGTGAATATATATGTAGAGAGAGAGGGTTGGAATGCTTATGCTACGTGTATGTGGTCTTTTCTAAGCATATACGGTTCTGTTGGAATTGTGTGAAATTGGTTCACAAAACCTAATAAATTTATTTTTGTAGGATGTAATTGGATGCACACAGGAGATGGACTTCATTCTTTGGCCCCGCAATGATATTGAGAAGATCGTGTGTCTTCTGTTCTCCAGATGGAAGGGAGCGGATCATGAACCCTTCAGGCCTGTTCAGGTGATCCTTCTTTACATTCCATAGACGCAAATAAGTTTCCTTTTTAATTTTTTTTTTTTTTTTTTTTTTTTACCTATCCTGATGGTTCATGTGGTAGTTATTTATAACTGTCCTCTGCTGAGCTTTTGGCAAAGTAGGAAGTGTAAATGTGGAGCTGTTTTTTTTTATTTATTTATAATAATTACAATGCTTGGTGATTGTTTAAAACTTGGGATACAGAAATGTGAAAACAAACTCATGAATGTGCCAATTTCTATATTTAATTAAAAAAATCTTAAATATCAAATTTTTGCTTGCCCAGATGTCAACCACATGGTTAGTGTGTGTGTGGGGGGGGCTGAAAATAGTAACACAAACATGTCAATGTGGTGGGTTAAAAAAAAAGAAATCTGAAAAACTTTTTTTTTTTTTTTTAATAAAAAGAAAAAATGTATTGCCTCATTTTTGTTTATTTATTCATTCTATAAAATGTGACTGATAGTAAGTGGAAAATGTTGAACCTTTAAAAATATAGCAATGATTTAATATAATAGATTCTTTTACTCCATAGACTAATTATTAATAGAATTCAACTGCACACTGTCAGTGTTATCAGGTGTTAAAAGCTAATAAGTGTGGATGTTTAAAGATAGAGGTCATAGTTTGTTGTTGTAAACAAACTGCCTCATATTTAGTTATATTGTACTACAAAATGGTAAAAGTTATAAACTCCATATGGTTTATGCCAAATAGTACAATAATTTTCCCAAGTTTGTAATGCTGAGACACTTCTTCCAGAAGCAATTGCTATTAAAAAAACAAAAATAAAAATAAAAAAGGGGAAGTCTAGGCAATGAGAGCAGACTGGCTAAGAATCAGGTTTAATAATACTGCTGTGTAGCTGATTCCTCCTTTACTACTGACTTATGATGTATTCTGATCTGTAAGTCGCCTTAAATAAAAGCGTCACCTAACTATGTAATATTTATAACCTCTGTACAACACGATATAAAAAAAATACAACTTGGAAAGTCCTGTAGTTACACCTTTTAACTTTTTAACCTTTGTGTTTTAAAAGGCCAAGTTTGAGTTTCACCACGGAGACTATGAGAAGCAGTTTTTGCACGCGCTTGGCCGAAAGGACAAGGCTGGGATGGTGATGAACAACCCGAATCAGTCTGTATTTCTTTTCTTGGACAGACAGCACTTGCAGGTTGGTATGATTTTTAAAAACTGGGTTGCTTTGTATAGAATTTTCAAGTCCATACAGATATTTGGATACCTAAGTAGCTAGTAACTGGTATGCAAACTGTATTCACTCACTTTACCCAGATCTTCTGAATTTCTCAGTGCTGATTTAAATTGTTCTTTGTACCGACAGAGGACAGCCATTTGTTTCTTACTAATGGAATCAATATCAATGAAAATAATTTTAAGAGGTAAAAGTGTAGCAGAAACATCCATCCATTATCTTCTGCTTTATCCTCTACTGGGGGGGGGGGGGAGTGTTCCCCCATGCAGATGCACCCAGTACAGGGTGCCAATCTATGGCTGACACTCGTATAGAAAGAAACATTTTACATAATTCAGTTTTTAGCCATTTTATTAACCCTGCAAAGAAAATGCATAAAATAATAGATTCTGTACTGGAAACTGTTTCTATGTAGATCATGCAAAATATCTGGAAATAAACAGCGAGTGCCATTTATATTTGTTTTAAAAAATCTGGATAGCAAATAAATTTCTAGAAAATAATAAACTGAGATCGTAGTAACAACATTCTTGATGTTTGTGCTTTTTATGCAGACTCCAAAAACCAAGGCCACAGTTTTCAAGTTGTGCAGCCTCTGCCTCTACCTACCGCAGGACCAGCTGACCTGTTGGGGTGTTGGAGATGTTGAAGACCACTTGCGCCCATACATGCCAGACTAGCAGAGACGTAGGAGACTCCTCTCACGGCCACTGAAGCAAGTTGACCTCATACCCATCCCTCAGTCAAATAAAATTGAACTTGTGTGTGGAACTCTTTCCTTTTTTGTTAACCACTCATTTTCATTCTAAAGCTCATTTTAGTTTATCTCCCTCCTTCCAACTGGGTTTTGGTTCGGTTCACCCATTTTCCCACCCTTAACCTGTCTGCCTTTGTTTGAACTTGCACGAACATTGTTTTTTGAGTGGTTGTTCTCTTGGAGCAGCATTGTCAACACCACCTGTCTCAGAAGGAACTCTCTCAATTGTCTGGGCTTCTCTAAATCTGGGGCTCTTGCGTTGGACTGGTTCTGATATGTTTCACGAGTGGATTAGTTGACGTGTAATTCAAGGGGAGAAGGATAGGTTTAAGTATACAGACAATCAGTGATGGGATTAAACAGCCTTCATAGTCAAAACAAAGAGGCTCATTCAAATAGGTGAACAACACTTGGCAAATTTTCTTTGGGGTAGACACTGCTTCTCTTTCAACTGCCTAAGTTTTGATGGACATTTTATTTTCAATGTCATTGTTTGCCTGTATGTTCCTTCATGTTTTGGTTTTATGTTGGTGAGTTTTAAAATGGTAAATTCTTGGAGATTCAAAGTGTACATTTATCTGAAGCTACAGACATTAATAATAGTTCTGAATTTGGGTGGGTGGAGGTTTTTGGATGATTGTATTTTGAACATCAATTTCTACCAGTTTCATGCACTATTCATTCATGCTACTGATTCCTGAGTTTGTTGTCAAGGAGCAACTAATGCTTACTTTCATTTACCAAACAAAAAGTTATTGTGAAAGAAAATGTTAATGCATTTTTAAATTTGATTTGCTTCGTTGACAAAACCCCCTTTTGAGTACTAATATTCAGAGCTCAGAACGTGGTATCTGTAGGCCAGCTTTGTTGGGTAATAAAGTATAAAAACCTTTCTCTTTATTGTAACGTCATGTGTTTATGATTTTTTTTTTTGCTTATTCAATGCTTGACTTGACATTTTAATTACTGTGCAACACTTTTATTACAGTTTACAGAAAAACAGACAAGTATCTCAAGTATAATATTTAGCTGCCAAGGTGCTTAGTGTGTCGTCCCTGAGCAATCATTTTGCCGTTAGCTTTGTTTATCAGATCCACAGTAGTGAAGGCCAGAGTCCGTCCTTGTTTTAAAACCTGTGCAGTGATTAAAATGTCTTCTCCGATCTTCGCTGCGTTCATGTACCTGTAGACAATTAACCCAATATTTATCAATTTACAATCAGTACTGCTACTGTTACATCTCACTACAATTCACCAATTTGAATCATTTTTAGATATGACATGTAGTACAACTTATTTTAGTACAAAGTATATTCCTGGGGAAATCAAAGTGTACTACTAAATAGGTTTATGTTTGTTATAGTCACACAACATGGAACAGAAATTGAAATATTAATTTTATAGCATTTATTTCTCTCTAACATTGTATTACATAAAGAAATAATAATAGCATATAGATGTACAAAACATCATAGATTAGATATATATATTAGATATATAATCATTTAGTTTTTCAAGCACAAATGGTTCCGGTCTGTTGTCTTCATGTATACATTATACCAGACAGAACATACAGTTAATTATTATAAGGTCCTGTGTGGGGATTATTAGATTTCTAGTGGCTTCGTGGTTAGCTTAGTTTTGCCTCTCACTGCTGGGGATCCAGGTTCAGATCCCAATCTAGGTGAAGTTTACATGTTTTCCCTGTGTCTGCGTGGGTTTCCTCTGGCTTCTCCGGTTTCCTTCCACAGTCCAAAAACATGGATTTGAAGTAAAATTGAATTGCCCATATAGTGTGTATGTGGGTGTGAGAGTGCCCAGCAATAGATTGGTGCCCAAAATGCTCGTCCCTGGTTGGATATGGCAACCCCCCCTCCCCCGCATAATTCTGCATAATGCAGTTAAAGTCAGGTTACTGCTGGACAAGCTCTACCTACGTGATGTTCATGTCGACGCTGACTCCAGGCGCTCCTCTCTCTGTGTAGATCAGCGCTGTGGTGGAAATCACATCCACCAGTGTAGCAGTCAATCCTCCATGTAGAGTTCCTCCTTTGTTCGTGTGCTCTTCTTCCACCTTCATCTCACACACCACCTTCCCTGGAGTGGCTGATACCAGCTGCACCTGTTCCACAAGATCACAGAAGTTTGTAACATAACATTTCCGCCATGGGCAGTCATTCTTAAATGTGTGGGTTATTTAAAAAAGAGCTTTCAGTTGTTGAGATGTAGGGCACTTTATAGTGTGTGAGACATGCTGTAGTGTTTGAATCCTCAAATGTGATTCTGGCTTACTATTTTGTGCCCTACTGTCTCACAAGACACCTGGATTTGTAATGTTATTAGAGGAAGAAGGGGGCAGCACGTTCGCCTCTCGGCACTGAGGATTCCAGGTTTGAATCCCAAACGGAGTTTCCATGTTCTCGCCGTGTCTGTGCGGGTCTCCTCAGGGTCCTCCAGTTTCCTTGAGTCCAAACACATGTATTCAAGGTAAATTGAATGCTTAAAATTGCCCCATTTAGTGTGTGTGTGTATGTCTGTGTCTGTGAGTGAGTGTGTCCGCATGGGGAATGAGTTTTAAGTTGTTGAGATGTAGGGCACTTTATAGTGTGTAATCCATGCTGCTGTGTTCGAATCCTCAAACGTGATTCTGGCTTCCTATTTAGTGCACTACGGTCTCACTGCACCTGGATTTGTAATGCTAAAAACACTTTTTATTTTATTTTAATCCATTTCACTACATTCTGTTTATACTTGGTCACTTCTAAACATCAGTTTTCAGGTTATAAAGAAGTATATAGCCGAGTGTTATTGTTATATATCGGCAGCCATTTTATAGCAGTATTAAAAAGTGTTTACCATATAAAAAAACCGCTAAAGCTGTATATACAGCACTGTAACCTAACGTTACACTACACCAATGATAAAATAATGTGTTTATTAATCATTTTTCTCCTCAAGGTTGACTAGGGAAGACAGTCTCACACTAACCTTGTTTAGAACCCGGTCAAACCCTGGCGCCTCCAGCATAACCCGCATCACCTGTTTAAGCGAATTTAAAGACAGAGAAGCCATCGTAATGTCGTCCAGAACTCTATTAAACTGTAAACTATAGATTTCTGCGTTAAAGACTGCTATACTTCTTCGAGCTCAAATATAAAGTTAAACGCAGTGTTACTGCCTCATACAGGGTCGGAGTGCAGCTTAGACTATTGCTGCGTCCGAAGTTGCCTTCTAAACGTTATGTACTATACACTATTTCATCTTGAAAGTGCTGTTTAAAGACGTTTTTTAGTTAAAAGTATATAATAACGATACAACATCAGACTTAACGTGTCCTAGACTACATTATACTATATTATAGTAGATCATCTCAGTACTAGGAATTCCTGGTTTGAATCCCCATCTGGGTGGAGTTTGCATGTTCTCCCCGTGTCCGCGTGAGTTTCTTCCAGGTTCTCCGGTTTCCTCCCACAGTCCAAAAACATGGATCAAGTCAATTGAGTTTTCCAAATTGCTCCTTATAGAGTGTGTCTGTGTGAGTGAGTGTGTGCCCAGCAATAGATTGGCGCCCTGTCCTGGGTGAATCTGCCCAGCGCCTGAGACGTTCTCCCCTGGATGGGCATGGGGAAACCCACCGTGACCCTAATAGAGGATAAAGCGGAAGATAATGAATGAATGAATATAGTAGATCATCTCAGCGCTATGGATTCTCGGTTCCAATTCCCATCTGGGTGGAGTTTGCATGTTCTCCCCGTGTGGAGAGAACTCCCCGTCCCCGCATGGGTTTCTTCCGGGTTCTCCGGTTTCCTCCCACAGTCCAAAAACATGGATCAAGTCATTTAAATTCTCCAAATTGCCCCGTATAGTGTGTGTTTGTGTGAGTAAGTGTGTGCCCAGCGATAGATTGATGCCCTGGGTGTATCTGCTCAGCGCCCGAGACGTTCTCCCTGGATGGGCATGGGGACAACCCCCCCTCCTGCGACCCTAATAGAGGATGAAAGCGGAAGATAATAAATGAATGAATTTTAGATCATTTTGCAGGCACTTTTATCCAAAGTAATTTTCGAGTATCCCAACTTGATGGTTGAGGACAGAACACAGGGTTGACCATTATTAAGTTTCAAGTTCCAAGTTTGTCATTTATACTAAAAGTCATGACGTGAACATTGAAATTCTTGTAGTGATATTTAGGAATGAACACCCTACAGAATGAATTATAAATATACAAAAGTCTGAACAAAAATTAACATATACACAAGTAAGCACAATTTAAGTGATAGATGTTATTATGTATACAGCACCCATGGAGGGTGAAGGTGTAGGAGGGGCATATTGATAACTTCAGTGGATCCCACACCCTTCAGATTGATAACCCAACAATCTAATCATCGAGCAACCATGCCATACTATATGAGTTAGTAGAAATCATGGCAGTTCAGATTCAATAGCATTTTAAAAGGAGTTTTTTTCTGTGGTTAGTTTACTTAGTATGTCATTTTACCTACTATTGAACACCTACTGTGTATTTGGAGGGGCAGCATCGAGGCTTAGTGGTTAGCACGTTCGATTCTCCATGCTGGGGAATACAGGTTCGAATCCTAACCTGGATGGAGTTTTTATGTTCTCCCCATGTCTGCTTCCACCAGGTTCTCTTGTTTCCTCCCAGAGTCCAAGCACACAGATTCAAGGTAAATTGGATGATCCATATTTATATTGTGTGAGTGAGTGTGCCCAGCAATAGATTTTCTAATTACAATATAATCAGTCTATTATTATTGTTATTAATGGCCTGGCGATATGTTTTTTTTGGACCATGCTCATATTTTGAATTTGCATGATTCTGACAAGAAATATTTAAAGATTTATTTTAAAAAATCCAATTTATTTTCCTTTGATTTACTTTTGTTGAAAAGCATAATTAAAATTTTTATTTTTTATGATTTTTGCAGCATGTTCTTAGTTGTTACTTTTATAAATTTGAAAAGTGATATTTTCATAGAGAGTAAAGTATTTTAAGTTATATAAAGTTTAATTTATTTATTGTGTAATAATATTCCTGCTGGGCGGCACGGTGGTTTAGTGGTTAGCACATTTGCCTCTCAGCGCTAGGGATTCCTAGTTTGAATCCCCATCTGGGTGGAGTTTCCATGTTCTCCCTGTGTCCGCGTGGGTTTACTCCGGGTTCTCTGGTTTCCTCCCACAGTCCAAAAACATGGATCATGTCAATTGAATTCTTCAAATTGCCCCATATAGAGTGTGTGTGTGTGTGAGTGAGTGTGTGCCCAGCGATGGATTGGCGCCCTGTCCTGGGTCTATCTGCCCAGCGCCCGAGACATTCTGGATGGGCATGAAGAACCCCACCGCGACCCTTCTAGAGGATAAAGCGGGAGATAATGAATGAATGAATGAATGAATATTTCTGCTGTGAGGAATATAGTTTAGACTTTATGTACTAGGCAATTGTATCCAGTATACAATTTATGCATTGATTTCCAGTAGGGGGCGGTAGAGTCTTTCTAATTTAGCTATCGACACGATACGAAGAAGAAGAAATAACAACAACCCGTAAAAAGGACCTGCAACATTGGAGCAAACCAAATTAAACTAAACTAACGTTTAAAAAACGGTAAGACAAGAATACTTCTATTAATCATGATTTAGTTATCAAGTTTGTGATTCTACGTTGATTTCACCAGTTGCGAACAAACTGCAGTAGTTTAGCTGTGTGTTGTTAAGAGAAATCTGCACCATTAGCTTATAAACGCTTTATTGCACATATGATTCTCTGACGTCTTCAAGATAAAAGAAGCAGTTTATAACGTGTTTACTTACTAAGAAACCAGTTCTCGTTAAAAAAAAATTATCGATTTGTTAATTAGCAGGTCCTGTGGAATGTTTTCTAAATGTTACGTTATGATCCAAATACAAACGCTGTGAGTTTTTGGCTTATCAGGGAATTATAGCCTTCGTGGCACTTTAGTTTAAATAGCCTTTCACTTCACTTCACTTCAAAAGCAGAATTGAGGTCAGTACAGAACACTGGAAGTTTTGTGTCATGCTGAAATGAACAAGAACTTAGGTTGTGTCAGTAGATTAAACATACAATTGTCTGTTTATTAGGTGCTAAAACTTTACCAGGGCGGCACGGTGGCTTAGTGGTTAGCACGTTCGCCTCTTAGCGCTGGGGATTCCCGGTTCGAATCCCCATCTGGGTGGAGTTTCCATGTTCTCCCCGTGTCTGCGTGGGTTTCCTCCGGGTTCTCCGGTTTCCTCCCACAGTCCAAAAACATGGATCAAGTTAATTGAATTCTCAAAATTGCCCCATATAGAGTGTGTCTGTGTGAGTGAGTGTGTGCCCAGCGATGGATTGGCGCCCTGTCCTGGGTCTATCTACCCAGCGCCCGAAACGTTCTCCCCTGGATGGGCATGGGGAACCCCACCGCGACCCTGATAGAGGATAAGCGGGAGATAATGAATGAATGAATGAAAACTTTACCAGTATTTGCTGAGGGTTCTATTTCATGAGCAGAGTTTTCATAGACACTTTACTTTCTTATCTATAAGTCTTTCTGTTGCATTTAGCAGACGCTTTTATCTAAAGTAAAACTTACAAATGAGGAAACAACACAAGTCAGTCGGTATGTCATCAGCCATCAGTATGGCATCAAGTATCAGTTGGATGTTTGTGGAAGAGATGTGTTTTTAGTTGGTTCTTAAAGATGCCACGTGATTTGGCGTTACAGACAGAGTTGGGAAGATCGTTCCACCATTTAGTAGAGTTGAACAATACAGAGTGAGAATTAGAACTACGGTGAGGTTACTTTGATCACACCATGGGGTCTAAAGCATTTAGCCACTCAACACTCCATTTCTGCCATTCTCTCACACTTAACATTCTTAACATTTCTTTCTCAATTAATGTTCTTAATGTAATAAAAGTTTATTAACTCCTTGGACAGTTTTAAATCATGTCCTGTCTGTTTAGGATATTATACAGTCTTTAGACTGTCCCCTTGTCTTTATTTTCTTTTTTGCTTTCTTGTTTTTATTGTTGTTTTAGGTTATTTGTATGTTTTATTATATTAATTTTACGGCGCCACGGTGCCTTAGTGGTTAGCACGTTCGCCTCCCAGCACTAGGGATTCCCGGTTCGAATCCCCATCTGGGTGGAGTTTCCATGTTGTCCCCGTGTCCGCGTGGGTTACCTTCGGGTTGTCCGGCTTTTTCCCACAGTCCAAAAACATGGATCAAGTGTGTTTGTGTGCGTGTCTGTGTGTGCCCAGCGATAAATTGGCGCCCTGTCCTGGGTGTATCTGCCCAGCGCCCGAAATGTTCTCCCCTGGATGGGCATGGGGAACCCCCCAAGCAACCCTAACATAGGATAAAGCGGAAGATAATGAATGAATGAATTATATTAATTTGATTTTTATATGTACTGTAACCTTGATAGTCTTGGAAGAGAACTATAAATAACATGTATTGTAGTTATTACTTCTAGCCCATAATGTATCTGCATTTGTTGAGTAATTTACTGTCAACAAAGTTTAAGCTATGTAATGGCACACTAAGAGAATTGTAAGTTCAGTAAGATATTGGCTGTCACAGTTTATACACTGCAGTGGTTTTAGTCTTTAAACCTGCTGATGTGCTGTCACGTTGTGAGCACATTTTAAACACATGGCTTCAAGTACTTTCATTGCAGGATATTTTGACCAAATCATTTTGTGTAACAGGTACATCCAGTATTTATTTTCATTTAAATATATTTAAATTTAATTTGATTTGCTCCTAAATCTATGCATTTCACCTTATTTGAAACAGAGTCCATGGAATCATAAACCATTAGTTATGTTTAATCTGCTGACATGGTTCCTTACCCTATTATTGAATCCATTAATCAGATTCATAAGCTGTAAATTTGGGTTTTGGTTACCAATTATAACATCTTATAGCAAATATTCTCTTCATCTTAAATAGAATAGTGATTCCTAAATAGAATAGAATAGTGATTATTAAATAGAATTGAATAGAATCGTGATTCCATGCTATTTTATTAACTAACATTTGTTGCTAATAATTTGTACAATTTAAATATCTTAAATGATTATTTTTTTCTGTTGTTTGCACTTAAGATCTAAGTGGGAAATCAACAAACTGGCTCAGTGTGATCATGGGAAAGGCAGCATCCCACCTGTTCAAGCAGACATGCCATGATGATTGCCAAGGAACCCTGGTTTCTTCCCCTGAATACAGTGGGGAGGAAGGAAAGTCAAGTGGTGATGTTTCTCAGTTTCCGTATGTAGAGTTCACTGGCAGGGACAGTGTCACCTGCCCAACATGCCAAGGCACTGGGAGGATCCCCAGAGGTATAGTGGCTATTACTATTTCCTAAAGGCTAAGTAGTGATTTTGTTTCAAGGTTAATAATACAACATATGCAACAAGAGATAAAAGTGTTGTTTACTTGGACATGGATCTGAAACAACAAAACTTTTCCTGCAGGTCAGGAGAATCAGCTTGTTGCGTTAATTCCATACAGTGATCAGAGGCTGAGACCCAGGAGAACGTAAGATCTGTTATCTGTTATACGGTTGTTCTAAGTTCTTCATTTACAATTTTTGAAAATTCTTCATAAAATAAAACTACAGCTTTAATATTTTTTCATTACTGTTTTTAAATTAGCTAAGGAGAACAAATGTAAACAATAAAACATTAATAATACGTTTAACAATTATTCTTTAAATGGTAGCTTAGTGGTTAGCACGTTCCCCTCTCAGTGCTGGGGCTCCAGGGTTGAATCCCAATCTGAGAGGAATTTCGATGTTCTCCCCATGTTGACATGGCTTTCCTCCCACAATTAAAAAATATTGAATCAAGATAAATTGAATGCCCTAAATTGCCCATATAGCATATGTTTGTGAGAGTGAGTGTGCT
This sequence comes from Corydoras maculifer, assembly GCA_019802435.1. NCBI lineage: Eukaryota > Metazoa > Chordata > Actinopteri > Siluriformes > Callichthyidae > Corydoras > Corydoras maculifer. Next base: position 346,727 of record JAFMOD010000936.1, read on the forward strand.
TAGCGATAGATTGGTGCCCTGCCCAGCGCCCAAAATGTGCCCAGTGCCATCCCCAGTAGAGGATTAAGTGGAAGATATGAATGAATAAATTATTTGTTGAGGAAAATAATCAAGAAAATATATAATGAGTAGTAAAAGTTCACATGGCTAGTTAAGTTTTTACACCTCTGGCAATGGGACTAAACGAAACACCTGAATTAAAAGATTAAAATAGTTTATTAGCAATATCACCCTTATATGCGATTAAATTATATAAAATTCCTGGCGGCACGGTGGCTTAGTGGTTAGCACGTTCGCCTCTCAGCGCTAGGGATTCAAGGTTCGAATCCCCATCTGGGTGGAGTTTCCATGTTCTCCCTGTGTCCGCGTGGGTTTCCTCCGGGTTCTCCGGTTTCCTCCCACAGTCCAAAAACATGGATCAAGTCAATTGAATTCTCCAAATTGCCCCATATAGTGTGTGTATGTGTGTGAGTGAGTGTGTGCCCAGCGATGGATTGGCGCCCTGTCCTGGGTCTATCTGCGCAGCGCCCGAAACGTTCTCCCCTGGATGGGCATGGGGAACCCCACCGCAACCCTAATAGAGGATAAAGCGGAAGATAATGAATGAATGAATGAATAAATTATATAAAATTCCTGTTGTCCTTACAAGGCCCAAAGCTTTACACTTTCCAAATAATGTCATGTAATAAATGTGAAAGGTACTTTTGTTTCTTATAAAAATGATTAAAAGGCAGATTTTCATTTTGTGTGTTTTACAGAAAGTTGTATGTTACAGCCTCAGTCATTGTATGTCTGCTGCTTTCGGGGCTGGCAGTGTTTTTCCTTTTCCCGCGCTCTATCGATGTGACCTATGTGGGAGTGAAGTCTGTTTATGTCACTTATGACCGAGACAAGCGCAGCGTTTATCTCAACATCACAGTAAGAACAGTATCAATTCATATTAACCTATATGTCTGCAAATAAACGTTTCTCATATATAACATTCTTGTTGTTCTTTTACAGAACACTCTTAATATCACTAACAACAACTATTATTCAGTGGATGTTGCTAACATCACAGCCCAGGTGCAATTTTCCAAGACTGTGATCGGAAGAACCCGAGTTAACAATGTTACCACTATCGGCCCTCTGGACATGAAGCAGGTAAGTTTCTACTGTAGAACAGGCTTTTATTCATTCATTCGTTTATTTTTTTCTGCTTAATCCTCTACTAGGGTTGTGTGTGTGTGGGGGGGGGGTTGTGTTGCATTGTTCGTTTGCTATGGTAAATAATGCTAACACATTAGAGTCTTGTTTTAGACAGAAGTGATGTAACGAGCCAGATTGGTTGCACCTTTGGTGAAAGAGAGACCTGATTAGATATTATCTCCTCTGCACATTCACCCCAAATGACTCTACATGGCATCAGTATTGCGAGAGGCTGCTGTTTCTACACACACAGTTATCTGACACTGGTTTAAAGTAAAAAGCTATATATTATTACTCTTTCAGAGATTACTGGTCTAAGTCCCAGTTATTCCTGTGTTTTGCAAACCTAGAGCACAAGCGGAGAAAATTTGGCCATGCTTATGAAGATGAAAAAGTGGCATGTAATTTTCTCTGTCAATCACATCCACACAAGCCATGTGTTTGTGGGCTGACATAAGTAAACAGCAGAGCTTTCTTTCAAGTGCATTACAGTGTCTTAAAAAAGCATGTAAAAGCAATAGCCCTGCTGCTTTTAAATGTAATGTGATAGAGAAGTCTGATGGGCAGTAATTTGGCATGTTTAAAGAATAATGCTGAATAGGTCATAAGATCTTTTTTAATTGCAGACCCCAGTATGCAGTTGTATGGGTAAAAAATGCAGTATTAACAGTATTAATTAAAATATTTTTATTATGATAAATTTTGACCTTGGTAATTTTTTTTTCAGATTAATTATATGGTTCCAACTACTATAGCCGATGAAATGAGTTACATGTAGTAAGTGTTCTCTTTTTATAAGTAAAAAGCTTTCTAATTTGAGATTTGTTAACCAAATCAAACCAAATTCTGTTGGCTTATTTTTCAGTGACTACTGTACCCTGCAATCCATCAAAGTGCACAACATTGTGGTCATGATGCAGTAAGTATTTCACATGAAAGAACTGTATATTTCAAAGATTTATCTTTAATTAGCAGTAAAACCAGGTTTAATTTTTTTTACATTGTACAGGACATTGTGGAAGTTTAGCGACTCTGAATAAAATTCAATTTCCATTAAAAGTTACAATAACAATCCCATATAGCAGTGACGTCACAGAGGGTGCACGCTTTGTCTGCTCTGTTGTTTTATGTGTTTCTGCAATTTTATTGATATTATATTATTTTATTTGTTGTAAATCGTTTTTGAGGTCATAGAAGAGCGCTATATAAATAAAATGTATTATTATCATTATAGCACTGCTCTGTAGGGACACTTAAGTTAACAGAAAAAGAACAATAATTTCGGAGGGATGTCATCTTTAAATAATTTACCTAATCATAATGTGCAAACATTAAAAATTAAAAAAACGTCATTTAAGGATAGCTGCTTAAAGGCTTGCATGAGATTGTACAGTGTTACTGCCAAACCATAAGCCTCGTTTTGTTTAATTTGCAGGGTAACTGTGACCACAGTGTATTTTGGTCATGCTGAGCAGGTTTCTCAAGAGATGTACCAGTATGTGGATTGCGGAGGAAACACTACATCATTGCATGAGTATAATTTAAAAACTCTTAGCTCAGATTAGAGCATTTGGCAAAATCGCACTGTGGCTATTCAGCATTCACAGTTAGTTTGCAGCAAATATTTCGTGTCAGTGCAACCGTTTCTGCTCCATATCATTGCCAAATTTTCCAGAATCATCAATTATGCACTTTACTTCTCAAGACACTAATGCTAAATTAGCATAACATGGATTAATCGATTGACTTTGTTAAATGTAATTTAAAAATGCATTTGCTATTACATTATGTGATATTAGACTTACGTTCATTTCAAAAGTAATTGCTTTTTTTGTGTGTTGACATTATTAGAACTATTATTAGATTATTAAATTTGAAAGGACCACTTGAGATTACTTGATGTAAATGCTCCGCTTCTGTGGTTATGAAAAAGCAATATCCACTGATCCGTATTTCACTCTCAAAATTGGACTGTTGAGATTTGATAAGGATATTACTGTGGATACAGAAAATGACTGTGTGACACACTATTCAAACACATAAAGTCAAGAAAAGCATATTAAATCACACCAGTCCCACTTACAGTAACCACATTATGTCGGTAAAACAGTATGGAAATACACTGCCTGGCCAAAATAAAGTCACCTTTTGAACTTTGATATACTTTTGCTTTAATTGGTCATTTGGAGACTTGCAAAGGTGTGTGGCAATAAAATGAAGCCATCTGAGTGTCTGCATGTACACTCGGATATTCCATGATGGCAATACCAAGATTTTCCAGAGTTCGAATGTGAATGAATAGTTGTTTAGCACTAGGAATCGCCTTCACACCTGGGTGGGATGAAAATTGGATGGGTATTACCATCACACATAGAAAAGACTCAAGAGAAGGAATGCAACTTCTGGATCAGAATGAATGATGTTACTTTGTATAAGGATTTTGAAACAGTGCCACAGTGAATGTTTCAGCTAATAAAAAATATTAGCGTGACTTTTATGTGATGGCCAGACAGTGTGTTTTTTTGCGTTGAAGATTTTGGGATGTCAAAAAACCTTACAGTGTACAGTCACCAAGGACTTTGTTAATCTTACTATTCCAATGTTGAGTAAAGTTTTTGCTATAGTGCCAACCCCCACTTAAGATTTAACATTTGCATGCTTTTTTGTTTAACATTATTGTTTGGAATCTGTTACTGTAGACTTAATATCAACGAGAACTAGTCTGACCTCTTTAATCATTATGGTGTGTTTTTGCCTACTGAACTGCTGATAACATGATGCTTATTCTTTCTTAAATTCTTTCTGTCTATTTTTATTGTTGACTGGCGGCTAAAGAGACTCCGTTAAATGTTAAAACCCAAATGTATACTAGCTCGCAATAGAAATTTGGTTTGATTTTTTTTTTTTAATCATGACATAATCAATTTAAAAAAAAAAAAATTTCAATTTATTTTTTGGTAGGTGTTGCACACTGCGTTCACTTTAACACTTCTGCTTAATGTGTGTTTGAGAGTGTTAGCTTTTGCATGTAGAGCACTGACACATCTCTGCATCTATAAGTTACTGTAAGTAGTAAATAGTGGGGCATTCTTACACTGTAAACTGTTGTTTGAAAATAGCTGTTTCCATTTATATTTGAATTTTATAAAACTCACATTGGACCGTGTGCCATCTCATCCCACAGAGTCACTATATTTTTAACATATTCAGTGTATACCTTTGTCTTCTGCGGGGTGACCACTTAAAATGGGTTTTTAAAGCTTTGTTAGTGGGAAATGTTTTCCAAGTTATATTTAATATTAATCAGATTAACAAGAAGTCTTTATCTGACCAGTAAATGTTAAACAACATCTGAAAAAAAGCTGTTCTTTTGTTGCCCGGTTTAATAAGCTATGGGCACATATCAGTGTATTGTAGTCTATTTGATTAAAGCTGAACTTTAACAGAACTATTTAATAATGTAATTTCATACCGTAAAGGTTTAATAAATTAAAATATATTCCTGACAAAAATAAAACAAAACTTTTCTCACACACATAATGTGCTGTGGCTTTCTAAAACTTCTACAAATGCTGACATAGTCATTATTTGCCATTAGCATTTAAGTGGTTGTTACTTAAATCCCACATGTCGTGTATTTCTACACTGACAATGATATTTAAGCTGCCATCTGCAGAATAACTTCTCTTTTATAGACAAGCATTTCTATTCTGGCCATGCATTTGAGTTAATTGTAATACTAGAACGAAAAAATAGAACCACTCAGGATCCTTCCAAATGCAAATTCTTAAAAAACATTAATGATAATATCTAAACATTTAACAGTAGTATGTGCATATACACAGTCTTATGCAAATGTATGGGTCCCCGGTGTTTTTCTAGTTTATGTTACTTCAATTATTAATTTTTTTTTTTGTTGCAAAATTAAAAACTGAAATGATTGAATTTGCCATTATTTTGTAATTGTCGTAATTTGCTTTATTGTTTCCAGTATGTTAAATTACACAAATAACTGTATTTTAAGATATGTGTAGGTTTAGTCCCCTATAGATGATGTGTTAACTTTATTGCTATGTTTTTTACAATCAGACAAACAGTTGCATAAGACTGGGTGTGTACGCTTTTTAAGTCCCTAATTCAGGGAGAAAATATTCTGGGTATCTCCCAACCTTTCAATGTACTAAACAAATCTCAAACAAAAAAGAAATCGAAAAGAATTAACACAAAAATGTTGCTTACCTGATTATAACTAATGATATACGTTTCATAGAAATGCTTCACAATTAATTTCTATATTGTTTATGGTTGCAGTATATTACATAGAGAGAATGGGTGTAGTTTGGGTGCACAGTCCTGCTGTGTTAGAAATGTTCTCATGCTTATTTCATTGTTTTTGCTACATTTTACATACAATGTGGATAGCTTGAAAATTTTTAACATTTTATTTAAATTTGTCAAAAACCTTCAAGGGAGGATCATTTGCTTAAAGATGTTGTTCAATGGTGAAAATATGACCCTATTTTATTAAAAATATGCTATACAACTTCACTGGAATAAAATAAAGTTAACACTGTATTGTATATTTAACATGTTTTATTTAAATAATCTGTTTATGTAACCAAGTGATTATTGTAAATTATTGAATTTGAATTCACTAAATCGTGATTTTTCCAAAGGCACATTTGAAGTGAACTACTGTGGGTCTTGCTTTGTAATGTCTCAAAATAAATATAGAAAACTTAAGTACTGTTTAGCAAAAGTTATTAATACGGCTGCTTTTCGAGTTCTTCAGTTAAGAAATACTGATATTTAAAAAATGTACACAGCTAATTTTGGTATTGTTCCACTTAAACATATTTTCTCAACTTGAATAAAAGCCCAAATTGAGTAGTGTTGTGGTTTGTTGTGAACTGTTCAACTGGTGTAAACATGTAACTAGCTATGCTATCACTGCGTGTGTATTATCACTGTCCGATTTGGTGCAGGATACTGAATGTGATACTGGGATGGCCGCGTAAAAAGGTGCCTGGAGAAATGAATGGGACTAAAAACCTGCGCACTGTCTTTATAACAATATGGATTTTGCCATAATGATTTGCATTCCAGGGGCAGAAAAAACAGCTATATGATACAGGCACATGAAAAAAGCATACAGTATTGGCATTAAAAATAAGATATTATTAGAATGTTAATATTTGGATATAGCAGCTTTGATAGAGCCAGGTCTTAAACATGGATTAATTTGATAACCTTTACTTTCAGAATGGATATATTTTAGTGGTCAAGAATCCAAGTGGACCTCCACAGTGCAAGTATTATTTGGATGGTGAATCATTCTGAGTGCCACAGTTATGCACTAATCTGGTGATGGTATATCAGTCTGTGGCACAGATATGAGTAGATTGGACACAGTGGTTCTGGTAAACTTTTTAAACACTTTATTGCCACTGTTCTACTAAGAATAGTTTGTCAGCCTAAGATATCCAGTCAGCACCCTGTGATCACTGATGAAAGAGTAGATATGGGATGACTAACACAAACTGTGCAACAACAGATGAGTTAATATCTGACTTTATTTAGAAAAGTACAATAAATAGTCAAATTTAATCAGAAGAATTAATAGAAGATTATGAAACATCAAAGTGGTGGAAAGTGGAAAGGGGAGTTGTTACAGTCATAAATTGATTACGAAAAGCATACTCTAATTCCCTATATATTCCAACTGTGAATAAGACATCACAAATGGAAAGCTTTTAGTGGGTATATATGTAATTCAATTGTGTTTTTTTCTTTTTCAAGCCACTTCTTCTAACTCCAGTGTATAATTGTTGCCGTTGCTCTTTTTATATAACCACTGTACATGTTTAGGAGCTTTACATTTTAGAATTCGTGGCATTTTTAGAGTTTTCAGAAGTGGTTTGTTTAATTATAAGGATGTAAGATTCCCTTTAATCTAAAACTTCAATGATCTACCCACGGTTTGTTGCTTACTTGCTTTTCGTGACGTATTTATTCATTGTCTCCCACTTAAACCTCAACTCAGGTTACTGGGGGGGAGGTTCCCTCAATTTTACATTGAATCCATGTTTCTGAACTGGGAGAAAACCGGAGAACACCCACGCGGACACAGGGAGAACATGCAAAGTCAGATTGGCATTTGAATCTGGATCCCCAACGCTAATAGCCAACCATTTTAATCACTAAGCCACCTTGCCGCCCGCTTTTCGTGACTCGTCTTTCATAAATAATAGAATGGTAGGCATTTCGGATTTATTTATTAAAGCTTTAAAAAAAATTCCTGAAATGTTTGTCATGCTGACATAACAAAATGTGTAACGTCGTATAAGCGAAACTAAAGTGTTTTAAAATGCAGTAGTACTGTGCTGTAATAATACTGTTTGCTTATATAAAGCTAGGTTTAGGTATATAGATGGCATCATTAAAATACAATTTAAAGTAATGCTTGCAGATCATTACCCTGGGCTCCTAAACGAACTTTGGTTGCAGCTTATTCAGTTATGCAATGACGGTAAATTGTAAGATGTTTTTTTAGTGCTTATTGTCACTGCTTAGACTAATAAGCTCAGAACCATCATAAGCATAATTAACAATTGCCTGTGGTATCCAGTGGGGCCCTCTAGAGAAGACTGACTACATTGTGATTTCCTTATTGCATTCTTATCTCATTTACTCTCCATTTCATAACAAACCTTTATGTAATAAAACAGTTTTCCTCTCTCTAATGAACTATTAAAGATCGAGGATATTTAGCAAGGTGTTGCCATGTTACTGATTATGTTATTGCCAAAGATTTTGTGTGATGAAATTGGCATAATATCCTGTCTTCTGCTTTTGCCACTACTGCTGCTGCTACTGCTACATATAGTAATAATGTTAAATCAAATATCTATTTGCAGTTTTATTCAAACATTTGTCAACCTTGCCAACACGTGCTGTTGTCATTACTTTAAACATTCTTATTCTTATTATTGTTATTATTTTTGACAGAACAGTGTTGCGATTGTTGGTGCTTCCATCTCACATCATTTCAGATTTTTCCTTTCTGTCTGGAGCCTGCATGTCCTCTCTGTGTCTGCTTGGGTTTACTCTGGGTATTCCCTTTTCCATCCATGTTTTAAAGATATACTAATAGAGAAGATTGTAAAATTTTGCCATGACTGTCTCAACTCTTAAACAAACCCAATATTATTAGTAGTATTTATTAATTCTTTTATTGATTATCTTCTGCTTAATCCTCTATTAGGTTTGTGCTATACCCAATCAGGGGATAACGTTTTGGGAGCTGGGCAGATACTCCCAGGATAGGGACCCAATCCAGCACTGGGCATCCTCACTTACACAGACACCACAGTATATGGGGCAATTTAGAGCATTCAATTAACCTTGAATCTTTGTTTATGAACTGTGGGAGGAAACTAGAGAACCTGGAAAAAACACGCGGACCCGGGGTGAACATGGAAACTCCACCCAGATTTGGATTTGAACCTGGATAGACGAACATGCTAACCACTACACCACTGTTCCAATCTTTTAATCATTCATTCATTAGGCTTCTGCCTAATTTTCTACTAGGGTCATGGGGGTTCCCCATGCCCATCCAGGGGAGATCGTTTTAGGCGCTGGGCAGATACACTCAGGACAGTGCGCCAATCCACTGACGGGCACGCTTATTCACACAGACACACAAACACGCTCTATATAGGGCAATTTAGAGCATTCAATTTATCTTGCATCCATGTTTTTGGACTGTGGGAGAAAAAACAGCAAACCTGGAGAAAGCCAGGCAGACACGGGGAGAACATGGAAACTCCAACCAGATTGGGATTTGGACCTGGATCCGTAGCACTGAGAAGCAAACGTGCTAACCACTAAGTCACCATACCATCCATCTATTATCTTCCACTTTATCCTCTACTAGGGTCGCGGTGGGGGTTTCCCATGCCCATCCAGGTGATTGGCATTCAAGTGACCTTGATCTATGTTTTTGGACTGTGGGAGGAAACCGGAGAACCTGGAGGAAACCCACACGGACACGGGGAGAACATGGAAACTTCACCCAGATTGGGATTCAACCGGGAATCCCTAGCGCTGAGAGGAGAACATGAATCTGTATGGAAACTTAATTTTACCTTCTGTACTTTACCAAACTTTGGATGAGATTTTGATTTCTCTTAAAATTCCTGTTTCACCTGCTGCCGTGTAAGCTTTGGAGATTAAAGAGACTGTGCTGTTACATGTTCTATGCTGAGAAGAGAGAAAACTCCATTCACAGGTCCACCTCAAAAGCACACACAACAATAAGATTTCTTATTACAAGATAAACAGGTATGTAAGGTGTTTATTTTTGTATTTTATTTACTTTGGATTAAATTACTTACCAGTTGTTTTTGTTCTGTGTTATTCTTTCTGGTCACTTAGAAGTATGCTGAACATTTTCTGATCATATTACCTGTCTTTACAATTTCTGCTTCCCTTGAAATGAGGAATGAACTGTGACACATGAAGTGACTGTGCAAAAAGGGGCTCTGGCTTTAGGTCACACTTCCTCTATCTGACTGTCTTACTCTCTGACTCTATAACCGCCTGTCTGCTTTAGTGGGTAATTTACCAAACACACCCACTTGCACTCTGAGCTCTCTACAAGTGTAGACACTGCTACTATTGATTCAGTCCTGCCAGGCAAAAGAGCTGTAACTACGTGCCTACATTTTGCTCCAAACACTTGGACAACACTCTCCACTTAAACATGTCTTTGCAACACAAGGAGTTTGAGCAGGCTGGGAAGCGCACAGGTCTTCAGATATGGAGAATAGAGAAGATGGAACTGGTTCCAGTGCCTGAAACCCTGCATGGAAACTTCTATGTTGGTGATGCCTATCTGGTCTTACACACTGTCAAACAGAAGGACAGCTGCTTCTATGATTTGCACTACTGGTTGGGTAAGAAAAAATCATATAGATATGTTAATAGTTTCTGGAGTGTAAAGGTGCATTATGCACACAGGATTTCATAACATAATGGTCTTTAAAACCTGTTTACTGTTTGAGTTGTATAAAGATTTATTCAGTAATAAAGTGTCCTGAAACACTGATAAATTAATGTCATAAACTAGATGGCAGGTGGAATGTAGGAAGTATATTAGATATGTTTGATAAGACTGATATACAACATTGTAAAAACTGCTTACAAATGTAAAATAAGACGTTAGTAGGGAAATAAATAACAAAGTGTAGTGCTGCATTAGGAAAACATACTTTGTGAACTGCTTACAGTATGTTGCTTATGGAAATAATAATTCTAATACTTATATTAAAGTGTTAAACTGTTCTTAATAACAATTTTATATATAGAATTTGCATAATTTGTTTGTATTCTAGACCAATACAGGTCTTATTTGTTGACTAAAATGTGTTAGTTGGACATTTGAAATGAATATTTTATGCAAGCCTACAGCAACTTGTCAGTGTTTGGCTTGTCAGAAATTTGGTCTTCAATTTACCTATTGTCTTAACAATATATACATTTTTTTTTTTTTTTTTTTGAAAGTACCATTGTATGCAAAAGTGGGTATTCCATTATTTAGTAATTTCAGAGTGAGTAATCATCTGTACTGTTTGTGTAAAAAAAAATGTATTGATTATTTTTTGCTTAGTTTTTATAGTAAGCAAAACTTTTTATAAAGAGTTACTGACAAATGGTACTATTTATTGTAGTGAGTTACTATATTATTGCATACATGAAGATTATAGTGTATTAGTTTTGCTCAGCTGACAAAGTGATGAGCATCTGACTTTAATGCATTTTCCCACCACATAGTAAGAGGTTTCTTGGTTTTATTGATAGTTGATTTTTTTTGTCCACTCTGTTGCGTTTCATACTGCCTCCATTAAGAACCTCTAAGCACTTAGGATGTTAATGGACTCCTTTTGGTTTTGCTGCCTGGGCTTTTTGTCTTCCAAGGAAAGTAGTTACATTAATGCAACCAGCCATATAATGGTGTACAACCTATGACAGCATCTTTGTCTAAGTGTTTTTGATTAGTAAGTGGGTTTTGTGATTGCAATGTGTCAAACACGTGTGAAAGGCAACACAGTGGGTGCCAGCTGCACTGCAAAGTGTGAAAACAAACAATGCCACTACTTTATTAGTCAAACACAAGCAGTGAGTCCACTGATGCATAATTCACAATATTTAATAGTAAATAATTTTTTTAATATGTATTTGTTGCTCAAACTTGTTCAGGTAAGGAGTGCACTCAGGATGAAAGTACAGCTGCAGCCATCTTCACAGTCCAGATGGATGATTATCTGGGAGGTAAACCTGTTCAGTACCGCGAACTGCAGGGATGTGAATCTACATCCTTCACTGGTTACTTTAAAGGAGGGATTACATACAAAGTAAGCAATTCCTTATTATTATTTTAGAGATACAATTACGTAGTTATATTTTTTACTCCAAGCTAGCAGGCAACAAGCAGGAAAACACTCTGGCCAAGTTACCAGTCCATCACACAGCAGACATACTGACAAACATTTACAGTTGATAGCCATACAACTGAATTACATGTCTTTGGACTTTATAAAAAACTAATGTTTCATAAGAAAACTCACACAGACATGATGCAAACTGACGCATGGCAATTACCTGGACTCAAATTCAGCTCCTACTTGTTTTGAGACAAATTCCTTACCCACTGAACCACCTTGGCACCTATTGTATTACATTCTGTTATAGTTTTATAGAAGTGAAATAGGAACACTGACTGAAAAATGCAATCTGGTCACTCAGAAGTTCCTGTTTATCCACAGCACAAAGTGTTGATTGACAGCAGTGTAGACTTACATTTACATTACATTACTGTTTAGACTTCCATCTAAACAGTAGTTTTATTTGAACTGTTCCAGTATTTCCTCGGAAAGACGCAAAGAAAATGGTACGGTAAAGAAAAACTATGAATAAGTGTCTTTATGTCTTCAGGCAGGAGGTGTTGCTTCAGGGTTCCAGCATGTGATCACGAATGACCTCAGTGCCCAGCGCCTTTTCCACATCAAAGGTCGACGTGTGGTCAGGGCCACTGAGGTTCCACTGAACTGGAAGAGCTTCAACAAGGGGGACTGCTTTATCGTGGATCTGGGTGCGGTAAGGCCCCCAAAAGACAGTGGTGTTACACAATTCAGACGTCCTTTCCGTTTAATGATACAGCAAAAAATGCATCACGTCTTTGGGAATGTAAAGAATGTAAAGCTATAGCCATGCAGCAGGCATGTAACTAAATTGGACTTGACATTTGTGGGGAAATTATTCTTATTTGATGTTCGCTGTGGGTATAAGGAGCTAGATTTAAAGATATCATGCAAATGGAATGAAGCACAGGCAGATCAGATTTGGCTTTAAACTGGGAAAATGATCAAGATGTGTAGGGTATGTTGTATTTTTGAGTTTGCTCTTATCTGCAACTTAATATAACTTCCTCCTTCATTAACAAGACTGAATTTGAGTTCTCGTTTATTTCCAGAGAAACATTTGGAACACTATTTGCTCCAAGATAGACAAGAGCAGGAAGAAATAAAAAAGAGATTAAAAAAAGATTTAGTGCACAGTATGTTGCATGTGCATAAGTACCAACAGTTGACTGTGTGGCCAAATTTTAAGATAAGGGGACACATTGTACAACCATTAGTTAACATTAGGACCAAGTTTAGATTTTTTTTTAACGTTTTAATTTTGTTTTTGACATCTCTTAAGGTCCAATCAAAAAGCCGTAAACATGCACTCATCTTTAAAACAGACACTTTTTAGGTGAAGAGTAGTAAATATACTAAAATTGAAATGATAATAAAAAAATATTAAAAATGAAATATTGCAGAGCACAATAAGCAAGCATTTGAAGACTTGCATATGTTGTAACATTATAGACTAAATATGAGTTCTCGTTCATTTCCAGAAAAACAATTGGAATGCTATTTGCATCCAAGATAGACAAGAGCAGGAAGAAAAACAAGAAATAGTGCACAGTATGATGCATGTACGTCAGTACCACGGTGTGGGGCCAAATTTTAAGATAAGGGCACACTCGTTCCTCAAAATCCATAAACACAGATTGACCTGTGTAATAATACATACTTTAAAAACATTGTATAACCATTAGTTAACATCTCTTAAGGTCCAATCAAAAAGCTGTATACGTGCACACATCTTTGGAACAGACATGTTTTAGGTGAAGAGTTTTAAATATGCTAAAATTAAAATGATAATAATTAAAAGAAATAATAAAAAATGAGATATTGCAGAGCACATTAAACAAGCATTTAAACAATTGCATATGTTGTAACATTATAGACTAAATGAGTTCTCGTTCATTTCCAGAGAAACACTTAGAATTCTATTTGCATCCAAGATAGACAAGAGCAGGAGGAAAACAAAAGAGATTAAAAAAAAAGAAAGGGCACACTCATGTTCCTCAAAATCCACAAACACAGTTTGACATGTATAATAATACATGCTTGAAACAGATTGTAAATCCATTAGTTAATTTGTTAACATTAGGACCAAGTTTAGATTTTTTTAAACCTCTTCAGAACAGAGACAATTTAAGTGATGAGTAGCAAATTTTCTAAAATCAAAATAATAAAGATGAGATTTTGCACAGCACATTAAGCAAGCATTTAAACATTTTTGGTTTTGCCACCTAACTTAAATGAATGCTGCATGTTAAAAAACATTTCCAGAAGTAATTATACATCATCTGTGAAAATAAACACATAAAATTATATTTTAAAGATTTAATTACAGCATGCACTGTGGTATTGTCTCGACAACCTTTTTTGGTTCTTGCCTTTTTTGTTATATTACAAAACCCACTATATTGTGGACAAGTTGTGAGTAAACATCCACAAATTGCTTGTTAACAAATTAGACTATACTGCATCTTGGCGTTGTCGTCCTAATATTAATTAACTAAGATTAATTGACATGATTACTCTTTAAGGTATCTAGTTGCTAGTCCTCAACCAGAGCAAGCTGAGCAATCCTCAGGTCACAACATTCAAACATCCAGTGACTGTGACTTAATATTTGCCAGACAGAATTCACAGGAAATATGTTACCTCGCTATATGCTGAGTGGGTAGGAACACTGTTTGGATTAGTGTGAGGCAACAGCTACTGTCAACATATTCAAATTGGAAGCAGTTAAGGACAAGTCTGTCAACAAAGACTAGATTTGCAAGGTCAGAGAAGATTGGTTATGTATCTGAAGTGAAATGAGGATCCAACCATGTGTTTTAAAAAATGTATATTTTATGGTGTTGATGTGTTTTCATGTTTTTAGTAACAGTAAATTAACAATTGTAAATAAGTGGAATAAAGGCAAAATAAACCACACGTGAAAAAGTATCAAGGTGTTAAAAGGGGAAAGAAATGTTGGATTCCTCTGTTTATTTTGTCTGATAAAACGACATCTGTCTAAATTTCCAGGATTAACAAAATAACAAGCAGCACAAATTATTTTTAAAATAAACACTGAATTCAGGAAGGTGCCACAGTGGTGGCTTTCCAGCTTTCTTTGGTGACTTTCCAGGGCAGGACAAACAGGGTCCTTTCTGAGTTTGCATGTTTTCCTTATTAGTATGAGGATGTCCCCCGGCAAGTCTGGTTTTCTTCTAAGGTTTAAAGACATAATTCCAGTAAATTGAACTTACTGAATTGGGCCTATATATAAATGGGTGAATGAATATGGTTTTGTTTCTGATTTATTATTCAGAACCTACCTGTTTAGGGTGTTTCCCTGTCTTTTTGCCCAGGGACACTGGAATGATTCCAGTTCTTCACATTTGATTTCTCAGAAGCTCAGAGAGAAGCAGCAACAAACTTTTAATATCATTTCAACATGGATCCAAATTTATTATTTATATTTTAACAAAATGTCCTAATAGAAAATGCTGTTTTACCGGTACTATCGAGTTATTCTAATAATTGTAATTGACAATAAATTATACCTAAAATTGTATTAAATCTGACAAGCTATGCTTGAGTACTTATGATGTGCTTACTGTAAAGTTAAAAGAAAACATTAGCAAATCCAAACTTTGACCTCAGTAAACTCTATACATATAAAAACTTTCAACAGTGAAACATAAAGGCATAGCCACAATTGTGTGTAAAGCTAACATTTTAATCTCTGGGGGTTAATGATTATAGTTCGTTGCTATTTCTGTGGTAGTAGTGTATATATTCTATTTTATTATGCATATAAATATATATCTCACATTTGCTCTAGGTTATCTACCAATGGTGTGGTTCAATGTGCAACAAGTTTGAGCGACTGAAAGCAACCCTGGTGGCTAAGGGCATTCGTGACAATGAGCGTAATGGCAGAGCTCAGCTTGTGGTTGTAGAAGAAGAACATGAACCCCATGAGCTGACTAAGGTAAAATATAAGCCACACTAAATCAAGAAGCAAATTATGCGTGCAATGCTCAAGAAATTTCAAACTACAAATACATAAATATGGTTCCATGGTATACTGTATACATGTGCTCACAAGCGTTTGTTTATTGCATTTTCTTAAATGTATTTTACAGGTTCTAGGTAAAAAGCCAGATCTTTCAGAAGGTGATGATAGTGATGACAGTGTTGCTGATATATCTAACAGGAAAATGGCAAAACTCTACATGGTAAGAAAACTGCCCTATAACTGATAAAAAATTAAATATTCAAACAACTATTGGCAGGCAGGATTCATGAGATTGACCTGAAATCACAAGTGTTTTACTAAATTAGGTGTCTGATGCCACTGGGACAATGCAAGTCTCCCTTGTATCTGAGGAGAACCCGTTTTCCCAGAGCCACCTGTTGTCTGAGGAGTGCTTCATTTTAGACCATGGCCAAAGCAAGATGATCTTTGTGTGGAAAGGTATATCCAACCTATCTAACTGTATAAAAACCAAGCAGTTTATAAAAACACACGCAAACACCCACTCAAGCATTTATCTAATTTTTATTTCTTTGCTGTATCTTACATTTGGGTGTGGTAGCTTAGTAATTAGGATGTTGAACTCAATCTGAAGGTTGTGGGTTCAAATGCCAGGTTCACTGAACCTTAAAAAGGACCCCTATCCCTAATTGCTCCAGGGCTGCTGCATTAACCCTGTGTTCTGACCACAATTAATAAGTGATTAAATATTTTTAGTCACTTTGAATAAAGGCTTCAACTAAATGATCAAATATAATTAGCCAATCTGGTGAAAGCCATGAAGTGTAGAGATTCATATACAAGACATGTCTACGCCAACTATTTAACTGGGGTAGATGTGGATGTTTTAATGTCATATTTTTGATTAAAAGATTAATGATGCTGCTTGTTATTGTTTTAAGTCATTGTCCAATTGTTTATTGGATGTTCTACCTGGTATTGGTATTGTTTTTTTAATTAAGCGTTTGAGAGTTTATAGCCATGCAGTCAATAACTATTATGCTTAAAGCGGTTGTTAAATACCACTAATGGGTGTTAAACATTTGACTGTATAACAACTGGGCGGCACAATGATTTGGTTTGCCTCCAGGGTTTGGCGCTGTTTACTGTGGAGTTAAACTTGTCCTTATTATTTGGCTTCTTCTAAGTTCACACAACATGACAATAAGTAAACTGTGTTACTGCAAATAAGAAAAAAACAGGATTAAAAAAAATACCATAATTTACAAAAGAAATACCAATACAGAATATTTACATTTGAAATGTAATTACACTAAAGCTTTAACAAAAAAGTAAAAATATTATTAAATTAGACGTTAACATTCAAGTAAAAACAGTAAAAAAAAAAAGAAAAAGAAGAAAAATCTACATCTGTAATAGGGTTGCACATAGGGTCCTCTCTATTGCTTTCTGTTTTGTTCTGCAAACAATTACAGTGGTCATCACGTTGACACATTCTATTGGGTGCATTTCACCTAACAAAGCCCAAAACCTTTAAAAGGCTGACCATCAACCTACAAACTTTTTATCTACAGGCCCACATAACATTTTCCACTTGCTCAGACTGTAACAGATGTAGTCCCTCTGGCACTGTTAAAGAATGCTTGGTGCCATCAATTCCATGTAATTCCATCACATTCCCAATTCAACCATTCATTCATTCATTATCTTCCGCTTTATCCTTTATTAGGGTCGCAGTGGGGTTCCCCATGCCCATCCAGGGGGGAAACGTTTCGGGCGCTGGGCAGATACACCCAGGACAGGGCGCCAATCTATCGCTGGGCACACACTCACTCACACAGGCACACACACATACACACTCTATATGGGGCAATTTGAAGAACTCAATTACCTTGATCCATGTTTTTGGACTGTGGGAGGAAACTCACACAGACACGGGGAGAACATGGAAACTCCACCAAGATGGGGATTCGAACCGGGAATCCCTAGTGCTGAGAGGAGAACATGCTAACCACTAAGCCACCGTGCCGCCCGAATTCAACCAAATATTGTTAATTACATTTACATTTACATTTGGTCATTTAGCAAACACTTTTATCTAAAGTGACTTACAAGGTGAGCACAGGGTTAATCACAACATCCCTGGAGCAATGAGGGTTAAGGGCTTTGCTCAAGAACCCACATTGGTAACTTTAGTGGCCTGGGATTTGAACCCCCCAATGTTCAGATTGAGAGCCCAACGCCCTAACCACTGAGCTACCGCGCCCTCAACTGGGCGTTAATACATAATTAATACATGTTAATACATGATTCCTATATCTACTCTATGCATTTGCTCTTGTTAGACTTCCCTAACAAATGTATGCATTCCTTATCCAAAATTATTACATTTTATGGGCTTTAAAACTCATTGTACCTATTTCTATTGGTTGGGAGGACATTATAAGTAGCTCTAATGATATGTTTATTGCAACCCACGTCCATTGACCATAACTGCTCCTCCTCAGTATTAAGATAATCAGAGCCTCATATACCTTAAACCTTATTTAATGCAGCATTTATTTACACGAGGTCATTTGGCAGAAGCTTTGATATAAAATGACTTACAAGCATCCCTTGTTTGGTGGGGTCATAGAACAAAGTCAGACATGATATGCAATAAAGGAAAAGGGATTTGCTCAAAGGCCCACAATGACAGCTTTGTTGGACTGAGGGGTTTGGACCCCCATGAGCCCTAACAACTAAGGTACCACAATCTATTTACTGTAAGTCACTGTCTCCTTCTTTAACCCTTCAACTTGCTCTTTGCCCTGTAGTGTACATTATACCGTCTACCTAAACTCCTAACTGGTATCTCTAAAATAGTAGGTGACAGTTCTCACTTTATTTGAGAAGGTTTTTCTTCCACAATCGACAGACATTTAGACTTACTGGGTTTAAGCTTTATCCTTTTATCTTTTACATTTGTATTTGTATTTTTAGTTAGTTGTTAAATATATAGAATAATAGCTTCCAATCCAAAGTCATCATGTTATCCATATATGCCTTAATTAAGGAAAGCCAAATTTAGTTAGCAGACTTTCCCCATTAACATCCCACTCAGAAGCTCTAATTATATTACATCAGGGCTAATTCTGAGGTTATACAAAGAAACACCACATCTTTCAGTTCCGTACCTATAATCAACTTTATGTGACCACCTTGCTTTCCACTGTTCCCTTTAAACAGGTCACTATACCTTTTTGAATAATCTACACTTCTCTATGCTGCCTTACCACCCGCATCAAATTACTTCCTCTACCCCTTTTAAACCTCCTCTTAAAAATTTTTAAACATTTTGTAAATGGATTTAATTTAAAAAAACACAAATGTCTTTGTGTAAATGAATCTGTAAGCTGCAGTTGCTGTTCTCTTTTTCTTATTGTTAAGATTTCCCATACATTTTAATGGAAGACTGATTTGGACTATGGGCAGGTCAGTTAGGCACACAAAGTAGTCTGTAGTCTGCATACACTTGTGCAATCACACTGTACAGTCAAATACATGTGTAAAATGAACACAAAGTTGCATTTAGATCTGAACACTGAAAAAAACAATTCTATGCAATGCACCATTTGCGATGTTAACACTAACAGAAACATTGTTATAGTTCATAACAGAAAAATATTGATTGCATCAGTGTTGTTTTGCTCACAATGTGTGACTCAAATATAACCCAGTTTTGCCGATTTAACCAGTTTAAATAGCTAACATATGCATGACATTTATATGTATTTCTTATGAGGCCTGTTCTAATGACTAACAATTATTTACAAGATAAAAAACGGGTATAACTTTCAATTTTTTAGTTGTCCAATTGTGAACAGATTATTCAAAAAAATTTTTTTTTGAGAAACGACTGTAAACAATTCCTAAGTTGTAAGGCAAGAGGTCTGGTCTTGCTAAAATAACCATGCACTTTCAGGGATAAAATGGCAACAGATTTCTGTATAATGTAAAAATACTGAAATTCAGACCATTTTAAACTTAATGATTATAAACCACAATTTATTGACTGGTCAGTTATATGAATTATACTGAATGATTATACAATTGCAAAAGTGTTTCTTAAACTAAATAACTTACCTCATTTTTTCTAATCCAGGCCGCAACGCTAATCCAAATGAAAGAAAAGCAGCCATGAAAACAGCTGAAGACTTCATTAAACAAATGGGTTACGCTGCAAACACACAGGTTCATAAAGCTTTGATTAATTTGTAATGCCATATATTTACATATTTATCATATGAGTAAAATTTAATGAGCATTATTTAGCTTTTTTAAAGATTCTGTTCTACATCATACATAGATTCAGGTGCTTCCAGAAGGAGGGGAAACTATTATCTTTAAGCAATTTTTTAAAGACTGGAAAGACAAGGACCAGAGTGAAGGTCTGGGCAGAGTCTATGTTACTGGACAGATTGCTAAGATTCAGCAGGTTGAGTTTGACGCCTCCAAGCTCCATGAGTCTCGGCAAATGGCAGCCCAGTACAACATGGTGGACAATGGATCAGGAGAAACACAGGTGAGCTTAAGAGCATACAGGTCAATCCAAAAGATCTGCTTTCTGTCTGTGTAACCTACTGAACCCATCTTCCTAAGTTGTTTCTTTTTATTACAATCTCAGGTTAACTTTTTGAATGTTGTGTGAGGTTAGATGTAGGATTAATATCCACGCAGCATTTATTTTTCTTAGCTTGTAACAAATAAATATGAAGAGTCATTTATTCTGTCCGCATGCCTCTGCTAAGATAGTATTTGTGTATATGTATAGTATATGAAGTGCTATTTCATTAAGCTAGTGTGCTTTCCAAAAATAGGTCTTATTTACAATGCTTTATTTACAATGTCACCTTTTGGAAATCCTTATCTGTGCCATTCATAGTGTACGTTTCTTTCTTTACATGTATGTTCTAAAAATCCTAGTTTGCTGTCAGAAAGTCTAAAATAAACATGTACTGTTTGGTTATGGCATTAGATATTAAGTACGTCAGTTAGGATTTAAGTATTTAAAATTTTAAAATTGACACCTAAGCTTTTCATGTAAAATGATCTGTAATACCTACTGCATTTGAAAGTAGATGGAATATAATGGACTAATAGAGTGTGGCTGAACAGCGTGAATAAATCATATTCTCAAGAGAAAATTGTGTTATGCTGTCAGTAGGTATATAATCTCATGCTGCAACAGGAAAAACTATATATATATACATGACCTAATTACATGTGGTCAGAACTTTTTCTACTGTTGACCTTTTACAATTTTGTGGTTTTACTTTGCACACAATAACCCTTATTGCACCGGGGCTGTTGTGACCAACCTTGTACTCGCTTTGTGAGTTGCTTTGGATAAAAGCATCTGCTAAATGACCAAATCTTATGTATGCGATATGTCATAAAATGTATTTCTAATTTCCAACTACATCCAAATCTATATTTTAAGAAGTAAACATCCAGGGGATGTTTTGGGCGCTGACAAATCCTCAAGGTGAATGTGCTAAGAGGCTAAGCCTCCATACCGCCCCAATTTAATAATTGAATAATTATTATTATTGAACTGAAATATATATATATATATATATATATATATATATATATATCATTCATTCATTATCTCCCGCTTATCCTCTATTAGGGTCGCGGTGGGGTTCCCCATGCCCATCCAGGGGAGAACGTTTCGGGCGCTGGGCAGATAGACCCAGGACAGGGCGCCAATCCATCACTGGGCACACACTCACTCACACAGACACACTCTAAACGGGGCAATTTTGAGAATTCAATTTAACTTGATCCATGTTTTTGGACTGTGGGAGGAAACCGGAGAACCCGGAGGAAACCCACGCAGACACGGGGAGAACATGGAAACTCCACCCAGATGGGGATTCGAACCGGGAATCCCTAGTGCTGAGAGGCGAACGTGCTAACCACTAAGCCACCGTATATATACGGTGTGTATATATATATATATATATATATATATATATATATGTATATATATTATTCTTTATTATTCTTTCAGATTTGGAGAGTAGAAACTGGCAATAAAGAACAGAGCAAAGTTCCTGTTGACCCGAAGACATATGGACAGTTCTATGGAGGGGACTGTTACATTATTTTATACACATACAAAGGAGGTCAGATCATATACACCTGGTAAGACTCAAACTAGATTCAAAATTGAAATGTTATTGTTATTGTTATCATGAAAAAGATCCAGTTATATCTCGTTGGCCCAGATTGTGTTCACTTGATCTTACTTTGATCTTAGGCAGGGTTCAAGCAGCACTATAGATGAACTGACTGCATCAGCCTTTCTCACTGTGCAACTGGATAACACGCTTGGTGGAAACGCTGTGCAGGTGATTTGCTTTAGACACATATAAACGTTCATATGACTTTGCCTTTTTTTTTTTTAGATAGTATTAATGGTGTTATCAGAATGTCCACAGGATGGCACTGTTGTAACATAAATTACACTATGGCATTTT
Organism: Corydoras maculifer; assembly: GCA_019802435.1. Classification (NCBI taxonomy): domain Eukaryota; kingdom Metazoa; phylum Chordata; class Actinopteri; order Siluriformes; family Callichthyidae; genus Corydoras; species Corydoras maculifer. The sequence continues at coordinate 368,896 of JAFMOD010000936.1, forward strand.
TTTATTGATCCTAAGATTTTTTTCTTAGGATAACAGAAACATGGGGGGTTATGATTAAACCTGAACGTACCTCATTCTAACCATCAATTTGCTGTTACCATTGGCGATTTGTAAAATGTAACTAAACAAATTGTTATTTTAACACTTTATGCATTTAAAGACCATAAGATGTAACTTTTTTTTCTATTTGACTAAACTCCAAAACATGTTTTTTTTTACTTGTTATTAAAAATGTGTACAGTTATAAAATCTTACTAACATAAAACATTCAATTACACCATAACATTTTAAGTTTTTTAACTACACAATAAAATTAAACCTGTCAAGAAATTTACTTTAATATTTCCTAGATTTTGGCTGAACATAGAAATTTCAAGTAATTAAAAGCATGGCCATTGCATAAATAATAAACAATGGGGAGCAGTTATTTTTTAATAAGTGTTAAGAATTACAAAACATCCAAACAGAACCAAAGCAATTACACAGGAAATCAGAAGCATCCAATAGTCATGTGTAAACCTGTATATTATGTTATCCTTCTTGATCGTGATTAACATAGCCTTGTGATTCAGGGCAGTTAGTTGGAATGTAATCAGTCTGAAATAATTTAAATGGTTTATGCAGTTGTTGTTATGACTAGATGCCTTTTCTATTATTTTTGGTGGGTTCTGTTCATTCATTTATTTTGTTCATTTATATTTTAAAATTAAATAAACCAATACTTAAAGGAAATTTGCTTACATAAGGCAAATAATAAAAAAGTTATAATGGAGTACAAATAGCAATAGTTCAGTAAAACTGTCATTATTAAAAAAAAAAAATTAAATAACAAACGTCACATAGATATATTAGCCATTGATACTGTACGAACACCTACAACCAACCCGTTTCCACAGTGAGGTAGTACCTAAGATACATTTAGTATCTGCTTAATAGAATGTTTGGTAATTTACAATGAATACTTTTGGGAGAAACAAAAAAAATCCTCCCAATGTCACAGGTCCAAAGTTAAACCTGGATATTTTAATATTAATTTAATTATATAAAAAAAGTGCATGACACTGATGAAGTGTTGCTGTCTCATAACAGCTAGTAGGTTTTGGGTACAATTTCTGGTGTCAGTGGCCTGGCTACTTTGTGAGTCCAGTTTGTATGTTCTTCAAATGTTCACTTGGGATTCTCTTAGTAAGAAATAAAAAGTAAACTGATAAATCTAAACTGCTCTATAGTGTTAATACTTCTGTTTCTGTGTTTAACATGTGATGGACTACCGACCTGTCCAGGGCATTTCTCTTGTGCTTGGGTGGGCACCGGCATCCCAAGATAAAATAAGCAAATTAGAAAATAAATGATTAAAGTTATAAACAAAAGCAAATTTCAAGAAAACTCTTCTGTTTAGTTGTCATTTTTGAATCTGCAATTTTAATTGATTTGCTTCATGATCTGTTAGGTTCGTGTGACTCAGGGAAAGGAACCAGCACATTTGTTAAGTCTTTTTAAAACCAAACCTTTGGTCGTGTATAAGAATGGGACATCAAGGAAAGGAGGCCAGGAACCTCCTCCCTCAATCCGCCTGTTTCAAGTGCGAAGGAACCTGGGTACCATTACACGCATCTCTGAGGTAAGTTTAAAAACCTGAATTATACTGTTTGGCACAAACCTACTTTTTTGTTGATTTAATACTTATAAGGTAATATATTAAATATGACATTTTTCTACTCATATTGAATGCCACTACTTTTCCACCATTTTATTATTGGATACATTTAATTTTACAAACAGACAATAACTGTGTATATATACTAAAGTTTATTCTTTTAGAAGTTTTACATATGATGTACTGCACATTTACTCGTGAACTTTTAAAACTTTTGATTAAGGTTATATAGAAAAAGAGACCTCTGCATCTCATCTATACAAGCTTTTCAGACTCTACATTCCATAGACATGGGTATTTATATGAAGCTGGCACATATTTGCAGCCATGACAACCATCATCTTTTTTTGGAATTCATTCCACAATGAGTGTTTTTGTGGGGAATGATTTTTCCCTGTGATCTAGAAATGTAGTTTCAGTTAGTCTTGGATTGATGGTTTTTGTTCAAACGCCTTAATTTCCATTCATTCATTCATTCATTCATTCATTCATTCATTATCTTCTACTCAATCCTCTACTAGAGTCGTAGGAGAGAACAACTGTTCTAAATGAGAACAACTTAATTCTTCTTAAAAAAAGATAAAAACACCAAAAAGTGATCAATTAAGGGCAAAAAGAGGCTGGTGCAGATATAAACTGATTAGCTGTCTCTTTGTGTGTGTTTTGTTTAACAGGTTGATGCTGCAGCATCTAGCTTAAACTCTAATGATGCCTATCTACTAAAAATGCCTCAGGGTGATGGGTACATCTGGGTAGGGAAGGGAGCCAGTCATGAAGAAGAGCGTGGGGCAGAATACATGAGTGAACTGACACAGTGTAAGACCAAGTGCATCAAAGAGGGACAGGAGCCTGGTAAGTAAAAAAAATGAATAAAGCCATTTCAGTCAATATAAACCTTCATTCATTATAGGTTTAGTGTTCAGTTTACTGCACATGAATTCAAACGGGGAGATATCCAACTTGGATGATGTTAGTGGAACATAACACAAAAGAAATATGTTTAACGTTTCATAGAAACCTTGAGCTGGCTGCTTATCCAACAGTTTGCTTACATAATATGTTATTTTCTTTTAAAAGCGGAGTTTTGGAAAGCTCTTGGTGGGAAGGCCGAGTACCAGACATCAGACAGTTTGGAAAGCCGAAGCCTTATACATCCACCTCGTCTGTTTGCGTGCTCCAACAAAACAGGCCAGTTTGTTGTAAGTATAAAGGCCTTAACTTTACAGAAACAAATGTGTACAGTAACATCTAATGTGTTGTGTAGCATTTCTACAAGCATGTGGATGGACAGCTTACCACTGTGCTGCACAGATGTTGGACAAAAGTCCCTGGCTCATACTCCACATTACACAGTAACCCAAAGCTCTATCAGTAAGATTTGGTAAATGTGCAGGTGTCTGTATTTAACAATTGGAAAAACTAGAACAATTGGAAAACTATATGTCCATTGTCCATCTATATGTCCATCCTGCAGGACTGCCAGTCCAATAGAAATCCAGGTTTCAACCAGTAAATTGTCGTAGCCGCAGTACTCCGGCAGAGCCGTGGATGAAGAGCTGACGGCATCTCAAGAAAACATGCGACACCTCGGGAGAAACAGACAAGAAAAGCAATTAGGGCTAAGAAAAAAAAAACAGCATTTAAGTGATTATCAGAATTTGATTGACAAACCTTTTGTTGAACCTAATTTGTACACAAGGTTACAGTCATACTGTAAAAGGAAACATGATTTAGACTTAAGAGACTTACTCAAGGACCCACATTGGTAACTTTAGTGGACCTGGGATTTTAACTCACAACCCTCAACATTGAGCTACCACACGCTATAAATGATTTATTTTATATTCATACTATACATTATATTATTATTTTACAAATAAGTACTGCTGTAATCACAGAAATGCTAACAATATGAAATGTTGTAAACATCACAGCTTTTTATTTTTGTGAAGCCAAATGAACTGATTCAGTTTCTCAGTGTTATTCGGTGTTCAGTGAACATTTGCATTAATATAGACTTTACTAAAGGCATTGTTCCAGACAACATTTTGCCAGGCGGCAGGGAATTTAGTTTCATGTCCTTTTTGAACTTTTGATTTAGTGTCCAAGTCTGTGATCTGCTTTACATTCTGCATCAAACCTGAGAACTGGAAATGGCACATATGGCTTGATTCACATGCAAATGTTCAAAGCAATTTAGCAAACTGGACAAGAAGCAGAGCCATTACATCTTGTGGTCAACTTATTCCTTCCTTTGTTGGGACTAAAAACTGCTTTTAATAAGATTTAAATAGTAACCACAGGACTTTTATGCCATACTTGCCATTACTGTTTATTTCAGTTTCTGATCTCTTGCATATAACAATTCAAGAGTGTTCATTTGTAATATTATATTGGTATGACATCACCTAACAGCTCATATTCATTCTTGCAAAATAACTTGTGACTTGACTGAAATCATGTACATTGTACACCTAGATTGAAGAGGTGCCTGGTGATTTCACCCAGGATGACCTGGCAGAGGATGATGTCATGCTGTTGGATGTCTGGGATCAGGTAGAGGAAATGGTGTATTATGTAAACTTCACCTTTCTTTCCCTGTTAATGTCAATGTATGTAAACGAGCATGTGGAACACTAACCATAAGAGACATTTGACTGATATGCCTGAGATCTGATTAAATTACAGGAGTATAAAGCACTAAAATGCGGTTGAACTTTCAGGTGTTTATCTGGATTGGGAAGGATGCCAATGATGTGGAAAAAACTGAGTCCGTAAAATCTGGTGAGCAGCTCATTTGCACGTTTATGTCTCTGCAGTAAAATCCATTTCATTAAGCTTTATATTACCATATTGCCTGCATTTGGTGAAATTACTTGTGTGAAAATAGAAAAACAAACCAGCATATATAAGCACTTAGACACACACATGGAGAATTTATTGTCTATTTATAATGACTGAACGTGTAGTGAGCATTTTACAGGGGAATACTATTTTAACTAGGCGAGATCTGCTGTTGTGGTTAAATTTGCCTTAGGTTTCAAGGAGATTTTATTGTCATTTGTATCACATGTGATACTTAAAATAAAAAAAAAAAAAAACGAAACTGTGGTTTACGGACCCGGGTTTACCCTAAATATTTTCCATTGGAAATGAATTAGAATAAAAATTTTAAATTCATGCATTAGATTTAGAATAAATAATAGCAGCAGTAAAAAATAATATGGATTCGAACCTGGAATCCCTAGCACTGAGAGACAAAAGTGCTAACCACTAAGCCACCGTGCCGCCCTGTACTGGAATATGTACATGTTAATGTGCCGGTAAATGTTATATGCCATTTTCTTTTCATTTATCAAAAAAAAAAAAAAAAGATTTATACTTATTAATTGTAAAATTAAGTAAATATTGTGATATTTAAACATGCTGCAGCATATTTCAAAAACCTAGGTAAACATACTGATTTAGCAGGGGCTTCCAAATATTAACATAAGACTGTAAATGACCTTGTTGGATGTTCTATTTCCATGTGCTCCTTCCTTATATAAGCATTTAACAGCCTTCACTCTTCTGAGAAGGCTTTCAGAGAGATTTCAGAATGCATATGTAGAAAGCAGTGCATAGAATTAAAACATTTATACTAAATGAGATGGTGTGATTTTAATTAGAAATTTTAGTTATAAACCATATCTTTATTGACTTTTTTATGCACATCCAATCTATTGCTGGGCACCGTTCATATGAACTTAATTAGCACATTAAATAACCCTATATAATATAGAGCGTCAAACTATCGCAAGGCGCACTCACTATATGGGGAAAACACACACTATATGGGGCAATTTAAAGCATTCAGTTTACCTTCAATCCATGTTTTTGGACTGTGGGAGGAAAACAGAGAACCTGGAGGAAACCCACGTGGACACAGGAAGAACTCCACCCCAGATTGGGATTTGAACCTGGATCCCTAGCGCTGAGAGGCGAACATGCTAACCACTAAGCCACTGTGCCGCCTTACTTACATACACTATTTGTGCAATAAAATATCAAAGGCACCCAGCTATTAAAACTATTTGGGAAGGCAGTTTTCTGTTTCAGCATGACTGTGCCCTAAATAAAAGAAAAGAAATATCCAAAAATCCAGTAAGTCATCGCTGGGTTAGTTTGGTGTAAAAGACCTTGAATGTCCAGCACAAAACTCTAATCTCAACCCCATTGAGATGAAGTAAAATGGAAACTGAGCGACAGACCCCCTCATCCAACATTACTGTCTAACCTGACAAATGCTTCTTTGGGTACAAATTCTTACAGACGCACTCCAAAATCCTTCCTAACAGAAGCCTGGATTATGTAATAATTGTAGATGGGAGCTAAGAGTAGCATGACACAAAAGGTACAGGTTAATTTGTGGGTGTTACAGTAATTTTCACTATTTAGTCAATATTTACAAATATCTTACAGACTTTGTTCAAATTTTAACAATGTTTTCCACACTTTTCAGTGTATAACCGTTTGTTTAGCTCAGTGGGTAGGGCATTGGGCTATCAAGCTGAAGGTTGGTGGTTCAAATCCCAGGTCCACTGAATTTACCAGTGTGGGTCCTTGAGCAAGACTCTTAACCCTCATTGCTCCAGGGATGCTGTGATTAACCTTGTAAGTCGCTTTGGATAAAAGCATCTGCGAAATGACCAAATGTAAATGTAATGTAATGTAATGTAACAAATGTTTAGAAGTTTAAAAAAGAACTAAATGATTGAAAACTCTTTGAATTCACAATATATATGCAATACACATCACAACAAACCAATTGTCTGTCACTGAGGAATGTGCAAACGGACTGTATTGACCAAAAAGCCACATCCTTTAAAGGTGAGAATAGGAATAATCTGCGATTTACCATTCCTCCACAGCCAAAGTGTATATTGACACGGATCCATCAGGCCGGGATAAGGGGACACCTGTGGTGATTGTGAAACAGAACCATGAGCCCCCTACATTCACAGGCTGGTTTCTGGCGTGGGACTCCTCAAAGTGGCAATAACAACAAAGAATGAAGTTACAGGACAGGTCAACTAAAGGTGGTGGACAGAACAGAACTGTGGATTAGTAAAGTCCTTAAAGAAGATGTTGAATGTGTTAAAAAATTATTACAACACCATACTGCTTACAACACCATCTTAAAGCTTGCCTGTAGTTCATTATATATTTTTGGTCAAAAAACCCTCAACTAAAAAAAATATAAATAAAAATATAAAACAATTAAAAAGTAAAAAAAGTTTACTTTAAACACTTTCACAACTTTAACCTTTGCCTAATTACTGCAGTTAACCTTTGTAGGACAGTATATGCTTTTGCAATTAGGACAAGATTTTTGTGCTTTTGATTTGTCAGCTTTGCGCAATGTATTTCATTTATCAGAAAACTAATTTAAAAAATCAGTCAGATACATCATCATAATGAAATATTAATATATCATAAAAACAAATTGCAGTGCTGTGTTTAATTAAAAAAAGAAAGATCAACATGGTTTAGCAAAACAGGTTCTAATAATTCATATATATATATATATATATATATATATATATATATATATATATATATATATATATATATATATATATATAATATATTTAAAGTTTTGTTATGCAGTGAGGTCTAAATAAGACTACATTGAAAGATTTTTTTACAAAAATTCAATAATGTGATGTTTACCACAATAGGTGTTTACCTCAAATGAGAATGCAACACCCCCCCCCCCCCCCCCCCCCCCCCCCCCCCCCCCCCCCCCCCCCCCCCCCCCCCCCCCCCCCCCCCCCCCCCCCCCCCCCCCCCCCCCCCCCCCCCCCCAAGCTACTTACTGCATTTATTGATACTCAGACACACTCTATTGCCACCACCATAGCAAGTGCCAGACAAAACGAAAATAGATTTCACACAAGTGTTCAATTTTATCTAATCTAACACATATATCCAACTAATGAATTTTTCCAATAATATTTAGTACTAAACAAGACTATTATAACTGCTTGTGGAAATCTAACTGTACACATGTGGGGAAATATTAGAAACATTTAAACTATGTCTATTATCTGCATTAATATAACCTTTCTGTGCGATATATTTGAGTTTATCTTTTTGTTCTCTTCATTGCTTTGATGTGTTTTGTTACTGCATGATTAAATGCAACATTGACCAAACTGCTGCCTGTTTTTTTTTTTAGTAAGTCACTTTTGCCATGATGAATTTCTTGTCTGATAATTGGGTTTTTGCAGATTAAATCAAGGTCCGTATCAGATCTTGTATTAATACTTGATTGGAAAACCTAATCAGCATCGCTGGTTTATTAGGATCAGCCACCAGATGGCGATCTTGATAAATAACCCGTTTTTGTTTCCATGATTTTATTTCTAAAGTGGTGTAGGTAATAAACTGTTAAATAAAAGTAGACACTATTGTATGAACCTGTAGTTAGCACAGAAAACACGACTTGTGTATTTTGGATAACTCTAATCAGCATCCTGGTAACTTAAGTGTGAATTGCCCTTGTTATTGATGAAGATGAATGTGGTAATGGCTGAGTGATTCGTCTGATAGTCAGGCTCATCTTATTCACTAGCAATCGTGTTAGTGGATTGAAAAGCTATTCATTCTGCACAAAGACATTTTACCCGAATTGCTCTCTTTCTGCTACAGACTTCAGGAAAAAAGCTTCAAAAGACCAACCCCAAAATCACTAAACATACACATTAATGGTCCTAACAACAAATTGTTAAGTCCATGACATGGATTTTCAAATAAAACATAAAAAAGTTCTGGCAAAACCCAACTAAATAATATAAAATACTAATCTTTACTAGACATTTTGCCCCCTTATATATAAAACATATATTCGTTTATTTTATTTTTAATTAACCCCTAAAAATAAAAATACCATTGTACGAAAATTTGAGATGTGGTTATGCATTTCACAATATTATATGTATTTATTAAATTATTTATTCATTATCTTGCGCTTAATCCTAAAGGGGTGTGGTGGGTTTCCCATGCCCATCCAGGGTAGAATGTTTCGGACACTGGGCATATACACCCAGGGCAGGGCGCCAAACATGGTTTCAAAGTGAATTGAGTGCTCTAAATTGCCCCATATAGACTAAGTGTCTATACCCAGTGATAGAACTGGGCATAGACACTCAGTCTATGTGGGGCAATTTAGAGCACTTAATTCACCTTAAATCCATGTTTTTAGACTGTGAGAGGAAACCCATATGGACACGGAGAGAACATGGAAACTCCACCCAGATTAGGATTTGAACCTGGATCCCCAGCGCTGAGAGGTTAATGTGCTAACCACTAAGCCATCATATTATTATTATTATTATTATTATTAATATTATTATTCCATTATCCATCCATTATCTTCTGCTTTATCCTCTACTAGGGTCGCGGTGGGGTTTCCCATGCCCATCCAGGGGAGAATGTTTTGGGCGCTGGACAGGGCGCCAATCTATCGCTGGGCTATATGGGGTAATTTGGAGAATTCAGTTGATCTTGATCCATGTTTTTGGACTGTGGAAGGAAACCGGAAAACCCGGAGGAAACCCACGCGGACTCGGGGAGAACTTGAAAGCTCCACCCAGATTGGGATTCAAACCGGTTCTAACCACTAAGCCACTATGCCTCTAAATATTATTATTATTATTATTATTATTATATTTTTTACTTGTATTTAGTAAAATATAGTAAATATACTAGTATTTAGTTTATTTACAATCAAATAGTATTTGTTTGTAAACTGCAGACATGGCAACATCGCTGTTACCTATGAAACCAACCGAACCAACCGATAGGGTGTGTCTGGCTGAAACGATGGGCGTGACCCCGAACCAATGATCAGCTAGAAAAGCCGGGCGCTGGACAACCAGCGACCAATCAGGAGCGCATGTAAATACTCTAAACCAACAGGGCTCGAGTGAACCGGCAGCAGCAGAGCGGCGCTGGATCAGTCAGAGCGGACGGTCGCTGTGCAGAGCCGCGGAAGCCGCTTGTTCGGTCAGAATATATCGATTTAAAACCAACCCCTGTTTGTGGATGTGTCTAGTTCAAAGCCCCGTAACTGAGGTGAGTGTCACAGATGAATTTTGTGTAACATTTGGCGGAGCATTTTTTAAACTGCAGTCTTATTAGCGCCAATAACGCAGTTCACTTGTTGGCAACAATTATGTTTGCGCTTGGTCTTTTAAGGGGATCGATGTGCCTTTCTGTAATTGCCCCCACAGATGGTTTGAGTGGCAGCCTCCTTTACGTTGCCATTCAAACCTCAATATACAGATTTTTCATCTTTAGAATGGGTTAAACAGTGACCCTGCTAATGGCTTTCTATTCTCTGAAGCCACCTGCCCTCACTGCATTTATCCTGAAAAAGTGGCATGAATTGAAGCCAGTGGGAAACCGTCTTGTCATTCATTTACTGTGTTTATTGCAATTCAATAGAGAATTAGCCTGTGAACCCTTCCAGTGCGTTTACGTGTGCAAATGGGGGTCGCATGCTCCCTGTTGATTTTATTTCTCATTGATCTTTAGTGACACACACACACACACACACACCCACAAATACACATGTTAAGGCTAGGACGTTTAGAATAACAAAGACAAGGCTGGACCTACTTTGGACCCTTTTTCAAAAGGAGAAAACCAATGAACTCCTGTTCTTATCGCTTTGTTGCTTTAAGACTCCTTGCATCAGCTCTCTTCTCTTTTAAATCTGGTTTCAGGTTTTAGTGACGTGGAAGAGAAAAGCTCGGTGAATACTTTGAAACAACGACTGTAGGTTTCCTCCCTTGTTCTACTCCGGTGCGGATCGAAGATGGGAAACGGCTTATCAGAGCCACACGCCATCTTCCCTGGTTTACCGTCTTTCCAGGCTTTGCATATTGTCATTTTGGGACTGGACTGCGCAGGAAAGACGACAGTGTTGTACAGACTGCGCTTTAATGAGTTTGTGAACACAGTCCCCACCAAAGGCTTCAACACAGAAAAGATCAAGCTTGTGTTAGGCACAAAGAACCGGACGACGGCCTTCCACTTTTGGGATGTAGGGGGTCAAGAGAAGCTGCGGCCGCTGTGGCGATCATATACACGCTGTGCAGATGGCCTGGTGTTTGTAGTGGACTCGGTGGATGCTGAACGCATGGAAGAGGCCAAAACAGAACTGCATAAGATCACAAGGCTCCAGGAGAATCAAGGAGTACCTGTGCTCGTGCTGGCTAACAAGCAGGACTTGCGTAATGCTCTTCCTCTGCGTGAGCTGGAAAAGCTACTGGCATTAAATGAACTCGGCGCCCACACGCCCTGGCACCTTCAGCCAGCATGTGCCATCATCGGAGAGGGGCTGGAGGAGGGGCTGGAGCGCCTCCATGCAATGATCATCAAACGGCGGAAAATGATGAGGCAGCAAAAGAGGAAGAGATGAGCTTGGAGAAGGGTTACCCGAGGATGCTCGGCTTATTATCACTTTCCGTCACTGTGCACGGTGGATTGATTTTGAAAACTGGCTGAGTTTTATCAGTCTGCCCGATGGAGCTGGATGGATAAAGTTCAAAACATGGGACCGTATTAATCGCCAATCACTGAAAACTACTGATCCGTCACTCTGGTTCTTAAAGGAGGTGCTCGGGTGAGGTGCCTGGCACCTGACTGGTGCGTTGAGACAAACAGTGGACAGCTTACAGATGTGCCACATGATGTCTTTTGCTCTACAGTGTTAAATGTTTTGTGATGCACCTTGTAAGGGACTTATGATCTAAAATGTGGGATAACTGAAACCCCTGAGGAGTTTTCTGAAATGTAAAATGTAAACATCCTGAAACTTCTGTTCATCTGATAATCATCTGCCTTTCTTCTTGTGTTAGTACCATGGTTGCGTAATGGTGATGGGGTTGTATGGAAAACTGAGATAAGCTTTATGAATCACTAGTTTGGGAACATGCAGATGGTTTGATCTCACTGTTAGAACGGAGTGTTTTTCACCAGCCAACTTTTTAAGACCTGCAGTCCTATTGTCACCACAAGCAGCTAAACAAACACCAGTCTGGATGTCTGAAAAACAACCACCACTGCAGAGTTCCAGGGCTCCTACTATTTTCTGACTTTAAGACAGGGAAAATATGAAACGGGATCATGTGTAGTAATCTACACCTCTCCGCAATGTACTTTCCTGTATGTTTAAATGCACTTTAGGGTGATCCCTTTTGTAGTCTTTGAGCTTACATCAGATTTTGTAAAAAAAAAAAAAGATCTTATGACATTGCTTCGAATGAAGCGTTAAAGTCCATGTTGTTCCATGTTCAGGTGTTTTTGTCACTCTGTGTGTGTATGTGAGATGGAGGAATGTTTGTGTCAAAAATCCTACACCTTGAATAAAACAACAAAAAGAACAAAGTTCTGAGTTCTTTGAATCTTTTGAGTCTTGGTTACTTTCAAAGGTCATTTTAAACAAATCAGTCGGCGCTACTAACAAATTCTCCTTTGACACAAGTTTGTGGCTGTTAAATTAAATCCAATTTCTTATATCAAATAACTTACATATGTGCTTGTAGAGATTTATGCAGACATTTTTATGTTCTTTCTTAAATTGTGTTTTGTTGATTTTTGTAGCTCCTTTATAGGAAGTGTACAAAATGGACAAAAGTAACGCCTCAGTCTCTTAATTTACTGTATACTTTACACTTTGTGGATATGGTTTAAGGAAGGCCATTTTTTTAAAAACTTTTTTTATTTATTTTTATTTTTTATTTTTTGTTCCATTATGATTGTTTTACCACAAAAAAGCTAGAACCTTACATGTGTGTTTGGATTGTGTTTAATGTGGAGGATCTCGCCTGGCCTCCACAATGCTTTATTGCTTTATACGCAAAAATCTTTGAATAAATGTGATGGGAATAAGTGATGGGAATAAGTCCCACGGGCATATTCCAATATTCAGTAGAAAGCCTGATGCCACGAATGCCTTATAGATAAAGTATGTAGGTGTCAATACTGCCCAAACTGCATGTTAAATGCTTAGAATAGACACACCTATGTGTTGGCAAAATGTAACTAATGACAGATGTTAATGTTATTTTTATAACAATTTAACTTTAAGTATTTTTAGGAAAAATCAAGTGTTAAATTTGACATTGTTTTAAAGACCTTTTTATTTATTTATTTTAAACAACACAGTAAAATATAACTCTTTGATGTGAAGCGGTGGTTCGTCAAGTGAGGTCACAGGAGCCTTATGATAATAAAAGTCTTAAGTCAAGGAATCTGAGCAGATTAGATTTATGTTGTCTAAGAGAAAAGCCATTTTACTTTGAATAAGTATATTGTTTCATAGATTAATGGATAATGTATAGTAATTAATAACAAATATTGATACTTCATACAGCATTGTAACAAATACTACTTACATATGTAATATGTCATACAATGTTTTAATGTTAGTTAGCTATATTATTTTTTTTAAACCTGAAAGCAAATATAAAGTATTAAAGGTGTTTTCTTTAATAATTTTTTGTATAAATTACTATATATATATATATATATATATATATATATATATATATATACACACACACTTATAATTTATGTTTTATATTTAAAAATAGGTCCTTAAATATTAAGCGGGATATCAGTGTTTGTACTATTCCTGTCAATTTACATATTTAGGAACCAAATACTAAAAACAACAGCAACACTTTTATTTTAGTTTCTTTCAAATGTTCGGCCTGGGGGCCTCTTATGATGCGCACAGCCACAAACAGCTTCCAGCCTTTAATTTTGCACTGCATGCTAAAAAGCTTAGAGGTTTTCTCTGGGTTTTACTCAAAATTAAACTGTATTTGCATAACCCATTTGATCAGGAATGTACCATCTGATCATTTCCAGACGTGCACAGATATACGATTGGTTTTTTGGCCTGGTGAACCAAAGCATCTGTGTTCCATTTTATGCAAGTGGTACAATCTTATGTACTGTTCTCTCTTCTGCCAATCCCTACCACCTCCTCCTCCTCCTCCTCCTCCCCCAACAGTAGATCAGGTGATCCTGGCAGATCCATGGCAGCCTCATGTCCCTGACCTATCTTTGTAGGAGTGCTTAAAAAAAGAGTGAAGTAAATGAGAATGATTACTGTGAGTAATCAACAGCTCTATTTCTGTTGCAAAAACTATTAAGACTTTTGTAAAGCATTGTAAAAAGTTTGGTGCAGTACTTGTGCTACAGCAATCATGCTATATCATTTCTGTAGCACATAGCTCAGTTTAAAATGTCCTTTAAAAACCCTGGGTGCTGTATTTTGTTTTTTTGTCATGAGTCTAGGTTATTTGTTAGCAAATAGAAGTGAAGTCAATTTTAGCAGTAGACTCACTATGAACATTGGGTTTGGAAAAGTTCCACTAGGGAAGCTAGGTTTTCTTTAAACTATATGTTCTTATAGGTAAATGGAAAATACTATGGAAACCAGTTGACCTAAGGTCAAAGGACAGGATAAACACGAAGCGGAAGTGGCAAGCTTCTAATTATGGGGTGAGTATTTGGAAATATGCAAACAAGTTTCCTTTTTGGGAAATGCTGCACCTTACACCATGGAAAAACAAGTCCTATCTGCCAAAGTACATGGCGACTATACAAATGCTTCAAAGGGAATTCTTGATGAAGCTTTTTGCATTTTGTAGGAAAAGTGCAGCAAAGCTTAGTAACAAAGTGTGAAGCTTGGATTGGATTGAAAGTAAGTGGTTCAAATCAACTGTTTAGCTCTGGGCTTTGAATTGTTGTATGAACAGCACTGGAAAATTATATCTGACAGTCTAGGCTTCACAGGGGATGTGGATTTGCCGAGGAATTTTAATGAATTGATATATAGCACATTCCCATATTCTCATGAAAAATAAGCAGTGCTGACTTTGCGGGAAGCTGGCATGGGGCCAGGTACCCTGTTTGGTGCGTAGAGGAAGGTCTGGTTTATGGTATTCTTGTTCCCGCTAATGGGTCAGATTGTACCCATGTATACACATCACCCTCTGGCACTTCCTGTACTGCTCCAGCCTTTGGCCTGGACTCATTTGCTTTTGATCCTGTGATGTAATTAACAGAGGATTACAGGCCTTTGTGAGAGGCAGTGCCGTCTAGACTGCACATTTCCTGTACCTACTTGGCCCACTAAAACTTGCTATCCCATGCTGCTTGGAGCTCGTGTTGTTTGCTAAAAAAGCACAATCATAAACAAATGTGGCAAAAGGTTATTGCGGATCATGAAGCTTCTTCGCCACGTCATTTACAGCATCCAAAAAAAAAATAAAATATCTGGTGGAAATGGTGTGTTTTTTTTTTTCACAGAAAAACTATTAAAAGCTATATAATATTAAATATTTAATGATTCAGTTTTAAAAGTTGAGCCCATGACAAGTTTGCAAAAGGTCCCAGAGGTTAAACAAATTAATGGGTGGCATATTGGTGCAACAGAATGTGCCCTCCCTTCATCACAAGATGTTTTGGGTTCAATTCCTGGTATGGTAAAAAGTTTCTATGGTAAAAAATTAGAGTAATATTTGCATGTTCTTCCGGCATTTGTGCCTTATTGGGAGCTCTAGTAGATTAATCAACAGTACTACATTTTTTCTTAGTGTATGTGTGTTCTGGTCTGATAGCACATCCTGCTTGATACTGTATTCTTGTGAGCACTGGGATATACCTTAACAGTTCTGCAATCCTGATTGGGACCACTGGCTTAAAAAAATAATAAATTAATTAATGTAAAAAATGTAGAAATGTATACTGTAGGTTTTATCTTAAGAATTCTTTAAAACCACATATTCCGTGTTTACACTGTAATTATATACTTATATTTTGCCGAGAATTCCTTAAAAAAGTAATTACTTTTGTAAAGAGGATACATTTCTAGTTTTAGTGTATTGTATTTTAGTGTACTAAATACTAAATAACAATCTTTATTATTTTTCACAGTATATGATAATACATAGTTGTATGTTAGGCTAATTATATAGTTTCACTCTGACTATTTCATTTATTTATGTTTTAATCTCTCTCTCTCTCTCTCTCTCTCTCTCTCTCTCTCTCTATATATATATATATATATATATATATATATATATATATATATATATACTGTATATATATATCTGAAACAGGGGTCATGGAAGGGTCACTGGAACCTGATCCAATTATCCTGGGGCAAAAGGCAGGGAAACACCCTGTACAGGTCACAAGTTTATCAAAGAACTGACAAACACAGCTGGGGCAGTCTTGATATCACCCATTCACCTACTACCATATGTGTGGATTGTTGGAGAACTGTGGAAAATTCATGTGGATGTGGGGAGAACATACAAACTCCACCACACAATTAGAATCCGAATCATAATGCTTTATTAATCCTCGGTGGGAAATTTCCGTTTTCACAAATGCTATATTTGTCATGTTAATATATACAGAAGAGGAATAAAAAAGTAACAAGGACCTTGTCTGCCTTTTTCGGAATATAATTCCAGCCCTCTGAGTAGTGTAAAGTTGGCTAACCTCTGTGCCACTTATTTACCTGAAAGACATGTCTTTTGAATATGGGGGGGGGGGGGGGGCATCCAGATGTTCTAAATGAAAACCATCTGGCATGGGAGTACATTCAATATTAAAAAATGAAAAATTCACCCCAGAATTTGCCCTTCTGTGCTACTGTTCTTCCTTATAGAATAATTATGAGAAATACACTACTTAATAATTTGGTGGAATACAACATTTATTTGTGTATTTGATGAAAAGGTAACTTCATAGTTAAAGTTCACTGTATAAAACTCCAGTATTATAGAAGTCTAATTTTCCTTTAAGATTATTTCCAAATAAGTGCATATTTTATTATTCTGTATATAAAATACTGTAAGTGCTTTGATGTACATTGGCGCTATGTAATAAGGCTTAAACAAAATTAAGTCATAGGTCAAACTTAAGCCATATCCAGCTCATATTACAATTATATTTGGCCCGCAAGTTAATTTTACATTAATCTATTATTATTGTTGTTAATGCCCCGGCGATATGTTTTTTCTTTCATGTTTTTTTTGCAGCATGTTCAAAGTTGTCACTTTTGTAATTTTGACAGGAGGCTTTTTTTATAAAGAGCAAAGTATTTTATGCTATATAAAGTTAATTTATTGTGAAATGATATTCCTAAAGTAATGCTTTGAGTTTTGGCCCCTGGTACATTTGAATTTGATGCCCCGTTCTATGTCTTTGGCCTCATATTCTTTGGATCACAGGCATGCTGAGAAAAAGGTAAATGGAAAGCCGGGGCCACAGAGCTGGAGACTGACCGGCTCCAAAGATTGTGTCCAGGCTAGAAAAGTTTCCTGATTTGACTAAATGAGCTCATTGGATCAAACAGGTAATAAAATTATCTTAAAAGAGGATCTGATAAGGGGTTAAAATTATGGCCCATGATCGTAGCAGTTAAAGCTTGGCTGTCTGTGGTCCCACTAAAATGCGTCTGGTTCTTGGCTAAAGAGACAGGTCCTGGTTACATGTAGATTACCATATGTTTGGAGGGGGAAGACTATCTCAAATGTGTAGCTGCATTAGTGAGGTGTGAATGTGTGTGTCTCTCTCTTTCTGTGTGAGAGTGTGTGTGTGTGTGTATGTGTGTGTGAGAGAGAGAGAGGGAGAGATGCAAGCAGAACTGGGTGGGGTTATTGGGGTTGCTTGACTGGGGAAAGCAGCCAAAGATAAGTGTTGAACCACTTCCTGAGAATATCTCTGGTCTCCACCCTCCATTCTGAGAACCTTCTCTTTCTGAATGCTGCTGTGTATGCTTGACTTAACCCAACAGCACTTGCGTTCAAACACTCCAACCTAATTGCGCAGCACATTATAGTAATTTAGTGCAGTCTTTGAACTAATTATAGATCATATTAAATATCACAGAAAGGGGACAGGTGCTATTAGCAGCAAATAAACTGAGCAGTCATTTCAGCTTCTGCTAGTTAGTGTATAAGAAAGAAATTAATTATGAGGTAATAGTCATTACAAGAATGGCCAATTATTTAAAGTGCTTAGGGGCTTACTATTTTAAACCCACCTTTTTTACCCAGGTAATTGAAGCAGATAGTTTAATCCTGTCATGTTATAATTTGGATTGACCTAGTGGCACTGTGTGGATATTATGAAAAAAATGTTATAAGAAAAATAAATTTGTACTGTGGTTTCTATCTTTAGTTTAAAGGGGGGTTTGTTCTCCTGTGGATTACAGCTGTACATAAAGTTCAGTATCTGATATAATGTAATTTAACTAAGCCACGCTTCAAATAACAGCACACATTTACTGATGGCTGAGCTTTCCATGGTTTACATGAAGTGCAAAGGGCTTGTCTGTGTTTATTTGGATTAACACATCTCTGGTCTGAAGGTTGCATGGTTTAGACTCACATTAAAGCCATGTGGTGTAAAGTACCCGGTTCCTATGGTAGGACATTAAAATGCAAATGTTGAAAAAATAGAAGGCGATAATGTCTTTTTCCCTCTGCTGTATTTTTCTTCTTCGTTATGTGTAGGGGGTCTTTTGTGTTGACTCATTTTGGACAGGAAGCGAGGCTCCACACCACCTTGTACATTTCCTCAGCTTTTCTGATTAGAGGTCTTAGCACGTTTGTTAGACGAAAAACCTACGTGCTTCACTGGGTTGTAGATTGTTCATCTGTGTTGGTACATAATGTTCCGTTTTTCCAAATGAACGCCAACTCCATACACCTTCACTGGCTCTCTCATCTGGCCAGACAGACTTCAGCGTCTGTTTAAGTTTTAATGTGAATGCTCTTCTTTGTATTCTGATCCACATCAAAGAAATAGCTGGCTCAAACCAGTTGGTTCTGAACTTGCCATTCGGGTGTCTGAGGAAACATGAAAGGATACTACAGCTGTTTTAGATAAAATTCTTAAAAATATTCCGTTTGATCGCGTTCTTTGACCTTTAACCAGTCAGACACTGAGCATTTTACCTATAACTAATAATGAGCTATTAATCAATTAAATGTAGCACTTTTCCGTTTTGTTTTTTTTACATATAAATATAAGAATGATTGGTTATACTTTTTGTGAATCTCGTATTCATAATGCATTTACATAGTGCATTTACCAAGCTTTATAAAGTATTAAAAACACTTATAACATTTGTTATAAGCCTTTGTTAGGGTTCATTGAAGTTCATAATCATAGTTATAAATTGTTATAACAATTTGACATGAGGCTTTATAACACAGTGACATAATTCACAATAATATGAACTTATATAAACTTTTGATTAATTGGATGTTTAGTCATTCTTACTTAAAACAAAATGATTACACTTAACTTAAAGAGCATTTATAAGCTTTTATAAGTCATTATGTACTACTATGTATGCAGTCTCTTTCAAAAATATAATTAATGACAACACTGTACTTTATACCTTTATACTTTATACTTTATGCCTGTAAAGAGAGCTTATATGCTTTTATATATAAACAGTTGTAAACACTTATATCAGAATACTTTATTAATCACCGGGGGGAATAAATTTTCAGAAAAAAACACTGGCTTTAAACACAAATGTGGCTTTATGACATAAGGTTTAATGTCACTAGTCTCTATAATAAGTTAATGAACAGTTAAAATATATCAGTTATAATGTATTATGTCACTTTGTGTTATAAAGTTTAATGGCATGTTCTTATAACACTTTGAGTGTGGGTATGTACTATTATCTATGGACTTTAACAAAGGCTTATGACAAGTAGTATAAAGCATTATGAATACTTTATAAATGTGTTAATAATGCATTATTGAATAATAGATTTAGGTAAAGTGTTACTGAATAATTTATGGATAACAATGATTTGCTAAGAGAAAGTGGCAGGAACTTTGTAAATAGTTATACTTAAAATAATACTTAAAATAAAAGCATTGGATAGGATTGAATTGGATTTAGAATAAATCCAACTACTTGAGTGGTTAGAATCATTGTATTACTTTATTACCATGTTCTGTTGAGGTGCAGGTAATAGACAGATGTTCAGATATGTTCTTTTTTTATTTAGAATTAAATGTTAATCAGTAATGTGTTTTATAAGTGAGATGAGGATTTTAAGTGGAAATGCAGCATTTGAAAATATTTTGCTCTTATCTGTTCAACAATTTATTTTTATATTTATTCATATTCTCATATCAATATAGTTTATGAAAATTCTAAAATGTTTACAAACATTTTATCACAACTGTAAATGTACAACTGCATGCTTATAAGCTGATCACATGAAAAAGAAAGCTAATTTCAGTTATTAAGATGATGAATCAGAAGTCATTACAGAGTAATTGATATAAGTAAGTAAGTAAGTAAGTAATATTTTGAGTTTTAACAATCTGTGATTAAATAGATTTGATCACTGAATTTTAAAGTCAGCAAATTTTCTAGGTTATGCCAGAGTTGGTCAATACACAGACTTTCTCAGGGTTAAGGGTGGAGATGTAGGGTGGGTGTGGAGCCAGGATAAGGAAGTATGTAGTTCTGTTTTGTCTAAAGAACCTTTAGGGTGGGGATGTACTGAACTCTCTAAAACCAAGAAATATGCATTTTAGGCGGCTTTGAATACTCATGAAAAAATAAACAAAAGACAGCCATTGTGGTGATGGCTAAAATATTTGTGCTATTTAAAAGATTTCTGAATCAGTAATGCAATATTTCCTATCCATTGTTGTATACCTGTAGTCTTTACATTGTTTCTTGTTATTATTATTAAACATCTAAAACTTGATGTTTTAAATGCAAGAGAAATGATAATGTGAATAAATAAAAATAAATATGATTATTCAGAATAAAACAGTGACTGTTTAAAGTTATTTGCATAATTAACCTCCTCACATGCACAAATAATATTTTTTTAAGGAATGAGTTATTTGAATATTTAATGATATAATCTTTGAGCCAATATTAAGCTAGAAACCAAAAATTGTAAAGGACTAGATTACCAAATTAAACTGTGCATGACATTATATTTAAATTATATGAAGTTTTGGGACACACCTCTACTACTCATTAAAAAAGGGAGTTTCATTACTACAGATGTATAAAATCATGCACATGGTCATGTAATGTTGGCAAGTTTATGTTTCCAATTTTGTGAAAACAAGTTTAGAAAGACCATTTTCTATTCCAGCATAACTATGTCCAGGTGTATACAGCAGGTATAGTTGGAATAAAAGTTTGGAGTTTGGAATAAAATATTTTAGTTGACTTACACAGATCTCAAAATTAAATTTGGTTATATAACCAAATAGCTGATATTAACTAGAATAGATTTTCTCATTGTTTGAACTTACAAACGGATGAATAAGCAATACTTTTCCCAGGCATATTCCAAAATTTTGTAAAAAGACTTTACATTAAAAAAGTCAATGACGTTTAAGCTACAAGAGACCACCGATTTAAAATGGGATGTCCTAATCTAAAAGTAGATGTGTAGTTTGCTCATAAAACAAGGTTGACTATATACAAAGTAAAGCAATATGTTAATGTCTAATAATGTACATTTACATTTACATTTGGTCATTTAGCAGACGCTTTTATCCAAAGTGACTTACAAGGTGAACACAGGGTTAATCACAACATCCCTGGAGCAATGAGGGTTAACGGTCTTGCTCAAGGACCCACATTGGTAAATTCAGTGGACCTGGGATTTGAACCGCCAACCTTCAGATTGATAGCCCAACGCCATAACCACTGAGCTACCACTCCCACATGTTTTACCCATGTTAGCTACCCATGTTCACAGTTTTTATGCAGCACTAACACACATCCAAATGGTATTTGATTTCTGGTGGTCTTGGAAAGGTCCTGACCATTAGAGAACATGGTAAGATGGCTAAGAAACTTCATCTGAAGAGAAGGTGATAGACTACAGTCTGTAATTGTATTTGTTTTGTAGGTGGAATTACACAATAAGTGCACAATGAGTGCAGAAACAAGTAGGTGTAGGTAGTGTAGGTGATTTTCAAAAGAATAAGTCTGCATATTTTATTAAATACACAAAGAGTAACGGTGGATATAAATGTGCATTTGTTACCTGTGGTAAAAAAAAATCTACAATTTAATAAAACATGGAGTTTGAACAGTGGTGCACAAACCATATGCTGTATTTGCATAACTGTGCACTGCTAATCAGCATTTACAAAGATCGGATAATATTTGTATGATAAATAATGAAAATAGCTACATTTACGTATTTGCATGTGGTTATGCCATCACTGTGTGATTGTTTAGTAATTTTATTATATAACATTTTCACATCTCATATGAATCCACTGGAACACTAACCCATTACCTCTAATGTGGATCTGTTGCATGTTTTCCATCCGTTAAAAACGAGGTCATTTACGTCATAAATAGGTCAGTTAGGTCAAAAAAAAACATACAGTCTGTCAATTAGGTCATTTGAATAAATCTTTTTATAAAACATGGTTAAACAGGTAAATCAAAAATAGTAACACTTTACCTAAATCTGATATTAATAAAGCATTATTAACACATTAATAAAGCTTTATAAAGTACTAATAATGCTTAATAACACTTGTCATAAGCCTTTGTTCCTGTCCATAACTACACCTATAAAGTGTTATAAGAACGTACCATAAACCTTTATAACACAAAGTGACATAATGCATTATAAGTTATATATTTTAACTGTTCATTAACTTATTATAGAGAATAGCGACATAAAGCTTATAACATATGTATTTAATGTGCAATTTCCTGAAAATGACTTTATAAGTGCTTATAACTGTTTATAAAAGCTTATAAGCTTTCAAAGCAAAGCATTGTCATTAATTACCTCTTTGAAAGAGACTGCATACATAGTAGTAAATAATGATTTATAAAAGCTTAAAAATGCTCTTTACAGACTTTAAGTATCGTGAAATCATTTTGTTTTAAGTGAAAAGTTGAAATAAGTTTATATCATAATGCATTGTCACTTTGTGTTATAGCGTCAAATGGTATGTCAAATGGTTATAACACTTTACACTATGATTATGAACATCTATGTACATTAACAAAAAGGCTTATGACAAATGTTATATTGCATTATGAATACCAGATTTATAAAAAATGTAACCAAAAAGTTTTGAAAACTAAAGGTTTATTTTCAGATTTCCTCCCTTCCCTTTACAGATTTTGGTAAAAGAAGGTCATGCCTCGAAACCTTGTTTTATCAGTGCACTGAGAACTTCACTGTGTCTCTTTTGTGCTGCCTTTATACACGGTTCCTGTTTGGATGGTGAAAGAATGAAAGTTAAAGCTTTACTGGAAACAGAGGGTTGCCATCATCACCAGCTTGTCACCAGGCTGAAGCACAAAGGGTGATAACTGATTGATAGTTCTTACTAATAACCATGTGCAAAGAACTGTGTTTGCATTCAGGTGAATATCATCGGGGGGGATGTTTGTTGATGTAAACCAGCAGGATTATCCTCTCAGCAGGACAGAGCCACGGAGCATTAACTCATTATCACCCTCGATTGGGATAAGGAAATAAGGCTTACTAATCTAAAACTGCAGATCGCCATTTACCTACAAAAACACTAATGAGGAGCATGAGTCACCATCAATTAAATTAAATGAATAAATGAATTAAAAATGGTGCTGTAAAAATAATGTGGCATGTTGGGTAAGACTAAAACATTATAGTACACCGCAAATCATAATTCATCATGAATGATAGGAATTGGGTCTATTTATTAGGTAATAATAATAATATTTTAGCCATTCTTTATCGACCCAGTTATTCTTATTAGGGCTGTGGTGTGTGCTAAAACCTATCCCACTGTGCACTGTTCCAGTTTGCCCAGCTTGGGTCATCTCAGGATAGATGCAAATACATTCTCTATATGTAACAATGAAGCTTGTCATGGATGAAAATACATCATATAACCATAACCAAGTGTGTGTACATCTGACAATAACACTATCCATTTTTAAATAGATTTAATTATAGTTGTATGTACACACCAGGCCCATCCAGGGGAGAACATCTTCGGACACACCCAGGACAGGCTGCCAATCCATCACTGGGCACACACCCATTCACACAGACACACACAAGCACACTTTATATAAGGCAATTTTGATCATTCAAGTTACTTTCAAACCATGTTTTTGGAACGTGGGAGGCCGCCCGCTATTTAAATAGCTGTTTCACACACGTGAGTGTGTGCCCAGCGATGGACTGGCGCCCTGTCCTGGGTGTATCTGCCCAGCACCCGAAACGTTCTCCCATGGATGGGCATGGGGAACCCCACCGCGACCCTACTAGAGGATAAAGTGAGAGCTAATGAATGAATGAATAAATGTTTTACACACTGGGCAGATACACCCAGGGCTGGACTTCGTATTGTAAAAAATGAAAGATATTATGGTCTTTATTGTGTTTGTATTCTTCAGTATTACATTACCCTTAAATGGAACCTAGTGCAGTGTTTAGGTTTGATTATTAGGAGGGCCGTTTTAATACTTTTGATACCACAGCAGTTTTGTTTTGTTACAAAAGCCTATAATAGAATGTAAAACAATAATAACATAGCATCTCTCTGGAGTATTGTAAGGAAGGAAACTCAAAGGTGGCGCAATGTCTTAGCAGTAATGGCGTATGTGTTTTTCGCAGCTTACATAAAGCTGCTGTCATTTCCCTTCTTGTATCTGCATTGCTTTGCCCCGTGTGCTTATGAAGACTTGACTGAGCTCCAGCAGGAGCCACCTGTGTTTTTGTAAGAGACCAAACACAGATTTGTCCTTGCTTTCCTGGCACACACCTCTGACACTGTCTTCACCCACAATAATATTTGGTGTAGAGTTGAATAATGGCTGAACCTCACATCATGGATTATTTTCAGGAAAGAAAAAAAGTAACTGTTGTTAATCTAGAAAGGACTGAGGGAATTGGGCTGGGATTTGTTGAACAGTGCAATTCGTCATTTTGCAAAAGATGATGTTCATTGTGGCTTTCAGCACAAAATGTGTCCTGTGAATATTAACTTACATAATCTGTTGTGATAATATATTCTGAGCAAAACCTTAAAATAGAGACGAATAAACAAAACATCTCATGAAGTATTACAATCTTAAAAATATTTGCATGGCTAGCTTTCAAATCTGTGTACAGAGCAGAAATTCTTAAATTCCACAATGTCATATCTTTAACCTTTGCTTTTCCTGGTTCCATCACTAACTATTTTCTTATCAGCACTTTTCCTGCTTTTTCATATTCCATGAGCATACCTTTTCCCCTTTCCCTTCATTTTTATGCCCTTCCCTTTCTGCCCTGCACTTTTCACATACTGTCTCCCTCCCTTTCATTTCCTATATTTTATTACTGTTTGACGATTTCTGCATTTCATATTCTTCACTTTGAAGTTATTGCTTATGAAACTCACAAATTTTTCTTTTCCTAACTTTTAATCCCATGGGCTGCCTAGACAGTCTCAGCAGTTCTGTCTCTCTTTTAAAAAACCGTCTCCGTTTGTCTGGTGTGACTCGCTGTTATTAAGATAGCTGATCCCGTAGAGTTAGAACAATAGCAGGAGAGGAGTTGTTTTCCCCTATCCTAAGGTCACAGCAGGGGGAGGATGCAGCCAGGGGCTTTATGGTGCCAGAACGAGTGTTTGAATGTGACTGATGAACATTAAAGCGGTTTGATGTTCTTTTATTTGACTAAATAATATTTGGCATGAGGTCACAATAGTCATGTAAAACAAAGCATTATGCTATAATGTTAGAAAACATGATTTAAGTGAAAAACATTAGAATTCACTTTTTTAAAACCAAAAGGTTTGAGTTTTCTGCTCTTTTATTGCAACACATTTAACTTCAAACCTCCAAATGTCAATGTTTATGGTACGCGGTAATTAAAAATACACTGAACAGAAATATTGGGGCATCTTTCTATTATGCATATGGTTGTGTTTATGAATTGCCACCTGCTATCCTTTGCAGTTATAACAGTTTCCACTTTCCTGTGAAGGCATTCTATAAGGCTCTGCAGTTTGCCTAAGGGAATTTTCCCCCAATCATCCAGAAGAACATTTGTGAGGTCAAACCATTAAGTTGTATGAGAGAATCTGGATCACAAACTCTGTTCTAATTCATCTCATAGGGTTTGAGTAAGGCCAGGGCTCATTTTGGCCAAATAGAAGGTGAAATGTGGACTTACCAGAAAATTTTCAATTTTTTGACTTAACTCCGAAGAACTCACTAGTATTTCAGCTCAAATTCTATATATGAAAGAGTTTCTTTGTTCTTGCTCAATGCAGTGTCAGCCTGCATTACGTGACTTTGATTTTCCAAAGTACTCCCAAGCGCATGTGGAAACTTTTTATATGTGTGATGTGTTTTATATGTTGATATGTTTTATATGTGTCTCAAACCACCTGACCACTTGACAGCTAGGCACATTTAGCAGCATCTTCTAGTCTTGGCTTTTACACACTGAGATTTCCCCTACCATATTGGCTGAATCCTCAATCTGATACCAAACTGTAGGTACTAACTTTGATCAAGTAACTACTGTTTACCTAAAAAAAAAAAGTAGCTTGCTTTTAAACACATTTAACTGCGACAGCTGACTGGTGGAGCTGCTGTCATAACATGGTGTCGTCACTTGCATATTTCCTCTACGCTGTAGGTCTCGTTTCGGTTTATAAAGGCTGCTTACTGATTATTAGTGGGACCGTCTGCAGGTGTGTTAATTATATCTAATTGTCATCCTTCTACTTCAGTTCTGGCTCCCCCTGCCACAGTGAGTATGCAGTTACCATGCGACCTGAGACATGATGCATCTGCCTCATTACAAAAGTCATTTGAGGTATAAGGTCAAAAGTTCCTCTATTCATTAAAAATTATGTTATTTTTGTATTGGACATAATTAGATTGTTTTTTGTTGGTCATTGTATGTTACAATTGTAAATTGTTGACTTTCTTCTTCTGTCATGTGTGCACAGTGTTCTCTGGATGCTTACTTAAAAATATCATCCAGTTATTATCTGAAAATTTTACCCCCTTCTGCTCTATGCCTGGTGTGAAGTTGAACATACTAGTCATTCGAACCTAAAGCTTTTTGCTACTATGCAGTAGGCAGTATACAATTTTGGACACTGCCATGGTTTTTAAACTGATTTCCTTAGGCATAACCTCAACCCATCACGGCAACAAATACCTGTTGTAGAAAAAAAAGAAAAAGGATGGGGGTGAAGCATCATATAATGTTCAGGTATATGAATCATCATATAACGTTCAGGTTTAATAATTCTACAGTGTAGCATAACTACTGGCTTGTAATGTTCTCATTTGTAAGTCGCTTTAGATAAAAGCCTCAGCTTAATGACTTAATGTAAACGTAAGAGTTTAGTGGATGCTCCTTTTATGTTTAGAGCTTGACCTCACCATTTATGACTATATATCTAAACTTTCTATTGTGAAACCTTCCAGAACAGTGTTACTATAACATTTGTAGTCTTTGTAGTAGTATACTTATTACAAATGTACTGTTACAAATGTACAAATGTATAACTTAGCAGTCATTTCTTATGGGAGAAGAGCAACCTTAACCCAACCAAGTCTAGATCAATACAATGCAGTATGTAATACCTGCATGTTATTTTTAGTTTGGCATAGCTTTTATTTTTTTAGTGAGATGAAAGGTACAAGCATAAAATGTAAAACAAACCATGCTGTTTGTGGATATATGAATATTCCTTTCTTGTTTAATATATGTTTATACAAAATAATTTTAAAGAGCTAAGTGGTATTTATCTGCTTGATCCAGGTTTTAAAGAGCCTTTCATCTTAAATGAAACAGTAATCTAAAATCACAAACATGCATTTATTTTGCAGAAATCCTTTGAGAAAACTTTGTGGCTCTCACGCCACACCCGCTGAATACCTGTGGGATTGACTGCATGTAATATAACTGTGCAGGGATATGAGACAGAGTTAAAGACAGGTTACTAGGTCAAAAAAAAAAAACATAAATACACTTATACATAAGTTTGATTGATTTTTTTTTAAAGTTATCCATAACTATAATACATCTTTTATATTTTTGCTAAAATAGAATAGTGTTTGAAATGGCTCTTGTATGCTTTCAGTTGCCACATAGATTTTTCCATCATGACTTAACAAAATGAAGTATTGATTAGCCAAAGCAGGGATTGAATGATGATAACTAGCAGTGTCTGTCTGTACTTTTCTCTTTCTGTCCATCATTGTTTGTATAATTGTTCGTAGAAATTAGCAGAAATACAATGCTAATAAGATTAGAAATGTCTGCAAAACTGTTCAGCTGATACTGCAATCTCATGAATAACAGTCTAATTGTCAGATTGCCTTTGCTTTGCTCTGCTTCTTCTTTGTACCCATGTATTCCTGCCATTTATTATTGTAAGGGAGAGGTATTTCATACAACATGTGTTTCCAGTTTAATAATGCAATGGGCAATGCAGTTAAAACAGTTTGTAATATAATATATATACACTCCCAATCAACCCCAATCATTTACTTAGAGTACTTATTTGACCATGCAAATACTGCTTCCAATCAATTTTAAATTCATAATAGGATCCACCTCCTAATCCCTCAGTTCTCTACCATACAGTAATAATCTCATTGATTTTCACTTTAATCATGCTGATTTTTTTTCTCCACCATATGATATTTGCATTTCTTTACTCTTGGCTACTGTTGATACCAAGGGAATAATTCTTATCTTATTGCAAAAACAAGGCTAAATGTAAAGCAGCACTAAGTTGTTAATTATGCACAATAATATACACTGTTGTGCAACAGATTGGGCCTAAAATGCCTTTTTAAAATGCCTTTTTTTAAAGAAGTAAATAAAAATACATTAAAGAAATCAGATATACAGTGAGATAAAATATCCAACCTGTTAAGAATCCTGGTTCAGATCTCTGATCAGTAGATAAAAATATTAAGTTTATAAACCATTATGTACATTACAATACACATAATTAAACTTGAAAGAAACCAATGTAGGGGAGGCACGGTGGCTTAGTGGTTAGCACATTCACCTCTCAGCACTGGGGATTCAGGTTTGAATCTTAATCTGTTGAGTTTCCATGTTCTCCCCGTGTCCATGTTGGTTTCCTCCGGGTTCTCCGGTTTCCTCCCACAGTCCAAAAACATGAATTTAATGTGAATTGAAAGCTTTGGTGAGTAAGTGTGCCCAGCGATAGATTGGTGCTCTGTCCTGGATGTAACTGCCCAGTGCCCAAAACGTCCCCCCCCCAACCATAGTAGAGGATTAAGTGGAAGATAATAAATGAATGAATGAAAGAAACTAATCTGCAAATCATTGTGGAAATGTCTTATTTATATGTATAATGGTAAGTGTGCAGTGCCATGCAATGTGCATGTTAAGTTTATCAAAGTTGGTTTTAATCACTATAATAGCCCGAGGGAAGAGCCTCTATGTTTTAGCAATCAGACTACAAAAGTGCTTTCCTGATTGCAGGAGGCTAAACAGGCAATTACTAGGGTGGTTTGTCCTCACTGAAAAGTACTACTCTGGTGCAGTACCGCCTGATGGAAATGTTGTGTAGAAAAGGAAAGGAGTCTTGCAAATGTGCTTAGCTCTGAGCATCACATTTTTGTAATGCTCTGTGGTCCGAAGCAGTATCAGTACCACGCGCCACTGATGCACATTGACACTGCATTGAAAAGCTTTGTATGGACCTTATGATTAGGTGCTGTTGGACCTAAGAAGTTGAAGGGTCTTGTTTAAGGGTCGAAAGTGGCATTTTGGCAGACTTGATGTTTCCACGACAATCTTCTAATTGAAGGCTTAATATTCTAATTGCTAAATATTTGTATATATTTGCAGGAGAAAAAAACATTAAGCAAGCTTGGTATGAAGTAATATGAGCATTTTTTAAAAGGGCAATAAATGACGTGTCATGGAAGAATAGTCACTCTTACAGATTCCTAGCTGTCATGTTCTGAGATTGACTAAATTATGCTTGTGATGAAGCAGCCAAAGGCTTGCATAATGAGAAAATGTCTTGTGATTCCCCAAATATCATATCTTAAGCCAACACATATTTAAAAATTTGTGTGTGAAAAATATCTACCAGATGCTTTACAGTGACTGAGCACAGATTAGCAGCTGCATGGGTTTAAAAGAGGCTTGTAGATGTCTAAAACTCCAGATGCAAGTTATTTCCCAGGCACCCTGCAGATCTGTGTGGGATCAACATCTCAGTTCAGGGAGCCAAGTCTCTGCAGGGGTTGACAGTTCCAAGCTATATAAACATGAGTATGCTTACCCAGAACAATTACTGCCTAAACCACGCATCAACATGTGTTCACAGATGCAGAACTACACTTGCATTAACACTAAGCCCAACCATTTCACACTTGTCCCAAATTATTTGTGTGTGTGTGTGTGTGTGTGTGTGCGTGTGTGTGCGCACGTACGTACGTACGTACGTATGCATAACTGTTTATTTTTACATGCTTGGGGATAAAAAGATACCTAATACTTGGATGACAATTATGTGTATATTGTGTGAGGGAGATGTGAGGACCAAATGACAGTGTGATGGTGTGCCAAACCTGTTAACCTGTAGGCATTAAAGTTAATGTTTTTAAAAAAATTATACACTTAAATTGTACATATTGATGTCTCTTAATCAAATCAAATAAAAACAAATCAAAGTGTATTCGTCACATGCATAGATATACACGGTACAGCCAGAAGTGAAATGATTTTACGACTTTCCCACAATTAAAAAAAAAAGGTGAAATTAAGAGGTAAGTAATAAACTAAAAGAACTAATTGATATTCATACTGAGATAAAGACCCAAGGGTTTAGCTACAGCATAGTGTTAATTGTCCCTTAAAGACAGGATTAAAAGTGTGAGATTTTGGCTTGTTATCTGTTCTGACCTGCCCCACCCGAGCATTTAATTAACTTTGTACTGGAAATATCTGCATTGCATAATTTATATCTCACCCATCCTCACTCCATCTCTTATTCTTGCACACACACGGTGATTTTTAATACGAGCTGTAAATAGGCTTTAGTTAAATATTGGGGGAAATGTAGGTAGTATGGTGATGGAGTTCTTGTGATGATTGTAGTTTTAAAAGCCTGTTATAAACTTTTGGTTAAAAATGTAACTAATATTATGTTTATTCTGAATGTATTAATATCCTCAATGCCCTCTATGGCACAAGTGGCTGGTGGTTGGCAGACAGGGCTGACAGGGTCCTGTGTTTAAAGCTTGCATGTTTTCCAAGTGTCAGTGTGGTTTTAAAATCTATTGGATGTAGTTATCAGAATTTTGTGTGGTTTTATTTTAAACAAGTAAATGAGGCTGCTGTATGTCCTTTCAGTTTTACTGCTGTACATATTCATAAATCCCACATTACACAATGTTCTAAATATTTCCTGGATAAACTGCATTACAATGTTGCTATTTTCACTTTTGTTAAATGCTTAACCAGGAAAAAAGTATTAAATTAATTTTATTAACAAAATACAAAAGCAGCATAGAGGAAACAGATTGTATCACACCTTATGTAACTGGTACAGCACTGTTTCTCTTCATATTACCTAACAACCTTCTGACAAAACAAAGTCTGAAGCAGAGTCAGGCTCCTCAGTTCTCTTTAAGCAGTCACTGTATTAATGCCTTTTAATTAATGCCAAGTCCAGGAGGATTTGTTTACTGTTTTAAGCCGCAGCCTTACATCTGCAAACCACTCCTTGTGCTAGAGTTTAAACTCAGTTAATTGATGTAATATATTCACAGATAAAAATAGCAGACATCTGAGATACTAAGATATTACTGACAACATTGCTTTAAGTTTACTGTTTATGTCTGAAAACAAGTCCTAAGGTAAACTGTAGTTTGTTTACTAATGAGTTAATATGTATTTATATATACAATCTATTATTATTATATATTATTATGAATATTAATTGTATGGTTGTTGTTATGAATAATGATATCAATAATAATGTATTACACTAAAAATGCAAATCTGGGAGTGTGAGTGGTAGCTCAGTGGGTAGGGCATTGGGCTGTCAATCTGAAGGTTGTGGGTTCAAATCCCAGGTCCCCTGAATTTACCAATGTGGGTCCTTGAGCAAGACTCTTAACCCTCATTGCTCCAGGGATGTTGTGATTAACCCTGTGCTCACCTTGTAAGTCGCTTTGGATAAAAGCGTCCAATAAATGACCGAATGGAAATGTAAATGTAACATTATTAGACATTAACATATTGCTTCACTTTGTATATAGTCAACCTTGGTTTATGAGCAAACTACACATCTACTTTTAGATTAGGACATCCCATTTTAAATCGGTGGTCTCTTGTAGCTTAAACGTCATTGACTTTTTTAATGTAAAGTCTTTTTACAAAATTTTGGAATATGCCTGGGAAAAGTATTGCTTATTCATCCGTTTGTAAGTTCAAACAATGAGAAAATCTATTCTAGTTAATATCAGCCATTTGGTTATATAACCAAATTTAATTTTGAGATCTGTGTAAGTCAACTAAAATATTTTATTCCAAACTCCAAACTTTTATTCCAACTATACCTGCTGTATACACCTGGACATAGTTATGCTGGAATAGAAAACGGCCTTTCTAAACTTGTTTTCACAAAATTGGAAACATAAACTTGCCAACATTACATGACCATGACCAAATGTTAACTTTAATATTAAAATCTGTAAGATCTACTTCTCCCACCTGGGGGCATGGTTTCTAAAATAATATTTTTGTAGAACTGTTTTCACATTCGTAAAGGTTCACCTAACAGGGTGTGTACACATGAACATTTAACCTATAAACATTGGTTACTAATTTGTCAGTAAGGAGTGACAACACAACTACAATAATAGTTAATTACATTTATATGAAGATTAGACATGATGTAATCAGCTTCAAAAAGACCTTTGGCGCTTAAATAAGAAAATGACACAATCTGTTTATGTCACACACACACACACACACACACACACACACACACACACACACACACTATACTCACAATCGGGATACCTACAGGAGCTTTTATGATAATGTAAGTTGTCTAAGTTGGTCCACCTTTATATCTTAAACAGCTTCTAATCCTCTGGAAACATGTTTTATAAGATCTTGGATTGTGCTTTTGGGAATTCTTTTTAAGGTCAGAAAACGATGTTCACTAAAAGGACCTGGCCTGCACTCTTTATTTTAGTTTATTTCAGAGTTGTTTACCCTGGTGAAGGCTCTGTGTGGTCCAATCAAGTTCTTGGCCATATTAACCCCTCCCAAATATGTCTTTAAAAAAACTTTGTTTTTGAAATGGTCTTACCAAACAGAAAATTGTTCAAAATGCTTGACAAGAATGCTTGATTTATTCTATAATGGCAATGAGCCTGAATAAATTTAATACATGAAGTAAATAATTAAGAGTTGTGTCGCTATGCTTTTGTTCAAATAGTGCATGTTGCATAGGTTTCCTGAAAACAAACTTTTTTGCAATATAGTAAGTTAGAATATATTATACACAATTCAGGCAACTTGGCACAGAACAATATCTCCTTAAATACCTTATTTAAAAAAGGAAACTTTCATCTGCTGTCTATTAATGGCAAGGCAGCTCTTCCTGTCCTGGTTCTAATCATTAATCATTTGAGGAGTACATCACCCTGTTCTGTCAGACCCCCCACCCTCAAAGACTGTAATGCTCCACATGGCTTTTCAGGGAACAATCCTCAATCTTACCTCTTATCATCAATAATCAGACCTGTACTTCAGCAGCTTTGTCAGAGGTTGTTTACAGAAGATGTGTTATGTAGCCTGTAGGCAAGGGACAAAAATAACTTGTGTTCATAGAGTCTCAGTTTCTGTTGTCCTTTTATGACATCTACGATAGGGACTGGGTTCTGTGCTGTTTTTTTCTGTCCTGTATGATTTCCTTCCATCGCTGACAAAAAAAGTTTCCCTCAAAACCCATATCAAAATATATTACATGTACATAAGTTAATATTACTGATAGGGTTTTTAAACAAAATTCTTCTTAGAAACCTGTGAATAATAGATCATAGTAATTCATAGGAATAGATGGTCTTTATTATCCATCCATCCATTATCTTCCGCATTATCCTCTATTAGGGTCGCGGGGGGTTCTCCATGCCCTTCCAGGGGAGAACGTTTTGCGCGCTGGGCAGATACACCCCGAACAGGACGTCAATCTATCGCTGGGCACAAACATACTATATGGGGCAATTTGGAGAATTC
The DNA here is from genome assembly GCA_019802435.1 of Corydoras maculifer. Lineage (NCBI taxonomy): Eukaryota > Metazoa > Chordata > Actinopteri > Siluriformes > Callichthyidae > Corydoras > Corydoras maculifer. The sequence continues at coordinate 402,928 of JAFMOD010000936.1, forward strand.
AATTGACCTTAATTCATGTTTTTGGACTGTGGGAGGAAACCGGAGAACCCGGAGAAAACCCACACGGACACGGGGAGAACATGGAAACTCCATCCAGATTGGGATTCGAACTGGGAATCCCTAGTGCTGAGAGGAGAACATGCCAACCACTAAGCCACTGTGCCACCCGGTCTTTATTATTTACACGGTCATTACAATAAAAAAATGTATAAAAAACTTTACTATTTTTTAAGCCAAAACCCTAAAAAGCAAGCAAAAGTGACACTTGCAATATACAGTGGGTTGCAAAAGTATTCATACCCCTTGAACTTTGCCATATTTTGTCACATTACAACCACAAACATAAATATATTTCACTGGAATTTAATGTGAAAGACCAACACAAAGTGGTATACAATTGTGAAGTGGAATGAAAGTTATACATGAATCAACAATTTTTTTACAAATAAAAAACTGAAAAGTGCGATGTGCAAAATTATTCAGCCCCCTTTTCCCTGAGTGCAACC
>JAFMOD010000936.1:403479-424349 GCA_019802435.1 Corydoras maculifer
TGCACATCGCACTTTTCAGTTTTTTATTTGTAAAAAAATTGTTGATTCATGTATAACTTTCATTCCACTTCACAATTGTATACCACTTTGTGTTGGTCTTTCACATTAAATTCCAGTGAAATATATTTATGTTTGTGGTTGTAATGTGACAAAATATGGAAAAGTTCAAGGGGTATGAATACTTTTGCAACCCACTGTATATATATATATATATATATTTTTTTTTTATGGGAAAAAATGTTCTGTTTCGTTCTTGCTTTTATTTTCCACATTTATGACCTGTGTGCATCTCACAACCTTGTCAATTGACAAGCTCGTTAAATACAAAGTCACTATATGACCCTTCTGGTCATGCCATCTATGTATGCTAAAATTTTTATAACACACTTTTCCTGCTCATATTTCAACCTTCTTTCCTGGTATATCTCCATGTTCACACATGCTGACCAGCTTTGTGGAAAATACGGATCCTGTGAGAAAACAGAGTTTACTTTCCAAGACAAAGCAAGTTGGCTGAGAGGTTTAAACATGCAACTGATATCTCTTAACCAGTTGTTTCTCTGTAGTTAATTAAAACAAATAACACAATTTAAAAAGACTGTCCTGAGAGGTTTGTCATGGTGATGGTGATTTCTAATTGGCAGCTCTTTTATGTACAACCCGAACTATCTTGATACAGATTACTTCTGTACACAATTTTAAAACTCTTACTAATAATTAGCCATTAAATTACAATATGAATTATTTTAAAGTCATGTTTTTTGTCCATATCACTGCAGTCTAATTAAGCATTATTTTTTATATTTTGTTTGTAAATTTATAATAATTTAACTTTATCTCCAAACCTCTTGAATAATCAAAATATATCCAATAGCTATTAATAAAAAAAAAACAGCCTTATACATCTGCATGAACCATAAACATGAAAGTAGTCACCGGTGGTTTTGAAGGGACTTTTCCCCCCAAACATCAACACAAAGACCAAACACGTGATGTAAGCAGACGGTACTTCACTAATACAGTAAAGCATGTGTACGTCTACTTTAGGCTTGTTTGAGTGATTTAACTGCTGTAATACAACAATAAAAAGTCACACGAGGAAGAAAATCAGAATAAAAGGAAGGAAAGACAGCGGCATTGAGACAGGAAGCCTGGTGCAATGCAATTCTGTCCTTATACAGTGGCTTTCACGTTAATATTTTTTGCATCTGTCAGAGTTACATATAAAGTTAAAATAAGAAAAAAATAAAGAAGATCAAGTAAATTCATTGTGACATGTTGCAAAGAATTTTTGCCTTGCCAGTATTACTATTTAATATATAGTCAATTATTTTATTTTAAACAGTACATTGGTTTATTATTAGTTGTGTTATTAAACAAAATCACGTTATAACTAGCATGGTGGTTCAATGTTTATTTTTTTCCTTCACAGTTTACAAAATCTCTTTCTTATTATTTTCTGTTAATCCAAAACTATGGACTAGGTTCACAGGGTTTCCCATGCTCATCCGGGGAGAACGTTTGGGGCACTGTGCACACCCAAGACAGGATGCCAATCTATCTCTGAAGACACACACACTCTATATAGAGGCAATTGTATAGGGCAATTTAGAGCAGCCAATTTACCTTAAATCCATGTTTTTTGGACTGTGTTAGGTAAGTGGAGAACTCGGAGGAAACCCACTCGACATGGGGAGAACATGGAAAATCCACCCTGATAGAGATACAAACCTGGATCCCAACGCTGAAGAGCGACCATTCTAACGACCAAGCCACCGTCGCGCCCAGTTTACAAAATGTAAGTTTGATTTTATGTTTTGAATGTTATTAAATCTTTATGCTGTCTTTAAAAAGAAACATCGTCTGTGCGATAGCTAGCCAATAATTAGCCTTGGTAAAACCAGCTAAATGTCATGCTTCAGATTTCTTAGCTGCCTAGCAACAATGTTTAGGTTTTGACCCTCTGAAATAGCAAAAGTACAGTTTTTAAACATTCAAAACATAAAAACACTATTTGAACCATACATTTAGTGCTTCCTCTGTGATCTTATGAGCATAGGCTTGCTGTTTATGAAGCTTGACTATTAATTATGTCAAGAATAATTTTGAACTTAGATTACGTGTTCCAAGGTGGGTGTAACTGTTTGGAAATCTGTTTGTAAGCACATCTGGCATTTCCATGTAACACTGATTCTTGACGTTATGTGCATCGGTGCAGGCGTATTTGCATTGTCCAACCTTCAACTTTCAACTTATTTCACTCCTCACTAACTGCTATTTAAATGAATCTGTTTGCTAGATCTCACAGAACACAATGATTGTTCCACATCTCCTCTCTCTTTATTGGCTCCCTGTAGCTGCTCACATTCAGTATAAGGCTTTGTCTCTGGCCTCATACCTTCAACCTATAGTTCCAAAATACACTCCAACTTCGTTCACTTGTGATGAATGTCGCCTGGTGATTCAACCTCAACGTGATGCTAACTTACACTTCGTATCATTCACCACTGTTAAATGATGGAACGATCTTTCCAATTCTGTCTGTAAGTCTGAGTTATTTAGCAACTACAAGAAATAACTCAGAACACATCTCTTCCACAAACACTTGAGATGGGGGTTTTTCCCATGCCCATCCATAGGAGAATGTTTCGGGCACAGGGCAGATACACCCAGGACAGGGCTCCAATCTATCGCTGGGCATACTCACTCATTCACACATACTGTATATGGGGCAATTTGGAGAATTCAGTTGACTGTGATTTATGCTTTTGGACTGTGGGAGGACACCGGAGAACCTGGAGGAAACCCACGCGTACACAGTGAGAACATGGAAACTCCACCCATCTATATATATATATATATAGATAGATAGATAGATAGATAGATAGCAGGACTTGGTAATTCTACAATGTTGCTGTTTTTTTCTAAACTACTGACTTGTGTTTTGGCCCATTTGTAAGTATCTTTGCTGCTAAATGACTTAATTAAAAATGTAAATGCTTAACATGTCGACACCGTACAAAATTTTGAATATGTATTTTAAGAGAGCTGATGTAGTGGTTCTTGGGTCTATCAAACAGTACTGCAAGTCTGTACTGTCAGAAGGACCGTGTTTGCGTGCATAGGCTGCAGTGAGGCTGCAAAGGAGGGAATATGTGTGTGCATGCACAAAACACAGAGGACATGTCAAGCCAATGCGCGACAGTAGACACACAGACTGTAATCTTACTGACAGCATGCAGCATTTATTGAAGGTCACATGGAAAACACAAGCAGAGTACAAATGAGGTCAAATACAGTAGAGTGAAGTCAACAGGCCACACACATTGGAGACGAGAAGCGGAGCAGGGAAAGGTAAAAACTCACAGCAGCAAGACAACAGTGCTTCATTCAGTGATCAATTCATGTTAGCAGATTGCTGTCTTTAATGGACAAATGGCGAGGTGTTGGAAATAGAAGGCAGAGACACTGCTGGCAGTCAGTGGATGCAAAGTCTCGTGGGGACTGTAAAAAGCAGCAGGATATTAAGTAGAAACTCTCAAATGGTTTTCTACCCTATATCTGACAGTTGTTATATATATTTTTTATTATAAACCCTCCTAGCCTATAATGGATGTCTTTCTTATAATTCATGGGTATAACAGCATCTGTACTTTTTAAAATAGCTTACCATATGATTTTAAAAGTTGGTGTGCTATTTTTTTAAATGTAATATTTTGAAACAAACATTGGTAAAGTCAGTTATTTTAATGGAAACACAGTGACAAGCAATGTCGCTATTTATTACGTACCTGGTGTAGTAGTTAAGGCCATAGTTTTCTGTTGCTCATTAAATGTACAACACAAAACCTTTCAAACTGTGTTTTTAAACAACTTTCCTTGTAAAAGGGTGCAATACATACTACAACAGGTCTTTCTTAAATTATTGCCACAAGGTTAAAAGCATAAACATATGATCGTGCCAGTCCTGTATTGTGCTATCAGTTAATCGACAAGATTGTGTGGTTGGATTGTGGGTTTCAGGTAGTTGCTATGGTGTCGATAAACAGTTTCTAAGAATTTCCATGTTTTTTTTCTAGGTATCAGTAGACTGCTGCCAAGAAATTCCAAGACACACGGGGTGTCTGTAGGCAGCAGGGTTTCCAGGTGGTTACTAGGGGGTTACTAAGGCTTTTTTAAGTAGGCACATTGATGAGGTGTTTCTAATAGCCTAGCTGCCAATAAATGCTTATTTGTGAGTGAGAGGTGGAGCAAGTCAAGCAGGTGAGGCAGTATATCCCACCTGTGGCTGCTCTGCATTAATTATCTGAGTGTCTGTGCAGTGACTTGAAAAGGGGGATGCTCAAGAGAGTGGGAGTGCAACAGACAGAGCCTCAGCTCTCTGTGCATGTCTGTAAATAAATATTTTTATTTGTGTCTGGTAAATCCTGTCTTCAGTCCTCAGTGTGTCTTGGTATGTTACAGTATTCAAAGTTGTTGCTATGGCATTGGCCATTGATCGCCAAAATCTTTCATTTGGTTGCTAGGGTGTTGGTAGGTAATTACTAGGAAGTAGCATGGTAATTGAGGAGGAAGGGTCTCATTAACAAAAAAAAAAAATTAATTCTTGTTTTATATGAATGTACACATTGCTATTTTATTTTTCAAATACTTGCAAAACTTTGTGTCCTGCATTCTAAATGCGGTATATGTGTGTCACACCTAAAATAGTCCCACAAGGTGAGAATGTCTCTGACATGTACAACCTTCTGGTGTGTGAAATGAGTATAAATAAAAAATGTCTGAACCTTGTTTATCTGGCAGTTTTCCAGAATTTATATGCAAATCTCTGCACATAAAAAAAAAGAAATTTTATCAGTTTGAAGCAGATTTAAGTTTTAATGTCATCCTGTTGTATTTGCAGATGGATACAAGGCTGAGTGTTTAGCATCATAATAAGTCTAATAGACTCTTCTCACTCCTGAATGACCATGTATCACTGTTTCACATTCATCAGCAGTCTGGCCTAACTAAAGCTCGCACATTCCAACGCCACACGTCTTTCTTTAGTCCTCACAAGCTTGTCACACTCCCAGTGCTATAAGTAGCCACAAGTGGACTGCAGTTCGTGCTTCAATCCCATGATATGAACTCATTTACATTCCACTGAGGCAGATAAATAGAAAGGACACTGACGAGGCCACATAGGCAAAGCCCTGAGACGTCAAAAACACATAGTCTCAAGCAATCAGTACAAATTTGAGCTGCATTTTGTCCATGAGTGCAAACTCATTAAAATCATCTCACATTGCTGTAAATAATTGAACATAAGGACTTTTAGTGAAAATTGCATGAATGTGTTATGTCTTTCATGACTTTTTATCTCATGTCAGTGATTAATACTCAGCTTTAGAAGTCTCAGGTTCAAACTGCATATTACTAAAAATGCATTGATTGTACATGCATGTTAAATGTGCATCGTTTACGTACAAGTTCTTTAAGAATACCTTTGCCAAAATTGGACTGTGTGGGTAAATGATATGTTTAGCAAAGTGCCTTCTATGTGTTGAAATGTGTGCTCAAGTATAAGTAGCACTAGATTATTTAAAGACAGAGATGACATGAATTTGACAACCCTGTATGTCATTACACTTTGCCCTGCTTCTAAAAATGTCTTCAGTGATATATTGGGTATAATATGATATCATGTAGGTCTTTATACAGTAGTTGTGTGTGTGTGTGTGTGTATGTGAGAGAGAGAGAGAGAGAACGAGAGATTTTTTTTGTACAGAAACATGTGCAAATACATTATTGTGGCTTAAAGCTTTACACAACAGCAATTTAATAGTTCTGTCATAGTTGTATTCTTAAATAATGCTTATTTCTGTAAAAAAAATACACTTGTACATGTACAAAAAAGTCTATTTTAGACCTGCTTCAGTACACAGTACAATTACTTTGTGACACAGAGACTGTTGGTCACAGTGGGGTGATTTGTTTCATGTGTGACAATTGTAATGTATGTGCACTTTGCTTAGCTTCTAGAACACAGAGTGCAGCTTTGAACCCTGTGGCTTGGATCATTGTTATTAGGTCGCCAACCTTGTACTAGTAATGAAGAATATTATGTTTTACAAATCGTATATTCAAAAGATATTTTTTTGTGTGATGTATAAATGTATAAGAGTAATCAAGCTTCAATTTGTTCATTGTAATTAATCAAAGCAGCTTTCATGGTTAGGTTTCAGTATTAATTACTAATGTGATTACATGCCCAGATGTCACAGTTTCATTGCTTTATTTGATTTTTCATTGAAATCATACCAATAAGAACTTTACTACGTTATATATAAGAAAATATATGAATCTGCATTGAACCAGATAATCTGCAACCAAATAAGACGAATAATTAAATTACACTGAACCAAGCATACAAATGACTTATTAGGACTCTTAGTGAAGTGAATGTTTCTGAGCAGTGAGCTGTCACATGCATGAACAGTTCACATTGCAGGAAGAGAGTGTGATTCCTACAGTGTGATTTTGGGGTTATGTTTACTAAATGTGAATAACTATAAACATGAAACATTTACCTGAGTAATTCATTAAAATAGCTATAAAATGAATAGCTGTTTAATAAAAAAGTACTACACAATAATGCTGCAGATTCTTTTGTGTTCATGAATTTAGACTAAATTATTATTTTATTTCTATACTAAAATCTATCGGTGATTGAAGTATAAATACAACTGTAATGTAATAATGACAGACCAAATTTTAGTTACAACGAAACTGATTAACATTAAAAATTATACAGAACTGGTTACAATGACTGGGAATTTAGATGTAATAATAAAAATAATAATATCAATAATAATAATAACAGCAACTGGTATTGTTATAAACTTATGTGTTTATTTTCTTTAAAAAGTTATTTCTTCCTTTAAAAAATAGCATTAAATAAACTTGAACAGAAACAAATGATACTTTAAAAAACTGCCACAGATACTGCTCGGTCAGCATTTAAATTATTTGTACAGAAAACCTAAGCATGTAATCAGTGTATCTGATTGTTTTGTTGCTGTTTTGTGAAAAAACTGTTTCATGCCAGATGTGTGTGTGTTCTTGCAAATTCTGTTCTTAAAAACACTTTGTTCTTTAATACTGTGTCACAGTACAGAGGTTGCATAACAGAGTGTAAAGTCATATCTTTAAAAAAATGATGAAGGAGAAAATTTAAGGCTTTTGCTGGGTGAGAGCTGAAGGCATCCCTCACACTCCCTATTTTTTTGCTCCCTTCATATGAGATGTGTGGGCAGGAGCTTTGGAACTAGGTCAAATCTGTGCAGGGAAAACAACCTTCCCAGAAGACACAGAAGTTACTTTTTCCTTAGAGTCGGAATACAAAACAGTAGCAGAATAAACAGTACTAAGAAATTTATAGTTTGTCCACAAATTATATATATATATTTTTCTACATATCAGACTTTTCACAGACTGTTGATTGCAGGGAAGCACTGATGTTTTAAGCAATTTTCAAAGCTTTGAGTATCAGCCCCGGTAAATATTGATTATCCAGTCAATACTAAGATTGATAATGTATTCCACAACTTGTGCTTGCTTTTCTGACCAAAGGTAGTAAAAACCAGTCATTTGCTGCCTTTGTTACTTTTTTTGTATATGCTGTGTTCATATAGGTGTAAGGCACAATGGTGGGACAGCTAACACAACATAACTCAACATTAGATCTTCCATTAAAATATTTACGCTTATATTTAGTTTTTGTTTAAGGACAATGTTAAATGTTAAATTTGAGTTCTGTCCACATATTAAATGTACAGCTGTATCGTTCATTCGTTCATTATCTTCTGCTTAATCCTCTACAGAGGTTGCGGGGGACGGGAGGGTTCCCATATCCATGTCCATGCCCAGGGGGGTTCCCATGCCCATGTCCATGCCCAGGGGAGAATGTTTTGGGCACTGGACAGATACACTCAAGACAGGGTGCCAATCTATTGCTAGGCATACTCACTCACACAAACACACACAAACACACTTTACATGGGGCAATTTAGAGCATTCAATTTTACCTTGAATCCATGTTTTTGGACTGTGGGTGGTAAACTGGAGAACCTGGAGGAACCCCACACAGACACTGGGAAAAGATGGAAACTCCACCCAGATCATGATTCTGGAATCCCCAGCGCTGAGAGGCAAACGTGTTAACCAGTTAGCCACCATGCCGCCCACAGATGTTTGTTTTCACACTAAATAATAAGTGAAACAGCAAAACCTTTATCTAAAATTGTTCAGTTAAATAACTTTACAAGAGTTTATTGTCTTCAGCAGAAGAAACAGCAGTTATATTGTATGATTCAATTCTTATTCTGCAAGACCTTTCGGACTACAAGTATTAAAGAGTAATAAAATACAATTAAGTACACAATAAAAAAAAGTTGATAATAAACATACAATACAGTATGCGGGCAGCACGGTGGCTTAGTGGTTAGCACGTTCTCCAAATTGCCCCATGTAGAGTATGTTTGTGTGCGTGTCTGTGTGTGTGAGTGTGTGCCCAGTGATAGATTGGTGCCCTGTCCTGGGTGTATCTACCCAGCGCCCAAAACGTTCTCTTCTGGATGGGCATGGGGAACCCCCCCGCGACCCTAATATAGGATAAAGCGGAAGATAATGAATGAATACTGTATGCAATACAGTATACAATAAGTATATGCACATAGTGTATGACATGTTGCCCAGCGATGGATTGGCGCCCTGTCCTGGGTCTATTCGCCCAGCGCCCGAGACGTTCTCCCCTGGATGGGCATGGGGAACCCCACCGCGACCCTAATAGAGGATGAAGCGGGAGATAATCAATGAATGAATGAATGTATGACATGTTGCTGGTTTAGACACAGTCGGAAAAATAGTGATGGAGAGGCAGAGGCAGCATGTGCTCATGCCTGTTCCTGCTGTCAGGCTTCTGCATTAGAAGGGAAGATAATCAGTACACAACCATGCATCCCCCAATTGTCCCTCCCTCCTCACTCCTTCCAGTCCTCTTGCTGTACAACTCTGATAAGCCTGTGCAAGTAGGGGCCTTGGCCCAATATTGACTAGTCTATATCTTTTATGTGGGTTATGTAGATCTGAATGAATGCATGATACAAAAAGAAACAGATGTCCACTGAAAAGCCTGGCTTGTCTTTGCATCCATGGTCCTCCTCAGTTGTCATGGAAACTCTAGGGCCTGCATGGATAAGAGCAGTGCAAGGATTCTGGTTGTGTTCTCAGGCTGTGTGATTAGACCAATCATTAGCTTCGATGGTCGATAACATACGCAGAGAAATAAATATATATTCAGAATATTTTCAGTTTACAACATTTACATTACATTTAGTCATTTAGCAGACGCTTTTATCCAAAGCGACTTACAAATGAGAACATCACAAGTCAGTAGTTATGAAGAAATCTTTTATTTACTTATTGATTTTTTCCCTACAACAGATATTTGTTAAAAGATGCGTCCTCAGTAGTTTCTTAACCAGTTTACCAGGTTGTCAGTATACAAATCGGCATCCAAGCAAAGCATAATTGAGTTGGAACGGTTATCTTGTATTTAAAGTGAATAACATATAATACATGTAGTATTTTGGATGTAGTATGTAATAAAACGCTTGTACAAACATCTATAGAGCATGTAGTGCCATGTCCCTTCTGTGTGTGGGTATCAGTGGCATTTTCTGTTTTTATTCTGGCCTGGTTAGTTTTTGTGGAAGTAGAGAAAAAAGAAACTGTACTTATCTATATGTTATTAGAAAATTAAATCTGTTTTGGCTTTTTTACTTTACTTATTGTAGTTTGCAATCTTTAACTAGTTTCTTGATCAAATCCTTCGAACTTGTTCATATTAGACCGCCCACAGAGACATGGAGAGAACGTTGAAATCCCCCAATGATCCGCCCACTTGGGAATTGACCCCAGGATCTTCTTGCTGTTAGGCAACAGCGCAATGTCCTAATGAGTTCTGCACAAACAGGCCACTGGATAAATAATCAGTAGCACAAATTCTTCTTTTGCTAGGATCAGCACTAGCTCAAGTCTTATCTGAACTTTTCACATTCTAGTAGTAACAGGACACAGAAACTGAAGCAAAAACCAATCTTGATATAATGTACCGCAAAAAGAAGTTATAGCATAAACCAATCACTGCTGACACCAGCACAAGATACCAATATGCTCTGTAATCAAATCATTTTCATTTCTAAACTTAAAGGAAGAAAATGCTTTTGGCAGTTTTGGTGGCCTTCATCTAAAGAGAATGTTTACCTGGTGGTGTTGATAAGAGGTTTAGGTTTGTTTAAGTCTAAGAGACTACCACACACAGATAAATACACACTACACATACAAGTCAGTATCATTTGTTTTACTTGACTGAGAACTAATTACAGTGGGTTGCAAATGTATTCATACCCCTTGAACTTTTCCATATTTTGTCACATTACAACCACAAACATAAATATATTTCACTGGAATTTAATGTGAAAGACCAACACAAAGTGGTATACAATTGTGAAGTGGAATGAAAGTTATACATGAATCAACAATTTTTTTACAAATAAAAAACTGAAAAGTGCGATGTGCAAAATTATTCAGCCCCCCTGAGTCAATACTTTGTGGAACCANAAAGGGGGCTGAATAATTTTGCACATCGCACTTTTCAGTTTTTTATTTGTAAAAAAATTGTTGATTCATGTATAACTTTCATTCCACTTCACAATTGTATACCACTTTGTGTTGGTCTTTCACATTAAATTCCAGTGAAATATATTTATGTTTGTGGTTGTAATGTGACAAAATATGGCAAAGTTCAAGGGGTATGAATACTTTTGCAACCCACCGTATACCAAACTGTTTAGCAAATGATGAAAAAATGTACAAAATTTATTTACATCTGAATGAAAAGAATGTGGTTTCCACAGAGTATGTGGAAAAAATACATCAAACTTACTAAAGTAATCCTTTCAAATATGTATAATTACAATACAATTAATAATTTACAGACCCTTTTATGCAAAGCTACTTACAAATATCTCAACTTGATGGTTGGAGTCAGAACACAGGGTCAGTCATGATCGAGAACCCCTGAAGCAGTGAGGGTAAGGCCCTTGCTCAAGGGCCCACATTGGTAACTTTACTTGACTTAAGATTTGAACCCTCAACCTTCGGATTTATAGCCCAGCACTCTAACCTCTAATCACATCAGTAAGTTAGTGAAGTTTATACAGCATACTCATTGTGCTACTCATAGCTTAAAAAAACTTTTTAAAAAAAGATTTTCTGTATTTTTTACTTTTCAGGAATATCTCTGGAAGATAAGCTAATTAATTAATGATAATTATTTAAAGAATGCATAAAAGAGCAAAATACAGGCAATAACAGAATGTGGCGAAATAATAGACACTGTATAGTCCAAAACAAGAACATAATGGATGACACTAATCCAGATTTTTGTTTACTGACATACGGTATATCTATATATTATGTAAGACATTTTTCTGATTAAAGTAAATAATCAGCATTGCTTTATTTAAGACTGACCTTCATAATGTTACTTACATTATGTTCTTACTTTTACTTTTACCACTAAGCCACCATATCGCCTATATATTTATACATTATTTAATATTATTTATATACATCTCATAATAATAAAATAAAAATATAGAAAAAATAATAAACAGTAATTCAATGCCTTCATAACACTGATTTTTCTGTGTAAAGAAAAGGTGTGAATTAGGTAAAAAAAATAAATTGATGCAGGTCAAGATAAAGTGATAACTGTTATGACAGATCTAGGTTGCTACCAGAGAAACCCACTGTGCTGCTCCTCAGGTCTCATGGGGAAAAATGTGACAGGAAATATTACATGGCCAATGGTGTGACAGCTTAAGAGGAATTCCAGTAAGCATGTAGCTTATAAAGAGAAACATCCACTTACATTTTCTCATGTGGTGTTTTACCTGATTGTAACAAAAACGCTTCATAACATGGACTGAGTGGGAGTTGAGTAAGATAGTTAGAAGTCTAGCTATACTCTGATTTTTAAAGACGCCTTTGTCGTCTATAGATTTTAGTGTATATATTTCATCTTTATACACACTTACATCAAACTATCATTTAGAGACTACTCTCTGAATCCTGAGTTATAGACATCTGGTTCAGGTAGCAGTTTATTACATTCCATGCAGCAGTAGGAGGTACTGGGCGGGGGGGGGGAGGGGGGGCAGAGGGATAGAGGCAGACAGACATACTCCAGCAAATACTGATCACCATGGCTTTTGACCCTTAGGCATGTAGACTCTGCAGGAAGACAAGGCCTAGTACTGGCCTAATCTGATTCAGATGGTAAAGGAGCCACTGCCACACTAGCCTCCAGGCCATCCAAATCAAACAGTAAAAAGGACAGGACCCTTTGTCACACCCGGTTTCATTATTATTGAGAGATCACTCCTGCATTAAAACAAAGTGTGAGTAAGTGTGCCCAGTAATAGATTACAGCCCTGTCCTGGGGGAATCTGCCCAGCGCCAAAAACGTTCTCCACTGGATGGGCATGGGGAACCGCCCTGCAAAGATAATGAAAGAATGAATGAATGATTTATAAGGATTACTGAAAATGAGTCCTGATAAGCAGACTGGATCGTGAGTAGAAGTATTATTCTTTTTTTGTACTGTATATTATAATACTATAAATGATACCCACCTTCCCTCTGATTAATAAAATATTTTGATTCTGATTCTGACTTCTGTCAAAGGATGTTGAGAAACAAGGGGACATACATGTGCTTTTCACTTTTGTTCGAATACTGTACTTAAAATTTCTAGAATAACAAAGCCTATTCTTAAATTAAGTGGCTCAGTTCCAATGAGGGTGGCCTGGTTCCTTTATGGTGTGGAATTTGCATGTTCTTCATCTGTTTGTTAAGGTGTTTTCTGAGTGGTCCATTTCCCCCCACAGGCCAAAGACATGTATGTCACATTTACTGGCAATACCAAAATGCCTCTAGGTGTGAACATGATCTCTGCCTCTCTAAACTGAGATAGACTGGCCACTTATCCATTGTGTTTCCTTCTGCTTTACCCAGTGACGTTTGGGATATATTTCAACATCTCTAGCAACTCTTATTAAGATAAGTGAAGTTAATGAATGGATGAATATGTTAAAGTCATTTTATAATAATTTATTCTGCACATTGTGCACAACCATTTGTGAAAAGCACCCTACGCTTTTTCATCAACTCTCTGCTGTGCTGAATGATAATCCACCCCGTGACTTCCATTTTCACAGGCTTACAGGTGTCTTAAATTAGTTATCCCCCAACCTTCAGATCTTTTACTTAAAGCAGCTAGACTGAATAAAAAGGGACAAGGTAAAATAGTAAGGTGGTGTTTGTGTATTAGGTTTGTATTAGTCTTAACTCTAATAATAAATTAACTTTAATAATAAAAAATGTTTACTATTTTGAGTCCTGGCATTTAAGAATATTTGGACACATAATATCCTCAGTAATGTTATAAACCTAAACATGATTGACATATTTACAGCTTGTTTACAGGTTTTACCCTTTTAAAACTTATCTTTATCTGTTTTTAGCCCTTGCTTACGTCAGATTCAGCAGCAAGCCACACTCGTTTTGACCCTAAGGAATGCTCAAAAAAGACCAGTAATCTCTGGTTGTTACTGACAAAGATGAAGACTGTCTGTATGTGTGTGTGTGTGTGTGTGTGCGAGAGAGAGAGAGAGAGAGAGAGAGAGAGAGAGAGAGAGAGAGAGACAGTATATGTGTATTGATTGAACTGCAGTGATCCCTTTGATACTTTTCTCCTTATTGTAATATAACATTCTGAAAAATAATCAGGCTGAAGCTTTGGCGGCTGCTCTCTCTGCTAATCCGCTGTAATGAGTTTGTCTATTAAAAGAAGTGTTGTAGTGCTGACATGGCATATGTTGAACATTTAACTGAAACAGTAGAATTATCAGTATACACTCATCAGTCACTTTATTATGTACACCTTCCTTTTTCTACACTTATTCTTTTTTTTTTTTTAAATCAGTTTCATTTGCCATACGGATGCATCTTGTAATTCTACAAACACAGACTGTTATCCATCTGTTTCTCTGCATAATGTATCCTTGTGTAGTATCTGTATTTTTTCTCTAATAATCCCTCAAAGGACCTCGCAGGAATTATGTTTTATGGAATTGTTATTAATTATTGGGCTGCAATTATTCTTGGTAGATTATTTTTGGGTTGTATATGATTTTAAACACTGCGGTGACATTGATGTTTTGATAGTATGTATTGCACCTTTATAAATGAATCAGATGCAGCAGTGCTGCTAATATTTTTTTATGAATTTCTAAAAAAAAATTGTGCACTTTGCCCTCATGCTACCCATTATCAATAATGTTTTTTAGACATGTTTTTTAATAATCAGAATTTTTTTAATATGCTGAAAAAATTGTTCTGTTTAACGGTTTGATTACAGTGATAATGCCTTAAACTATTAAATACTAAATCAGTATGCTAGTAAATAAAAGAGAATAATGCAAGATGGTCTAAAGCAGATGTTAAATTGTTTATGACCACATTATTAGGGAATTAACAACTTTTAAGCATTTCTGTTCCTTGCCACCTTTTAAGGAGGTCAGGACTGGCACTTTGTATCTAGGATAGAGAATGAGCACAATACATCATGGGAGGGAAAACCACTCCCATTTTGGAGGAAAACAATTCAATTCTATTTATTGCCACTTACACTATGACACTTTCTCCTCACTGGACACTTTATATCTTTTACATTTTACATATAACATGCTGCTTCTATATTTATATTTTTTATATTTTATATGCTGCTATATTTTATTTTTATTTATTTATATTTTTCATTTCTTATATTTTAACTTGCACGTTCGCCTCTCAGCGCTAGGGATTCCCGGTTCGAATCCCCATCTGGGTGGAGTTTCCATGTTCTCCCCGTGTCTGCGTGGGTTTCCTCCGGGTTCTCCGGTTTCCTCCCACAGTCCAAAAACATGGATCAAGTTAATTGAATTCTCAAAAATTGCCCCGTTCAGAGTGTGTCTGTGTGGGTGAGTGTGTGCCCAGCGATGGATTGGCGCCCTGTCGTTGGTCTATCTGCCCAGCGCCCGAGACGTTCTCCCCTGGATGGGCATGGGGAGCCCCACCGCGACCCTAATAGAGGATAAGCGGAAGATAATGAATGAATGAATGAATGAATATTTTAACTTTACACCTGATATTTAATATTTTTATTTAACTTTTTTATCCTAATTTCTTTAGGGTGAAACTGGGTCCTTGAGCCACAATTTTGTTTTCATTTCATGTATCACGTATAATGCTAATAACAATAAAGACTCCTTGAATCCTCGAAATTAGAACAGCAATAATAAAAAAGAACATTAAATATTATTTTATTATATTATTTGTTTAATTTTAAAGTTAATGTTAATTGATTGCTAGGTGTTGAGAAATAATTTGTATTTTTAGGATACATGATAGAAATGAGGCGGCGTGGTGGTTTAGTGGTTAGCACGTTCGCCTCTCAGCACTAGGGATTCCCGGTTTGAATCCCCATCTGGGTAGAGTTTCCATGTTCTCCCCGTGTCTGCGTGGGTTTCCTCCGGGTTCTCCGGTTTCCTCCCACAGTCCAAAAACATGGATCAAGTCAAATGAGTTCTCTAAATTGCCTCATATAGAGTGTGTATGCGTGCGTGTCTGTGTGAGTGAGTGTGTGCCCAGCGATAGATTTGCGCCCTGTCCTGGGTGTATCTGCTCAGCGCCCAAAACGTTCTCCCCTGGATGGGCATGGGGAACCCCACCGCGACCCTAATAGAGGATAAAGTGGAAGGTAATCAATAAATTAATGATAAAAATGAAATATTTTAGCTTCTTATAAACAGCATTCTATAATGTTATGTTATGTCAAATGATTGCTGATTATTTCTTTATCTGTAAAGTAAATTTAGCTTACCCAAGCTACAGATTTATAATCAACATTTAGATTTTTGACTAACCAACAACTAAATCCCTGCTGCACATGGATGAATATATCCCAACGATATCCCACGGTTCTTTTTTCATTCTTCCAGCTGATACCTTATGTCTTTTAATTCCCTGTATCCTTTTTAAGTCCTTAAAGGCAAGGTTTTGCAGCTTCTAGCTGTGGTGAACAATTGGGCACAGAGCAGTGCTCTATTTCTAACTGAATATGTGTTGATATGACCATTAAAAATGTATAATTTAATAATTTTGGGCTTTACAGGGGTATTTTTGTTAGGGTTAATACACAGAAGGGTATTTGTGTTAGGGTTAGTGTACATTTAGTTGTGAACAATTATCATATTTACTAAAGGTTACAACACCAGCATTTTTGGTAAGATTCCTATAACATTCAATTGACCACCACATCAGTTCATTTTTGTTCATTCCAGCAACTTCTAAATCTAAACACTCAATATTGACCGAACTTACCAAACATTTTGGTATCAACAGCTACTGAAGATCTTCAAATCCCAGTGCTGCAATATTTTTAGTGATCCTGCGTGCTTGGTTTTTATTTGTTATGATACACAGCTTAGTATGAAAGAATTCAGTATTGTAAAACTCTGGAGCGAAGTGTAAACAGCAGTGAAGGACAAGATAGTGTATTCCCAAACAAGCTGAGTGAGGCTGCGGGATGCGTGTTTGAGCATGCAGAAGAGGTGAGAATGAGTGCAGCTTCACCAGGGGATCTCCTGTCATGTCTTCTCTACAGACATGAAGTAAAGATGGAGTATGCACTGAGATTATGGTGCACTATGCCAATCCAGCAACTTGGCACACACAGTGAGAATTGAAACCGATCTGAATCTGAATATACCTGATCTTTAAGCCAGCTGAATTCAAATTCTAAAACTAAGTACCCTATGTATATTTTATTCTCTCCTCCATTCTTTCTCTCTGCTAACAAACACGGCATATCTCTTTTTGGTGAAATTTACACAGACAGATTCTTGGAAAATATTTATGACTTTTCGGTGCTTCTGCACATACCATGTTAGAGAAGACATCAAAGAACCTCAGATTTCTCTCTCTCCCTCTTGAAAAACTGTGGCATGCCAAGTGAATAGCAATCATCTTAGCTTTTTTCATTTGTGTAGAACTGTGCATATGCACACACACACCACACACATATACATACACACAATTGACAGTGTATATTTTATCATTTTGACTTACTATACAGATGTATTTTGTACTTTTTTAAAAATACTTTTTTACAATTGCACACCGTTGTCCATCTGGCTCTCTACATACCTTTAGTCTCCCTTATTTTAATGGCCCAGACCACCACAGAGGAGGTATATTTGGGTGTTGGATTAATCACCGAAGGTGATACTGATGTGGTGTTGTGTTAGTATAAGTTGCACTGCTACAATTGGATTAAAGTTAGTATTGCTGTCTGGAATTTTAAACACCTCACTGTCACTACTAAACAGAAATAGTCCACAAATTAAAATGTCAAGCCTCCAGCATTCTGTAGACAGCATCCTGTGAGCAATGAGGAGGACTAAACGATGACAAACACAAACTGTGCAGCAACCAAGTTATGTCTGATAATGTGGAGGTGTATTATAATGTGCAATTGAGTAGATAAATATTTAAAGATACCAGCAGCACTACTATTTCTGATACAACTGTACTGGAGCAACACACCATAACACACCACCTTCATAACATTAATCACAATTGATTAGAATTATTTACCACCGAAATAAGATGCATGTGCTCCATCATTTTTTGTTTTCACCTAGTTTCTTTCAATTCTCTAGCGCTATTCAATCTAACTTACCTAAATTCTGACACCTGCTCCTCTATTTATCTATCTGTAAAAGCCACATTTGCATTTCTGTTTATTTATTAGCTGTCCCACCTATTATTTGGTTTAATTGTTGTTGCTTCTATTGATCTATTACTCTATTGTTCAGGGATTATCCAAGCTCTTTCAGACAGCCTGCAGTTACCTTTTGCCTTTCTTTTAGCATCCTTGGCATTATTAAGACTTACCTACAGGCACGTTTGTGAGTGCGTCCTACTTTCAGATTGAAACCTATGATATTATAACGACAACCTTATTTGAAAGTCATTAAGTGTAAAGAAAAATGGAAAGGGGGGCAAAGTCATAATAATAATAAATGAAAATAATCACAGATCAGTTTTTGTAATTGTTTGATTACAAAAGATGAATACATATTTCTATTGTGCCATGTAAGAGGGTGGCACAGTGGCTTGGTGGTTAGCACTTTGGTTTGTGTGTGTGTGTGTGTGTGTGTGTGTGTGTGTGTGTGAGGGAGTATGCCAAGTGATGGATTGGCACCCTGTAATGGGTGTATTTGCCCATTTGCCCTGAAACGATCTCCCCTGGATGGTCATGGGTAACCCCCTGCAACCCTAGTAGAGGATAAAGCAGAAGATAATGATATTAATGTGAAGTTCTGTAATTGGTGCAAACAAACAGAATCTATGAAAAGTTTCCTGGCACATTCTGTGTAATAAATCTTGTCTAATAACAAATATGTATGGACAGCAAACCTTACCAAAACACTGAGGCTGACCAAATTGATCCATTCATGGTACCAGTTAACCCATTGGCAAAATGACACTTCCAGCAGTAAACTGCACCATGCTTCAATGGGCATATATTCATGAACTGATTCCTGGAGGATGACTGAGGATATTTTTTTCTGTGTCCTTTTAAGTCCCTAGATCTTAATCCTATTAAGCATATTTGGAATGAGGTAGAACAGGCTGTTCAGACCATTTTACTACTTTCATCTAATTTGCAGCAACTGTCAAAAGTGATCCTGTCCTCATGGGCATATATTCCTGCAGAATATTTTTTTAATCTAGTGGAATCTATGCCACAAAAAATTGCTGCAGTTTTTCAAGCCAAAGCCTAAGCGGGTCTAACATACTAATACATAGGTGTCATTAATAAAGTCGTGTGATCTTGTTGCAACTATTGGTCATTTGTGATAAATAGACCACCATTGTGTACATTATGGTCATTATTTGTTGTTTTTTAAACTTGCTTTATTCTTGCAACATTAGCAGAACCTTCCTTCCACATCTTTCTCTTTCACTCTCCTTATATCAACACCAATTTCACTCTCTTCCTTATTTTCCCAATTCAGTTTGTCATGCCAGCTTCTTCCAGCTTGGCACCCTGCTGAGATGCCCCACACAGGCTCTAAATAAATCAGAGGTCGTAAAAAAGGTTTCGATAAAAAAGAGCTACTGTACAGAAAACCCTTAAGTTCTTTGTTAGTGAAACAAACAATGATGCTAAGAAAAAAAAATTAAGGCAGGTTTTTCAATTATTCAGGATCCTCTTCACAAAGTAAACAAGATTTTCGTACCCGCAGATTTCTTCTTCTTTTTTTTCAAGCTTCAGCCTCACAAAAGACAAGATCTACTTTCATATGCCTAGGTCTATTTATTGTCTAGTTAAAATTCTGTTCTTCCTTTGTTTCTTATGTTTATGTCCAGTGAGGTGAACTCTTTAGATTTCAGTGGTCCTTTTCTCTCTCTCTCAGAGCATTACATATTCTTTCAGCCCAAGTTTTTGTTCTGTCCATTGACTTTTAATAGCAGATCACAGCATAAAACCCAACCGAGCAGTGTGTAGCAGGGCAGAAGAGTCCAGTCAAGCAAAGTGAGTGCACTTTTGCCTTAGAGGTGCATTTGTACCTTTTTTTTTCAGCAGTAACCCAAAGGAGTCCGCATTCATAACCTCCCATGTCTATTTTTGTTCCCCATTGCAATGTTTTTGAGTGTTCTAAGTTCTTGCTTACATAATAGCACATATGACAGACTGTTCCACAATCTTTTTAACAGAAGAGATGAGGTTTACCCTCAGAGCAATTCACAATGCCTTTAAGTTCTGCTTTTATGATCTGGTCAGATCAAGATAACAGCAAAGGAGCCACTTTTCACAAGTGATGTCTGCCTTGAGATTACAGATTACTGGAAGACAAGTCTAGTTTGGATTTGCCCTTATCTAGTGTTAGCTTGAACTAATTGCTACAGGCCTAAAGTCTAGACCACTGGTGCCTTTTCACATTCCTCTAAATTCACCAGTTTGTACTTTAGGGCCAAACTATCTGATTAAATATTTAAATTCAATCAAATGTATAGATTATCTGGCTATTGTGTTTTGGACTGGTAGGCTAGGTTTAACTCTAGGAACAGAATTGTCGGCCCTAGATTAACGTTATAGTTCCATATAGAATGTTATAGTTCCATCTAGTGGCAAATTGGTGGAAGTCTTAAACAGACCACAATCATTTTCCAAATTGAAAATTCTATGCTTTTAAGTAAAACAGATTGTCTGGCACAAACAATAGGAAAGTCTAGTATATAAAAATACTACACAGCAAAAAAATCATAACTAGCACCATAAAATCTAGCACCATAAAATCATAAAATCTATGTGTACTATGTTGAATTTGTTATAATTCTAACCATTATATATATATATATATATATATATATATATATATATATATATATATATATATATATATATATATTCATTCATTCATTATCTTCCGCTTATCCTCTATTAGGGTCGCGGTGGGGTTCCCCATGCCCATCCAGGGGAGAACATCTCGGGCGCTGGGCAGATAGACCCAGGACAGGGCGCCAATCCATCGCTGGGCACACACTCACTCACTCACACATACATACACACTCTAAATTGGGCAATTTTGAGAATTCAATTAACTTGATCCATGTTTTTGGACTGTGGGAAGAAACCGGAGAACCCG
>JAFMOD010000936.1:424475-579380 GCA_019802435.1 Corydoras maculifer
ACGCAGACACGGGGAGAACATGGAAACACCACCCAGATGGGGATTCGAACCGGAAATCCCTAGCGCTGAGAGGCGTGCTAACCACTAAGCCACAGTGCCGCCATATATATATATATATATATATATATATATATATATATATATATATATATATATAATATACATAAAAAAGACACACAGATAGACCCAGGACAGGGCGCCAATCCATCGCTGGGTATTTATTAAATATTGTATTGTTTAAAAAAGAAAATACGAAAACAAATCTGCCCAGCGCCCCCAGGCGAAAGGGTTCAGCCCTTTAAACGATTCACTCAGTGAAACGAGTCGACACAGTAGAACGATTCTTTTGTTAATTAAACATGAACGCCAGGTGTTAATTGCGTGCTTTACCAGTTGTTTTTAGTAGTTTTATTAAATTTACTCTCGCAAACAATCGGAAAATGCTACAGTGTCCTAACAACGAGAACCACAATCTTTGAAAGCGGAGTGTATCTGCAGAAACTCTAAATTAAAGACGCTGCATGACAAAAGGTTAATGACCGCAGCGACGTTTGGTGCGTATTCGCCTTTTCCTTCTACAATAAAGTGACCACAGGGTGGCGCTGAAAACCCTGTTAGGATTTTAATAACTAAACTATTTGGACAACTGTAAAATAAGGCAAAACCCATGTAGACCGAATTCTAAAAATAATGCACTGTATTTATTATGATCTTGAGGATAACAATAATCTTCTGAACAATTTTTAGTACAAAGGAATATGAAAATTACGTTGAGTTTCTGCTTTGTGTCTGATTTAAGATGATTTCATGCATAGATAAACAAAGTAAATTGCACTGATGTCAATGTAATCACAGCAGTCCTGGCTTTATTACGAAAACAAATTAACTACATGAAAATGGCTGTGCTGGAGGCAGAGTCGCCATGAACTCATGCCACATAGTCTTAAGATATACTGCAGCTCTCCTTTCTGGCCTTCATCATGGTGGTGCATCATAATCTCTTGCACAAGTTAGAGAATTCGATGCACGATTAGGGAATTGACATCACACAATGCTGTGAAATGTGTTTGCTATGTTTAAAATACTTGTTTGCAGTTTGTGTTCAAATCTGACTGATAAATTGAACAGTTTTTATAAGTGTTTTTTGGTGAATAGACCAGATTCAGACCAATTTTGGTATATCGATAATGAAATGTTTTGCAATCCATCTCAAGATTTTGAATTCTGAAGCAGTTTTAGTTTAAGAAAATACCAGTTAATAACATCCCATGTAGGGCATGTGACATTTCAAGATGCATTTTTGAGATGGTATATAATATATATTGTATTTTGATATGATATAAAATAACTGTATTTAATTGGTTATATTTTTAAATTGTTGAAAACATGATGTTTTTCCATGTCAGTCTTTAAAGGATAAATTTTAGACCACCATGCTGATACATAGCAAAATGAGATATATTCAAATGGCTTTAATTTGCAGATTAAAAGTGGATTTTGCACACTAGATTTGTCACTTCATATATTTAATGCCTGCTGTATTTAATCCCTGTTGTAAATAAAACATCATTGCCTGATGTCAGGTGTTTTGTGTTTTTCCTGATGTTTTTACTAAATTTACTATCACACAATTGTCAACTGTTAAAGGAGCCTAAGGATGAGGACAGCTCTCATTTTAAAGATTTAGAGAGGGCGGCACGGTGGCTTAGTAGTTAGGATGTTTGCCTCCAAGTGCTGGGGATCCAGGTTCGAATCCCTATCTGGGTGGAGTTTCCATGTCATCCCCGTGTCCACATGAATTTTCCTCTGGGTTCTCCGGTTTTCTGTGAGTTTCTTTCCATGTCCAAAACTATGGATTAAAGGTAAATTGAATGCTCTAAATTGCCCTGTATTGGGTGTGTATGTCTGTGTGAATGAGTGTGCCCAGCGATATATGTCCTGGGTGTATCTGCCAAGCGCCTGAAATGTTCTCCCCTGAGTCTGGATGGGCATGGAGAACCCACCCCCCTCCCCATGACCCTAATAGAGGATTAAGTGGAATATAAATTAATTAATGTATTTACGAAAATTAAAAGTTGACACTGAATGGGAAAAGGTTGAAGAGGTTAATAATATGGGCTTGATTATGCTAAGACATAAATATGTGAGTAAAGAGAGTAAATGGTTCAATTGGTTGCTTTAAATCATCTTTGCTTTAATGTTGAAAACATATGGTGGTTTTCCATGCCAGTATTGAAAGGTTGAATTTTACACCACCATGTTGATACATAGCTAAATGGCATATACTAAAGATGTCTTTGATTTGTAGACTTTTGCACAGTGAATTGATCAGTATCTATTTGATACCTGCTGATTTTGAACAGTGAGTAGATTTACATTGTATATGTTAAGCTTTGGAAAGAACGTCTCACCCTTTGCTTTAATCAAAGAAGTCAATGTCAGTAAAGTTACTTTATAGAAAAGCTCAACTCGTGATTAAAAAGTTTTGGGTTTGTGACCATTTAAGGGCAACTGAAGTTGCCAGTGAGACCTGGGCAGAGATTAACTTTGGGAACTGATCTAAACAATAGGACATGGCCAACTGTATCAGTGAATGCTGCACAGACATTTCTCGTATTCGATGAACACAATGATTCAACAAGGTTGGATATACTTTTGATTTAGTTTGTCTTGCATAATGAACCACAGGCCAGTCAGATTCCCTCTATTCACTTCCACAGTAAATTCAGATCCGTTTAGATCAGATCCAGATGTTGAACTCATGGATCAGTTAGAATTAAGACCGTGAATGATCCAAGCTCACCAGTGCTGAAGTTGGGGCTGCTATTCCCTGAGATGTATAAATTAATATATTTGAATCATGATGGTTTTGCCATGCTGCACATTAGTATTTGGATTTAGGGGTAAGTTTTTCCAAATTTTAGGTCAGTGCACTGGATATCATTATGTTAGTAAGCAGTATCCTATATAGGCCTGAACAATTAATTGTTTTTCATTTACAATCTGCAACTAGTTAAGTATCTAGCTATTTAAAAAATAAATTATAGCTACATTTGCTTTGTATTACTCTTTTAAATATATTTATAGATACCTCTTTCATTTCAGAATATTTGTCATATCTATTTTTGTAACTTCTAAAAATATTGTGGCTTCAGGAACATATATGGATTGTTGGGGCCATATTTGGAAGGTCTGGGGTGGGGTATATTACCGTATTACCCACTGTGCCATATTACCCACCGTGCATTGCGTTTTGAATGGCCAGTTTTATGTGTTCACTGCTGTATGTAAGTGAATTTAGGTAAACTCAGGCACAAAAGTGTTTATTGTTCAGGTTTATTTCGAATATTGCTTGCAGTTTTTTCTAAACAGTTTTGCACTGCATTCTAAATAAGCATTATTATATAAACCTGCAATCATGAGCAAATTTCTTGCCTCCAGTGTAACCCCATCACTGTAACATTATATTAATGAGAATCACAAGAGTTTTCCTACAAGTGCCTTGGGTTTGCTGTTTCCTTGTGGAACTTTTTAAACCTAATAAATTAATGATTTCCAATTCTTTTCACTTGCAAATGACATGTCGGTTTGTGTGTTATTTGTAATTTCTGTATATTTTTATTTGCTATTTTTGCAATTCTTATTACATTTTTTATTCATATTATTGTAATTTATATATACATATATTTTTTATTTATTCTTTGTTATACCAGAGAGTAGCACATTTTAAATCCGTTACGCCAAATACATTGACAATAAAAATTCTGATTCTGATATTATACATTTTTTTTTTAATATATATATATTTTTTACCTTAGTGTATATTGTGTTTTTCATGCACATTATCAAAAAAAAAACCCTAGGAATGGCTTTTTTTTTTTTTAAAGTCTACTTGTGCTGGTCTGAATACACATTTTTACACATATAATGTACAGTTTGGTATCAATAAGTCTGGCAATGAAATGGTCGCCCCCTAGTGTTAAAAAATAATATCCATGCATTCATTAACTTCCCTTCTCTGGTAATTCATGCCCTTAGTTTCAGATCGCAAAACAAGCATATTGAAAGAGTTTGCATGCTGAAAAAGCATGCTTAAAGAGTTTAAATGCTGAAAGTCATTGATTAAAAGAAATATGATCAGCTATAGTTTCCTTCCAATTCATGTCTACTGATACTATAAATCAATAAGTATATTTTAAGCAGCAAAAAGAATTATTAATTAATTCATTATCTTCCGCTTAATCATCTACTAGGGTTGCAGTGGGGTTTCCCATGCCCATCCAGGGGAGAACGTTTTGGGCATATACACCCAGGAAAAAGCGCCAATCTATTGCTGGGTGCACACACACACACACACACACACACACACACACACACACACACACAATATGCAGCAATTTAGAGTGTTCTATTTTTTTAATTTATGGACTGTGGGAGGAAACCCATGTGGACACAAGAAGAACATGGAAACTTGCCCCAGATTGGGATTAGAACCTGGATTCCCAGCGCCTGGATTCCCAGTGCTAATCACTAAGCCACCATGCCGCCAAACTTTATATTAATTTTTTATAAATTAATATTGAAACCGGAACTATTTGTCAGCTTAATATCAGCTGGGCTTTTATCATTATCGTTTGGTTTATATTGGAAGCAAGAGATTAAGTAATAAATCTCAAGGAATCTAAAAGTCATGCGATTATGAATGGAACAAGTGGAAAAAATTTACACCACCTCAGTGTGCCGAGGGAGTTCTGCATTTTTTATTTTATTTTTTTGGAACTGGAGATCTTGCGATTATTCCTCCATTGCTCCATGCTGTCTCTTGTGAGAGAACATTCCAACTAAGAATGCTCACCTTAAACTTAATCTGGCTTCATTTATGATCCATGCTGAGAACAGGAAGCAGCACAACCGTCTTCTGGGAGTTTGTTTTGTGTGCATTTGGCCTGCAGAAGCACTGGTAGACTGCTGAAGCACGGTGAGGTTTGCAGAATGTGGTGATTCTTTAATCCAGAACGGCCGCTCAGATCTGGCAGGTCCTCTCACATTTTCCCTCTCACTGCTCAACTCTGCTCATAATTCATTTACCACTTTTGCTTTTCCTGTTGTAAAATAAACAAGCAAGACTGATGCATCATTTCAGGACAATCTTTCTCTCTTGTCTAGGTTATATAAAGTGTCCCAGGTTTGCAATAAAGCTTCTCTTGTAATATGCTATTAAGGTGATGAAGGAGTTACATGGAAACAGATCACTGAGTATATGAGTTTGGAGCAGAAGATGAATGCAGATGTACTTTGGGAATTCAATAAAATTGGTTTATTTAAAATCTCATTTGAACTGCTAAATGTGATCAATAGAACATGTATTAAACATTTTGTACAGCAGTCTCGTGTCCATTTAAATAGCACAGTGAAGTAACTTGCATTTGAGAAAAAACATCGTAAGCAGAGTTTGCAGTAAGACCTTTGAAACAAATTTCTAAATTATTTCAATTAATTAGTTTTTAGGGCGGCATGGTGGCTTAGTGGTTAGCACATTTGCTTCTCAGCGCTAGGAATTCCCGGTTCGATTCCCAATCCGGGTGTTATGTTCTCCCCGTGTCCATGTGGGTTTACTCCGGGTTCTCCAGTTTCCCACCACGACCCTAATATAGGATAAAGCGAAAGATAATGGATGGATGGATGAATAGTTTTCAGGGCGGCATGGTGGCTTAGTGGTTAGCACGTTTGCCTCTTAGCGCTGATTCAAGTTTGAATCCTAATCTAGGTGATGTTACCATGTCCTCCTCGTGTACGGGTGGTTTTCCACCGAGTTCTCTGGTTTCCTCCCACAGTCCAAAAACATGGATTCAAGGAAAATTAAATGTTCTAAATTGCCCCATATAGTTTGTGTGTGTGTGTGTGTGTGTGTGTGTGTGTGTGTGAGTGAGTGTGTGCCCAGTGATAGATTGGTGCCCTGTCCAGGGTGTATCTGCCCAATGCCGGAAACATTCTTCCCTGAAAGGGCATGGGTAAACCCACTGCAACCTTATTAGAGGATTACGCAGAAGATGAATGAATTAGTTTGCATGATGCAGTCAATAGTCTGGTGTAATAGTGTAAAATTTCTCCACACACCTTTTACTTGGTAAAATAACCCATATTACTGCTTTTTTATCCTACATGCCAGGGGAGGAGGGGCTGGTTAGGCATCCCTGCTGCAGAACAAACTTGACTTGCCCACTGGTATCTTCGTTGGGCTGCACGATGTCCCCATTTTTCTTTGTTTTACCTCCAGTGTAGCATGCTTGGACCCTAAGGAATATTATTTTCATTAATGATCATTCGTTTGACTGGCTTATGGCACCAAAGGCACATAGTACTATAAAGACACATACTTTGACCTTTTTTTCTTTTGCTGTCTCACCCTTGTAGCTAAGGCTTTTTTTTCCACTCTCCCCACCATCACCTTCTTATATTCCTGCACAGACAGTTAAGTCAAGCCACAGAGGAGTTCCTTACCGTAGTCACTTTTCGGTATTCTCCTCTTTTCTTTTTGATCAGTAGTCTGAGATGAGCCTGTCCTTCACTTAATAATGTCCCATATATTTTTATAAGTAATAACACGTTTGTAAGTTATTTTTTGTTTCTAAATTTAGTTCATATTTTTTAAGGTCATGTGGCTCTTTATCTTGTTTATTTATTGATTATTCAACTGATATTTGAGCAAGTGCACACTAGTAGAACTTTTAACAGAATGAATCGATTATTTCTGAAGTTGAATTTGCACAAACTTATATTTTAAGTATATTAAGCAGTTACGTTCTTGATACTGTTTTTATTGATATAAATTAAATGTTTGATCATATAATGGTCCTATCAAGAGCAAGAGACTTCACTCACACAGCCGTTTCATCACATTTAAGTTTTCTACTGTATATATTCATATTTTGTCAAGTTGGCTTGGTGGGATAATCAAAATCATAGATTTGCTTAAACATTACTATCCTCAGAGCATAGTCTGGGGGCTGGGTTTTTCTTATCACATATCCTTCCCAATGTATTCCATATTCTGATTTTCCTCACTCCTGTTTTCCGGTCCTGTCTCGCCCACTTATCATGCTGTATGTGTGGAGGAGTTGATGGCTCATTTTGCTGTAGATTGTACTTGCTACAATTCTCATGTGCCAATAAAGATATACTGCTACTACTACTACTTTACATTATTCAGAAATGAATAACAGTAAAAAGAGAACATATGAGTGTAAAGTATTTGAAAATAAGTGTAAATCATATGTTCTCTCTTAAGTCATACTGTATATGCAATAGAATAACTGTAGTGTGTCATTAATCCAGTGTTGTACAAAAGTGAGATACATTTTGTGACCACATGGTAAGTGTGTTTATGGAAGGTGTGAGCATCCGTGTCTGTTTAAGAATGGTACATGTATGTGCAGAGACTGTGCTGGCGTTTCTGTAAACCTTAGTAGATAAAATTACCTTGTAGAACAAAATTACACACCATATACTTAGTTTCAATTGGCTTGTAACAACAATTAACATGAATGCTTTTTTTGACCTTTGAATAACTATTAATTTAAATAAATAGCCTTTTATCTTTTCTCGGATGAAAAGTGAAAAATACTTGTAAAATGAAGATTGTTTAAATTACTGTAATATCATCTTCTCTTCAATTACCAAATATTGTTATTTTTTCTATATGTTTTTCAAAATTGTCACCGAATTGTTATTATATAGAAGGTGCTATTGTCAAATTCCATGTTGTATTGATATTGAAAGTAAAAATAAGTTAACACATCACTGACAAGGAACAAACTGCTGCTGTTCCAATGCACAGTTACTATTAATTTACTTAATTTAACATACAAAAGGTACAAAGGTAATTCTAGTTAAAATACTAATTAATCTAAGTTTAATACAGCTCAAATAAGAGTAGTAAAATTATTTTGTTGCTGTCCACTTACATTTTTGTTTCTTAGTATATAACTAAAAACATAAAATATTAAATGTGCCATCACCTTTTTAGACCAAATATCATGCATTTCTTTTGGTATATTTTGCAAATTAATACTAGCTGTGAATTAAAAATTAAAATAGTTCTTTTTTTGAAATCTCCAAAAGAATATAAGCATTGTTTGCACTGAATTTTATAAAGGCATAGAATTTTATCCAGTATGATCTTTAGTTTTAAAATTTTTCTACATAGACAGTGATAGGCTTGTGGTTATGGAACCAGGCTTTTGCGACCTGAAGGTTCCCGGTTCGATTCCTGGTCCTCAAAGTACTATGGCTGAAGTTCCCTTGAGCAAGACACTGAAACCCAATTACGCCCTGAGCGCCATATACAAGGATGCCCACCGTTACGGGCATGTGTGCTCACTTCAGTAGTGTGTGTATGTGTGCATGTTGCATATGTGCATGGAAGGGTTAAATGTGGAGGACAAATTCCTCTGTATGTAAGTAGGCTTTTTTAATTTTAATTTATGTATATATTTTTTGATGTTCTCAATTTAGGAGTGCACAAAATAGACCACTTATCCGAATACATACACCCTAGTGTCTGTCTAATTACGTTGTTGCACAAGAAATAGAAATTGACTCATGACTATTGTCTGTTTGTCATTCAACTTTTAGTTTTTTGGGCATTTTGGTGTAGTTATTTTTTTTTAAATTCTCTCTCCACACAGTAAGAGCCAAGGCAGAGAGAAGGGGATTCATAGTAACTCTATACCCACTGTACACCAGTGGTGCACGTATGTTCGGACAATGAGAGGTTAACGCAGAGGCCTAATTTCAGAGGTACAGAGCAGCTGCACTCGTGACTGAAAAGAAAACAGGGCTGAGCCGATCCTGTCAGTCCTCTGATGTACGACTTGTAATGGGATGTTTCCAGACCTCCTCTGTCCATATGGCTGCCGACACGTTCTGAAACACCCACCGCCTACAGAGCCTGGGACTCTCAGAGAGATACATCTGGCCAACAGGCGCAACACACACACTTTTAATGTTTAAGTATTAGTAAACTTTATGTTTGATTTCATACTCTGCACATCGAGTATTGATTGAGAGAGAATATAGCTCAGTTTGAGAGCACTGCAAAATTCAGTTTAACTACAATTAATGTTTCAATAACTGGTATATATTTAGACGTCCTCGTCTCTGAAAGACTTCAAGAAAATCAGTTGTATTTATATTGAAACAAACACTAAGAGTAATTTTTTTTCCCAACTTGCCAACATATGTTGGCTGTTCCGCTAAAGGACACCTGGGATCTGCGTAAGCTGTGAATACAATAAAACTGAAACAATAAAATAATGACTCTGTAATAGAAACTGGGTAAATAAAGAAATTACAAAAGTTTCGACATCTGCATGATGCTCTGTGGAGATGCTGAAAGAATAGCGGTGAGGAGAAAATGTTACCAGAAACAGTAGCTTAGTTTTGTAATAGATTATTTCACTCAAAATGTATTCAAGTTAGAAAAGGCAGGGATTATATTATTTATATACAGTAGCCAACGCAGCCCATTTGTAACCCATTTGGTAGTTAGTCCTGTGTTATGAATATCAATAACACCTTCTGCATAAGGTCAGGCCATTTGCTTACACACCCTGCATCTTAAATCAAACCCAGTAAAACATGCATCTGCATCCAACATGTTTGTACCACAGATCTGCCGCAGCAGCAACTCTGCATCTGCAGCTGTTTGTCTTACCACCCTGACAAATTCCCCAGGAAATCACAACACAGCTCGTTGTGTTAGCCATATCCGCTTATCGTCACTCCAGATGAGCTGAATGTAAATGTTGGTTTGAATTTATCCGAGCAGGAACTGCAATAAACTTTTTCTGACTCATGGTAAAATCAAGGACAAAACTGCATTATTCCCTAAAAGGTTATGATCCTCTATAAATAAATATAGTATTTAATTTAATGGCAATAAGACATTTTACCCACAGCTGGAACTTACTTTTATTTCACCGTACACTTTGCACAGTTCTTAAAGAGACGCGCACAAACATTGACGCCGATACGGTCCGCTGGCCGCGACCACATCCTCTCAGTTTAATGCCCCCTCACGTCACAGCTCACTGCTAGACATGTGCAGATACCTACAGTAGCTGATGCCAACAGGGAGGAAAACTTTCCAGCATACGAGTAGAGAAGAGGAGTAGTTTCTTGCCGATGCTGGCTGAAGAACTTAAAAGAAATATTACATAATTATGCATAAGGGGTATACATGTCAGTCAATGCTGTATCAGTCTAATACAACCCAAAGGAAAGTATGTATGGCCTCAACATTCAAATTGTATTCAGCTATAAGAAACAATCAGAAGCATTTGAAGTTAAGGAATATGTTTGCACTACTGCTGCTCATTTGTTAGTTTTTTTTTTTGTCATTTTCATAGCATCATTTTAATTACACTATAGAGATTATGTAAAAAAAATTCTTAGTAATCAGCAATTCAAAAGATATTTTTTATTTCACAAAAAGAATCACTGTTCTTTTTAAGTAAAAAAAAATCTTTGTCGATCATGTTCTACAAATTAATGAACACTTACTATATATCTTATTAAAAATCGTATTAAATACATTAAAGCTTTAAATGTGCTAGTTTTTAAATTAGGCTAATTTACAAAATTGTTTCTTTTGCTGCAATTGTTGTTCGTCTGCTTGGATTTACTTCAGTTTTCTTGCATGGTGTTGTATAAAATATAAAACACAGTTAAAACAAAACTGCATGATTTTTTTTCCCTTGAAAATGACTTTTATAAATATAATTAAAGTTGTTAAATGACATGTAAGCATGAACCTGAGTATTACACAATTTTATTTATTTATTTGTTTATTTTCAATGGTTTTGTATCTGAGGATACACATTTTGATTATTTTGCCTGTTTTTGCCTGATTACATGGCTTCATCTGCTCAGCAGTCTGTGGTCTCCATTGTCTGAATCTTCTCCTCATGGTGTACTAAACAGTTTTAGTAGGAGGCAGCTCTGGATTGCAGCCAGACCAGTCAAGCAAACACTCAGTGTTTATGAAACCACATTGTTGTAGCATGTGCAGAACAAGTCCTCACATTGTTCTGCTCAAATAACGGAAGACCCTCTGAAAAGGACGTTGCCTTGATGACAGAAATAATATTTATTATTTGTAACTTCCTAAATACACCGCTGCATTAATAATATCTTCACACATATGCAAGTCTTGCTGTAACACCGATGCACTTCATATCATGACAGATGTTGGCTTTTGCACCTCTTGCCAACAATACTCTGTATGGTCTCTTATCCTTTTGTCACTGAGTACACAAAACACTGAAACATGGACTTATTTTTATTATAATACATATTTCTAATGTTATTTAAATAAACAGAGGATAGCATTGAATTAAGTTAGTTGACAACAGTTCCATATTATTCCTCTGGCTATATTTAATAAACAATATAATGATTATTTATCATGCAATGCTGTATGAGGGTTTTGAACTTTTGAACTTTGCACATTATTAATAGTTTTCAGCCTATTCTCCAGATTCTCAAATCTTTGTAATTTTTTCAAAACATTTTGATGTAAAAAATATATTACATAATGCACTTCTGCTTACAAGGATAGATGGATGTTGTCAGTATTGTGTAACCTCTGAAAATGATTATTTGTGAATTTTAGTGTACATACCTAACAATTAATCTTATTTATCTTATTTACAAAATACAATTTACTCGTTGAGCAGCATGATGGCTTAGTGGCTAGCACAATCGCCTCTCAGCGTTCAAATCCCAATCTGGATAAAGTTTCCATGTTCTCCCCATGTGGGTTTCCTCAGGGTTTTCAGTTTCCTACCACAGTCCAAAAACATGGATTCAAGGTAAATCGAATGCAATAAATTGCTTTAAATTGTTTTTGTGTGTCTGTGTGAGTGAGTGTGTCCAGCGATAGTGTGCCACCCTGCCCAGCACTCGAAACGTTCTACCCTGGATGGGATTGAGAAACCCCCTGCAAACGTAAAGAGAATAAAGCGGAAGATGAATAAATTACTGAAATTTACTTGTTTGAAAAGGCATAATTGACTTAGCCTCTCCTTAATGATGAGCTAGTTCAGAAATATATATATATATATATATATATATATATATATATATATATATATATATATGCGCCCAGCAATAGATTAGCGCCCTGTCCCACCATATATATATATATATATATATATATATATATATATAACACACACACACACTCCAACAGTAAGTCACTGAGTATGGCTTAGAGTAGTGAGACGGCCAGATAGGGGTAGGCGCCTAAATCAGAATCAGTTTCCTCTGTAATGTGGAGCAGCTCGCGGTGTCCCAAAGTCAGCCAGTTTTCAGCCTGCCAGGCAGGTGGGTTTTTATTAGCTTTCTCTGAAATGGCTTTAAATGACTTCACTGGTGGGTCAGGGCCAGCCTCCATCAGTGCACAGGGAGAATGGGTAATTACTGAGGGAAATACCAAAGGACTGCCTTCAAAACCACCCAGCCAGGGCCAAGTGTTACATCATTAGAGAGCAATCACTGCACACACACATTCTTAAAGCACATATATTCATGTGAGGGCTTTGTGAGGACTGCCACTCACTCACTGAAAACAGAAAGTCAAGCAGATGTGTGTCACCCAGGTTTATGAACCAAACCTGTTGCTATTTAGTGGGTTCTCTTGCCTGCTTAGTTATGGCGACACCACAGACATATATCATATAGGCCTGGCTTTAAGGTGCTGCCATACCCCTAGACCATTTAACCTGCTCTTTTTTTCTTTTTTTTTTTTTTTATAAAACTGCAATTAAACGCTGTGCTTTCCTGCCATTTCAAGTCCCTGGTCCTAGCCACATTTAATCGACTAAAGAGACTTCAAAACATTTCTTAAAGCCATGACCGCTCACTTTAAGAAAGCAGATATTATATTGCTAACATATTTATTCTGTGAAATAAATGGGTACCCATGTAATCTCTTTTGCTGCCGGGTAAAAATATATTATTATATAAAAAAGCAACTGGTGGTGCACACAAAAAACTTAATGAGGCATAAATTATTATTTAAGTTACATAAATCAGGCAATGTGTGTATTTGTAAGTGTGTGTGTGTGTGTGTGTGTGTATATGTGTATATATATATATATATATATATATACATATATATATATATACAGTGTTTATATATATATAGTGTTTATATATATATAGTGTTTATATAAATACAATTTATTGTGTTATTTATTTATTTAATAAATTCCAAAGACTTAACATATAACACTGTTTAATAGTTTAACTGTTTAATGTAGATAAAACAATAGCACAAAAGAAGTGGTCAATCATTTGTCATGAGGCTCTTCACTAAACTAACCCTTATTATTTATTTTATTGCTATATCCCATGACATGTAGATTTAAAAGTGATCAAAATGTTTACTAGTACCCCTGTTTTAGTTAAAGAATTATGTAAGGTTATTTAAAATTAAACTTTTTTGATGTAAAACTTAATGTAAATACATGGTATCTGTAGAATTAAACTGACTAATATATATGTATATATATATATATATATATATATATATATATATATATATATATATATATATATATATATCCCCCCCCCCCCCCCCCCCCCCCCCCCCCCCCCCCCCCCCCCCCCCCCCCCCCCCCCCCCCCCCCCCCCCCCCCCCCCCCCCCCCCCCCCCCCCCCCCCCAGGAGAACATGGAAACTCCACTCAGATGGGGATTCGAACCATATATATATATATATATATATATATATATATATATATATATATATATATAGGCAGCACCAGCACCCAGAACGTTCTCCATGGAAGGGCATGGGAACCACTCTCACACACACAAACACAAACTAGTGAAGTGACCTCCAGTTAATCCATCTTATTTTACAGGGTTCATTTTAAAGGCTTGCAAGCCCAGCATAGATTTTGAACCCAGGTACTTAAGATACGACTGAAACATTGAATCTGCATTTAAGATGGAATGTAATAATGATCAGCTATTAAAGCCAAATATTAACATTAAACTATATTAAGAGTATATGTGATTTGTCTTTCATTTGATCGTATGGTTATACTGTACATATTCCTGTGTGGTATGGGTAACTTGTGCTAAAACACATGGTGCAAACATTTTTAAAAGACAGAGAGTTGTAGAGGGAGCACTGGGCTGTCAGGTATGACATTGTGTAAATGGCAAATGGTTTCCACAAATAATGGGTCAGGTGCGAGGGCCTCTCAACAGAATTTTGCTTAAGGCCTCAGGGAGGTCAGGACTAATTGATGATCCTTGGTTTCAGAATCAGAGTCATAATGGAAATTAGTTTATACTTTGTATATGTCCTTAAGTCATCAAACTTAAATGCTGTAATACAACGGAAGGTCAATGGATGCATCAGGGGCATTGCGCTTCCTCATTGCCCATGGCATTGTTAGCCTATTGTTAACTCATACTATAATACTATTGACATTAAGGCTAATATTGGTATTTTTAAGAAATATGTCAATCTGTAAGAGAAATTTGAAAGAAGTAGCTGCTTTTTATTTATCTAGCAACTCTTAATTTTGGGAGAAACATTTCAAACAGCAACCTCCTGGTTACATTTTTTATGTACTTTTGATAAAAACAATGACTGTCAACAGTAGACATCTCAGTGGATTTTTTACCTGAGACTCGCCGAGCAACAGACGGGTTGAAATAATAAAAAGAGCATCAGACCTCATGTGTAAATCGCATTACTTCTTCACTTCTCGTTAGCGCCAGACATGTGTAATTGATTCCAGATGTGGGATGGGATGACAGAGGATGATGTTGGGTAATGAGGGGTCACTGGTGAGCTGCACTCCTGGACAACGCTGCTGCCACACAACCCCGGCCAAGTGCTCGAATTCTGTGGCTAACTGGGCCCTTTAGCTAATGGTAAATCCAACTAATTAAAGGGATCTGCTGAAACCTAAGAGGACATTACAGGAACAAAAAACACTTATAAGGATGTGAATAGCATACACAAATGAACACACTTACTGTAAATGGTGCTTATAGAAAATCACCAAACCCATTTGGAATATTTATTTGCTACATGAAGTCAAAAACACGTTATCCAAAACATTTTATTTACAAATTTTGCATAAGAAAATTTAAGTGATGAGAAATAATGACAAGTTCTTAAAATTAATGAACTATAAACTATAACCGTTACTCTGTTTATATATCGGCCTATGTTGTTTTCGAACACATAATTTGATGAATATTTGGCCATATTTATTGATTCATTTATTCATCCATTATCTTAATCCTCTAGTAGGGTCACGAGGGGTTCCCCATGCCCATCCAGAGGAGAATGTTTCGGGGGCTGGGTGTTTTTTTAAGATACAATTCTGGACTAAACTC
This sequence comes from Corydoras maculifer, assembly GCA_019802435.1. Taxonomy (NCBI): domain Eukaryota; kingdom Metazoa; phylum Chordata; class Actinopteri; order Siluriformes; family Callichthyidae; genus Corydoras; species Corydoras maculifer. The sequence continues at coordinate 439,904 of JAFMOD010000936.1, forward strand.
CGAGCAAAACATTTAGATGAAACAAAAAATAATAAGCTATTTTAAAATACACCTATTATTAAGCACGGTGGTGGTAATATTATGTTATGGAGATGTTTTTCCTCAGCAGGAACTAAAAAGTATGTATCCAGTAGAAAATTTGTGAATACTGAGCAATGGAAAATTGATTTCAAGTTTATTTAAAACTATTTTACAATAGAATATTGTCTCATGTTGTGCACAGCAACAAATCCAAAAAGATGCTCAAAAGTAGCTCTACAAAGGAATAAATCATTTTTTCTCTGACTGATTATTTTTCTCTAGGTACTGTACTTCAGTGGCCACTGTTGGCTCCTTAAAGGGCGGAAACAAGCAGAAAGTGAAACGCTGTTCTATCCAATATTTAGTAAGAAGCAGTCCAGACTCCAGTCCAGTAGAGAAAATTACTGCCTGGAACCAGTGTTCTCATCTTAATGCCACAACTGACTGTTTGCTTTGCAGTATTATTATTTTACTAGAATTTGTAGCATTTCAAGGACATGTCACCAAAATGCTCTGGAATAATAGCTTGATGCTGACGGCATTGGTGGGCATTATTCCTGTAATTTCTTGTCATTCCCTTTTGTGTTAATTACACCTCAGTTTTCTTTAAATACTTTTGTGTCCAGCTACTGCCAACGACAACGTGTTTTAAGCAGCAATATGACTCACTTTTTTTTTCTGTAAATGTCTTTATAATATATTTACCAGATCTGTCCGCAGTCTGAGTGTTTATTTTATACTGTTGTTTTTGTGCTGTTCTTTTTACCACCTTTCACATTTCGAATTTGCAAAGAAAACCCTCATCTTATGGCAATAGTCTGTCGTACTTTGAAGTTATTTATAAACACGTTAAACAACACAGAGTAACAGAGCTGATTCCATCCAAACTTTGCATATGGTACCTTTTATAAAATCTCTTTTTATAGCACAGTGGCACAATCCTTTAGGAACATATAATTCAACATGCCAGACCACCAAAGAGTCATAAACCTGCATAAGCACAAGCAATATTCATGTAGACTCGAACAAGGGCTGTTGGCCTGAAAAGCCCAGGTGATTAATTGAACCTGAGTATAATTCAGACAGGAAATGGTCGCTATTACCACACAAATGCTTCCCTTATCCTCGCAGACCACCAGCACACACTACTATTTCTCAAAAGCTTGGTGAATCCTCATAGTAAGAAAGACGAAAAAGCTAGCAGATATTTGAATAAAGACCTGAATGGACTGAGGAAGCAATATGTTTTGTTTTCGGGCAAAATGACAATGACATGAATCCTTGTTTGAAATCCCACTTTCCATACATTTCATCATGTAATAAAAATAAGAATAATATAGCCATTATTAATATCCATATCCGGCCAGATTTTTTTTTAATGAAAGATTTTAAATCAGTTTTGAAACTAGTTAAACAGCTGGAGTAAGTAAGTAATAAGTTTCAAGTGCATCTAATCAACCTTTGGATGAAATATTTCAGCTGATCTCTATCTGACATCAATTCAGATGGAAGGTTTGCATACTTTAGAAAAATATCCTGTCTTAATGATTCATCAAAAAATACTAAGTGGAAAAGTATACATTACATTGTTCAAAAGTTATTACACATTTTATGGACATGGTAGAATATGTATTAGAAGGATTTAATAATTTCTTTAAGGTATTAATAATAAGTAATGTTCCAAGTCAACCAAGAAGGATATTCATTCATTCATTATCTTCCGCTTTACCCTATATTAGGGTCGCGGGGGGTTTTCCATGCCCATCCAGGGGAGAACGTCTCGGGGGCTGGGCAGATACACCCAGGACAGGGTGCCAATCTATCACTGGGCACACACTCACACACACAGACACACTCTACATGGGGCAATTTGGAGAACTCAATTGACTTGATCCATGTTTTTGGACTGTGGGAGGAAACCGGAGAACCCGGAGGAAACCCACACGGACACGGGGAGAACATAGACACTCCAACCAGATGGGGATTCGAACCGGGAATCCCTAGTGCTGAGAGGCGAACGTGCTAACCACTTAGCCACCGTGCCGCCACCCAAGAAGGATATTGATCAGTAAAACTATATGGAGCCAATAGCCCCTTTGTCTTTGTTTTAAAAACTGGGCTGGATAGATCATTATGGCATATGAGAGTATCTCACAAGTATCTACAATGTGGTTTAATACAAACACAGTACATCACAACATTCACAATGCCTACTGTAAAGCATGGTGTTAGTAGTATGTTATGGTGTGACCAGATTATTGTGTTGATGAAAAGCAGATGCTTCCCAGTACCTACAGTTGGAAAACATATACTACAAAACTATACTACAGAGCTAATGGGCAGGTGGTTTAACATTCGGCGTGATTGCAAACCTAAATGCAAAAAAGAAAAGAAAAAGAAGCGAAAAACAAATATAAGAATTAGCTAAGCAATGACAGGCTGTATGAAGGGATGTAAGTCACTGATGTATGGGAAAAAAAACCTCAAACATCAAAAGAAACGCTAGTATCCTGTGAAACAGTTTTCATGCACCTTTAACAATGAAAAAGCATTTAAATTTGATTAATCAGCATCATTTAAAGATTTAAAAAGTTTCTATGACACACACACTCAATGTTTAAAATATGACTTTTATTCATAAATCACTTAGTTTTAGATTTATTGGCTGTTTCGATTATGCCTTACATTAACCTTAAGACCAGACTTCTTTATTATACTAGAGACATAACTTTAAGTATTTGGGATTAGGGGCCTTGTTTAAAAGTCCAACAATGGAAACCTGACTGTGCTAAGGCTAGAATCCAAAAGCACTTTGTTTTAACAGCCTATTAATTTGAATATTGAGCCTCTGTTAACAAAAAATAAAGAATGAAGAACCTAAAATAATTTTCAAATATTAAAATGTAAGTTAATGTTTTTCTTAATAATGAGTTTTAGCCTTGCATTGCCTTATTTTCAAAGGTAATATTTCAATTAAGAAAACTAGTAAAAATAACAAATTTTAAGCTGTAAATCACTTTGGTCAGGGGACTAACAATTGGCCTGATGAAAAATATTCTGTAGAATAAATCTATGGCTTCAGATTTTATGTCCTTCCCTTGCCGCTGAAGCAAACTACAAAAACAGATATGTGCAACAACACACTCACACCCACATGGAGTGAAAGAGTACACTTGCGTAACCCAGTGTGATCATAAAGGCTTATTGTCTGAGAGTGACTAGCAGACACATGTCTGATTGTATCCCCGTGGCCATTAAGACTTCTCCAGAGCTGCTTATATGGATCACAGCTTCTTTCTGAAACTTAAATCCTCTCTAGACAGTCAAGGGAATGTCTGCTGGACATCAAGCACTATATTATGGTTCGAGAGGGATTTTCAAACGGCCGTAATAATTTACGTGATAAATGTGAAAAATATTGTGCCGAATAATGCCAGTACAAATCTAATGCTGAGGCATTTCACAAATTAAACGCAACTCTTTTGCTGATAAATATGCAGGAGCTGATTTTTGGAGTAAAGAAAAAATATATTAATTCAATTTAATGTATCTATAAAAAAATACAGTGCCAGGTGTTTTTCTTCTAACACTGCACGCACTACACTGCTCCCAGCCATTTTCTAATGCATCTGTGAAAGGAAAGTTAAGGGTAAAGTCAGTAGAAGGAGATAGTGTTCTCTGGGTTTAACCGGATCTGCCATTTCCTTTGTTTATGAGGTCCCTAGTTAGCTCTATCTTAAGAACTGTCTTATTCCTAGGGCTTGGGTAGGTCACTATTACTACACAATTTCTTATCAGTCTGGGGATGCACCTGCCTGTGCTCAACTTAAATTTGGTATAATTGGTAGTTAGCCCCTCTATGCTGCATGACCATTTTATAAAATTAGTACGACCAGGTAGATGCAAGAATACATTTGAAACCAAAAATAAATAGCTACCTCTGTTTAATCTGCCTTAGTTTTAGAGGCTGGCTCATTCAATTTTTTTATTTGTTTTGTAATTAGGTAGCTCAGTGGTTAGGGTGTTGGGCAATCAATCGGAAAATTGTGGGTTCGAATCCCAGTTCCACTGACGTTACCAATGTGGGTCCTTGAGCAAGACCCTTAACCCTCATTGCTCCAGGGATGCTATAGCCAACAATGTGCTCACTTTGTTAGTCGCTTTGGATAAAAACATTTGCTAAATGACCAAATGTATGTAAGTTCTAATGGAGGGAACCTTTTTTTCCCCTTGCCACTGTCATTTTAATTCTGCAAATAAAAAATGCCTTTTTAATCAATGGCACCTTTTGTTTAGTCAAGTAGCAGCATTAGTTATTTTTGTGCAGCAGATTGATGGTGCATTTGTCTAAGGTTATTATTGTTAAATATGCTGTAGTATAAAATTGACCTTCCTGGGTCTCATAGGACGATCACACAAATTTTTCTTTAACATGTTCATCAAAAACCACAATATTAAAGCAAAGAGTGTGATGAAAGGAAGACCTAATTTTAGATTTTTGCTTTAATTGCCAACATTCATAACGTTTGCGAATTTGTTCCAATTCACTTGATTCCATATATAGAGGACACGAGAAGATCTTTTTTAATATGTTTATATTTTAATAAAGAGAGAATATAAAATATTTTTATCAGCGACCAGTTGTACATGACATTTTTATAAATATTCACATTAGTCATCATTAGTTAATAAGAAGGCGGCACGGTGACTTAGTGGTTAGCATGTTCTCGCCTCTCAGCGCTAGGGATTCCCGGTTCCAATCCCCATCTGGGTGGAGTTTCCATGTTCTCCCCGTGTCCGTGTGGGTTTCCACCGGGTTCTCCGGTTTCCTCCCACAGTCCAAAAACATGGATCAAGTCAAGTCATGAGTTCTCCAAAATTGCCCCATGTAGAATGTGTCTGAGTGTGTGCCCAGCGATGGATTGGCGCCCTGGGTGTATTTGCCCAGCGCTCAAAATGTTCTCCCCTGGATGGGCATGGGGAACCCACCCACGACCCTAATAAAGGATATAGGATAGTTAATAAGAATTTTTTATTACAAAACAAAAAGATACATTTAAACAATATTGTGTGAGAAACTATAAAATCATATACTTTGGGAAGTCATATGATATGGAAACTGGAGAACCCGGTGGAAACGGACACGGGGAGAACCTGGAAACTCAACCCAGATGGGGATTCGAACCGGGAATCCCTAGCGCTGAGAGGCGAGAACGTGCTAACTACTAAGTCACCGTGCCGCCTTCTTATTAACTAATGATGACTAATGTGAATATTTATAAAAATGTCATGTACAACTGGTCGCTGATAAAAATATTTTATATTCTCTCTTTATTAAAATATAAACATATTAAAAAAGATCTTCTCGTGCCCTCTATATATAGAATCAAGTTAATTGGAACAAATTCGCAAACGTTATGAGAGAATGTTGGCAATTAAAGCACAAATCTAAATTTAGGTCTTCCTTTCATCACACCCTTTGCTTTAATATTGTGGTCTTTGATGAACATGGTGGCTTCTGCATGAAAGAAACTACTGAGTGGGGTGGTGGGGAGGCTGCCTGCTTTTTTTTATAGACTACTTGTTTTTCTGACTGAGCTTTATTATGGTTTGGAATGATGGAATTACTGTGAGGATAGTTAACCCACAGCTGGTCCACAGACAGTCTAACGCCTCCAGTGTACTTTTTTCTTGCACACATGCAGAGGTAAAAGATGCATTACCTTGGCATCTCACTACGTACTTGGGACTAATTACATGCTTGTAAAGTTTAGTGGGGCCCAGACCTAATGATAGACCACCCAACTGTCCCAGTAAATGGGTTTTGGCACATTATGTGGCACAGGCCACCTCAGTAAGAGAGCAAGTCTATAATTTCATATAGCACTTCTTACTCCAAGGTTATCTAATTTACAAGTTGAAAGTATTACTCAGATGTTGAAAAAGAAGGTTAGTGAATTTATTGCGCTTTAATTTATTGGTGGTACCATAATTTTGCTTTTTGACTTTAAAACTTTTTAGTCGAGCCAGAGCATGTGTTAAAAAAAACACCGCCAAAACAGTATACTGCAACTGCAAAAGATGTGATCAATGTTGGCTGTGATAAATAATTCTCAAGTGTGTTTCAAATACAAGCTCTGGCTGGCCTTGAAAATGAAAACGAGCCAAACCCCCAAACAGCACTTTTTTGCTGAAGAACAGTTTTAGCATTGAAAGCATCATGGAAAACCACCATCCATCAGACTTGCCCCAGACATTAGATTTTCATACAACTTCCTTAGTTAGATAGCATATATAAATAATACAGCTGTCTCACTATAAACATCAATGGTAGAAAGGTGAGCCTGCTATTCTCTGTCCTCTGCTTTGGCTTTCACTTGCACATGATGTTGGTGAAGATGGATGTAAGGTGTCACCGGATTAAAGAGTCTGATGGGAAATCTGTGCCATTTGGCAGTTGCTTTCTTTGTACTAAAAAAGATATACATGAAATGCCACAATAACAAAGTTTTTTTTTTTACATCCATTTTAATTCAGTCTAAAGGCATTTTTGGTAAGAATGATGATGAGTGATTCTCCAGAAGAGTACTTAGTCCTTAATAAATGATTACTAATTATATTAAGACATTAATTATATACAAAACATTACCATTGTATCATACATAGCTCATTTTATGTAACACGTAACTTAATGGTAATTTAGTGGAATTTTTTCTCTACTTTAGACAGCATAACATTTTATTCTTATTTACCAGAGGTGCTTGCTCATTCACACACTTATTCACATCTTGTGTAATTTCATAATAATCAGTTTACCTACAAAAATGTTATTGGACTATGAGAAAGCCCATACAGCCGAGGGAATTCTACAAAAAAGAAACCTTGTTTATCCCAAATATCAAACCCAGGAACTTATGCCATCAGGCAAGAGTGCTAATCACTGTGCCACTTTACCACACTAATCAACCAGGTAATGAAGAGACGTATACCCAATGAACATCTTTAAGTCATTACTATCCAGTCATTATGGGAAAGCAATTAAAAAAACAAACAGTTAGGAAAATTCAGTAACAATAAGTGCTGTGCAATTCTATTATATTGTTTAAGATAAGGCAGCACGGTGGTTTAGTGGTTAGCACGTTTGCCTCTCAGCGCTAGGGATTCCCGGTTCGAATCCCCATCTGGGTGGAGCTTCCATGTTCTCCCCGTGTCTGCATGGGTTTCCTCCGGGTTCTCCGGTTTCTTCCCACAGTCCAAAAACATGGATCAAGTTAATTGAATTCTCAAAAATTGCCCCGTTTAGAGTGTGTCTGTGTGAGTGAGTGTGTGCCCAGCGATGGATTGGCGCCCTGTCCTGGGTCTATCTGCCCAGCGCCCGAGACGTTCTCCCCTGGATGGGCATGGGGAACCCCACCGCGACCCTAATAGAGGATAAGCGGGAGATAATGAATGAATGAATGAATGTTTAAGATAAACAATACATCTAAATCTAATATACATATTATTGTTACTGTAACTCAGTGATTGACGGATTTGATGATGTAATGGTGATTCTAACTTGCAGAATAGTTTCTAGCACACAGTCTTTGAAGCCTGGTGATGAAGGCACCACTTCCACAAACAGTCCCTCCTCACAATCTAAGTAAGAGCGTGGTGATGGAGTAGAGATGAGAGAAGAGTGGCAGGGTTTGTGTGTGAAGTTCCCGTTTATGCCAAAACTCTGCCTTCCTCTGTTTTTACAAGTGATTTAGTAACATGGTTGCTGAAGAGTGTGATGTTGTATTTGCTGGCAGAAAGACTCATGAGCATAAGCATAAATAAGACAGTATTTACTTCGCACATACTCAACTCTACTCAACCTTATTTCTAGACTTCTTTTACAACAGATCATTGTCTGAGGGTATCTTTATGTCTCAAGGCATTTCAAAAGCCATACCGCATACAGTGTATATGTTTTTTAAAAAGTATTTAATCATTAAAACTATTTTAGAGAACAATATATATTCCAAACAATTATTGATTAAATTAATAGGTTAATCGCTGATATTTATAAACTTTACAGCGCATGTGAATGGATGAACTAATGCTGTAAAGCATTTACACAACAGCACATTAACATGTTCATTCATTAATAACAATGACCCACTTTGAAGGTTAATTAGTTAATACATGCAAGTTAATCATTAGTGTTTGTACTATATACTCTGTTGTCTCTTTGGGTAGTTTATAATGATTCAGATCCATAGAGTTTCATGGTGAAGGAATTTATGAGGAAGGTCATCAAGTCTTTCCTTTCCTTTCCTTGTGGGAACAATAAGCATTTCCAATGTACATATCAGCATGTGTTTGGAATCTGGGAGGAAATCAGAGTGCCCAGAAATAAACTCACTCAGGTACAGGGAGGACATGCAGACTCCACTTAAAAAAAGTACCTTTGTTCACCCAAACTAATAATCAAACTGTGGGGTAGCGCTACCCGCTGTGCCTCTATGCTGCAATCAAGTGATAAAATGGGTGAATATAATGAAAAGGACAAAGGCATAAATGAAAACCTTACCTTTAAATAACCTACAAAAATCTGATCCTACAGATCTGTAACTGTACATAAAAAAAAACAACTTAATTTGTTCTAGCATGTCAGGTTTCAAAGTGTAAATGATCAAATGCACTACTGGAATTTATCTCTTGAGGTACCTTTTGGTGAACTGCCAGCTGAAACATGGATGAATTTGAAATGCAGGAATAATCCCATGGATAATTAAACTCCAGCAATGACCATGACCTTTATGTTTGCTGTCCAGGAGGTTTAAACCTGGAAGCTTAAAGTACCACAGGAAGAATACAGTTGCTGCGTATCATCATTGGGCTCAAATGAGCCATAGGTTTGCAATCTGCTGAGTAACTGGATTCTCTGCCAGTAATGTTATCAATGGGGTGTAAAAGATTTTTTTTTTCTTTCTTTGGCAAGTTTGCTTCTTCACTTTGGGTGCCAACTTCAACAGCAGCTTCGGCCCCAGGACGGTGGACAAACTGTTCTGTCATCACATTACTTCACGCTGTCTCTACTAATTTGATGCCAAAGTTTCAAGATGAGAAGAGTTTTTCAGGCGTTGTAAGAAATATTACATATAAAGGTAAAATAAAAAAAAGTGATTTGAATTTGATGTACTTTTGTCTGTTTTTTTTCCACCATAGATTCCTTTGTCACTTATCTAAAGTTTTTAAGTATTTGACAGTTATATTTTTGCTTAATAACATAATGTCTTTGTTTTCTTGTATTTACATTTACATTAGCTTCATTATTGTTAAGCGTTTATGCTCAATGGCAAACGCATAAGTGCTACAGAAAAAAGGGCAATTAGCCTAATGTATGCATGTTGCATGCAGCACTTACAAATCAAAAGCAACTTTATTGTCGTTGTAATAAAAAAAATACAAATAGTAGCAAAATTACAAATATCTGTGTAACTGCTTTGTGATCTACATCGTTCACATGCTCACCTGTATGTTCTTTATGTGCTTTGCTCACAATATATAACCATTAGAGCAAAAGTTATGACCAGGCATGTGTTCAATTGTCATTAAACAAGCCAGTATCTTAGTCATTTGATTTATTTTATCTTTACCCAGAGTGATTTACAGATATTACATTATTCAATCTAAGCAAATCAGGACTGAAGATCTTGTTCTTGCAACAGTTTGGCAGGACTAGGGCTTAAATCATTAATCTTCTCGTCCATCATCTAGCATTTTAAACACTATTATTACGACTAAACAAATCAACAAAATGGCTTAATATGATAGGTTTATTTTAAAAATGGCCCTGGTCTTTAAATCTGTTTGGCTGAACACATATATATGTTAGCATCCGCTCGTTCTTCCCCGGGAGTTCGGCTACGCGGGAGGATGCCGCTTGCACCTGGTGAGCGTTTCCTTGGAACGGCTACGCGGAGAAGATTGTGTACACCGGTCCGCTGGATGAAATGCTCCCACGGAAACAACCTGCGCGGGGATAAATGCTCAGCACTGTACCGTGGTTGAGTGCGGAAGGAGAGTTCGGAGACACCGGGCATAAAAACAAAACGGATTTATTATTAAAAATGGTGTAGGGGACACCAACAGAAAGGGAGGACAAACGAAACGAACTAACACCTGAATAAACCACAAACAAAGACGTGCACGGGGGAGAGGGAATAAGGAAACTAAATACAAAAACACCCAATCACGTGCACAACAACAAACCAATCACCCAACCAAGTCCAAGAGGGACAGGTATATGTATATATATATATATATATATATATATATATATATATATATATATATATATATATATATATATATATATATACCCCCCCCCCCCCCCCCCCCCCCCCCCCCCCCCCCCCCCCCCCCCCCCCCCCCCCCCCCCCCCCCCCCCCCCCCCCCCCCCCCCCCCCCCCCCCCCCCCCCTGAACCTAATTATTTATTTTACAGTGACGAATGAGGATTCCAAATCCTTTTTTTTCTTAGTGGTTAGCACGTTTGCCTCTCAGCGCTAGGGATTCCCGGGTTCGAATCCCAATCTGGGTTTGTTGTGCACGTGATTGGGTGTTTTTGTATTAAGTTTCCGTATTCCCTCTCCCCCGTGCACATCTTTGTTTGTGGTTTACCCAGGTGTTAGTTCGTTTCGTTTGTCCCCCCTTTCTGTTGGTGTCCCCTACACTATTTTTAATAATAAATCCGTTTTGTTTTTATGCCCGGTGTCTCTGAACTCTCCTTCCGCGCTCAACCACGTTACAGCGCTGAGCATTTATCCCCTGGTTGGGCATGGGAAACACTCCCCCATATCTACATTCACATTTACATTTGGTCATTTTACAAGGTGAGCACAGGGTTAATCACATCCATAAATAAGCAAAAAACCTGTGCATGCAATCATTTCAGATGGCTACTCTGTCTAGTCTTACACAAGTCCTGAATATCCTTCATTATGAGAAGCTTGAAAATATGTTTTTTTTAAATAGTTTTCTAATATTGTAAAATTGGCATTAGACTAAGATAAAATGCACACCCGTATCTGCATTATCTGCCAAGATGGTAAGTGAGCTCTTTGACTCTTTGCTGCTCTGTGCTGGTGTGTATGTTATTTCACAGCCCCTTGAGTGTGCCTGCAGTCCAGTCTCTCCACATCCTGAGCACTCGACAGCTTTTGTCCACACTCCAACCTGAATAGCCAAAAACTTTCAATCACAGGCCAGATTTATGAATTTGCTTATAGCCAGGGACTCGCACTTTTGTGGTCGTACCATGTCTGTTTTTTAAACATTCTACTGCACAGGTAGGCTTACAAAAAGAAAACATTCTCTCCATTCTTCTATATCTCTGCCACAAAAATAGCCGTATCACGTCTTTAAAGCACAAGGAAAGGGTCACCACCCTCGGGAAAAAATTAAAACTGAATGACCACATTATTTTTGATCATGTGTTTCATCATGTTACCAAGGCTAACCACTTTGAGAAACTCGCCGAAACAGGCCTCTACTTTTCCAAAGGATATGAGACGTGACTTTCGCCCTGCACCCTTTTCATGCTTTTCATTTAGTGGTCCCAATAATTCCACTTTTTCTTTTCCTCATATAATTTCTCCTCTGGCCTCCCACTCCAATTGGCTCTCTTTCACTCTCCATCTCTTACTTTCCTGCTTTTCTGTTTCGGACAATTTAACACATGCCAGACCACGGCAGAGGAGTGTGGAGGAAGCAGGGGTGATAAAAGACCAGTCAAAACATGTGTGGGGAACTACTATTAGCCCATATGGCTTTCTAGAGTGTCTGATAATGCAAGTGAACTCGTAGTCTTCTGTGTTTGCTGTGATTATGCCGAATAAAGTGCACCTACTGATGTGCTTATTTAGTTTTCTTAATAAAAAAGGTCTGTTCTGAAGGATGTACAGGTGTGAGGGGCAATAATGTTCTCACGTGTTTTAGATAAACTCAGGCTGGTGCAATTCTTAACTGTGAACATGATTTGTTTCAACAAACTTCAGGTCGCAAGGTTAAGGGTCGCTCGTCCTCTCACACAGGAAGATGTGTTACACAAATATTACATGAGTGAACGAAGGCGCTGTATGAGGTCCAACATCAGACTTATGGGGCCAAACCACACACGTTTCCTTTAATACAACACTTCTGAGGATAAAATGCCCAATGTTTCTTAGCAAAAGAGCGTAGCCTGTCACCTCCGCTTGTGTGAGTTCTTTCCTTTTTATTTATTATTTTTTTAACAAGGCCGCACACTAAGTGAGATTTGCTTGTTTGACATCGACTCCCATTATGGTCCAACCAGAAGGCAGCTAATCAGGTAGACTGATTTTAGGAAGCATTTAAATATTCCACCGAGATAAATGTTTCCTCATTTAAAAGGCAGCTGACCTTAGAGTAACCGAAGTTTAAACAGATCTTGAATGCCAGGTGTTTTTCAGATTCTAATGTCAACTGGCTAACCTAGCTTTAGGTCTTTTTGACTGTGATTACTTCAAAGCTAATGGCTAGGCTAACTTGTTAATTCCTAGTCCAGCTTCTGATTTCAGTGACACACTTGTCCCAAACTTTTTTTGTATTTTGTAGTTTATGCTTATTATTTACTGGCAAATAATGCTAACATATAAGTATGTTTTATCATTAGAGATTAGATCGTAGGTTAGACATTCATTAAGCTGTAGTCTGATTGTTTAGAGCAAAAATAGACTCAGACTTAGACAGACTTTTAAACGTTTAAATATAGACATTTAAGACATTTAAATTTGCACTGTACAGTGCACATTAAATCAGTTTTTTGCATTTGCCCAAAATAGCTTGAAAATATTTCTATAAAAAAAGTACTTGGAATATTTAATTATTAAATAAATTAATGACATAAGTGTAGTCATATTGTGATGTGGTTTGTGCTCTCACTTTACAAAATGAAGGTTTTGGGTTTAATTCCAGGACAGGCTGGACAAGCTCTTTCTTGTGTAGAGTTGAAGTTATCCTGAATAACTAGGGAAAGTGCTAGATCATATAAAGCGCCAGAAAATTTGTGTAAAAAAATTATCACAGTTCTAGAACAAATTAGAGAAAGTGTAGGTTGATATTACCACTAAATGCCCTTTAAATCATACAGCTTGCCAGTTATCTGACATTGTCCTGATGAAATAAATGTGGAGTTCCTGAAAAAATATGTAATTTTGACGGCAGCTTATGTATCTCCAAAATTCCAGTATAAGCCTATATACACATAGGTACATATCACATACATTTACATTTAGTCATTTAGCAGACGCTTTTATCCAAAGCAACTTATCTGCATATCACACCCATGCAGTTGGCATTTTAAGCAATTATTATTATTTTGTAACTAAAAGATCTGAAAGGTCTTTTTTATCTTTTGTTTCTAAAGTATATATTTTAATAATTATCCACAGAAGATAAAACATGAACTTTTGTGACAAAATGAAATGCATCGACAGTTTTTTGGTCCATCTTTGATAACTATGGATTCCAGATTTTTTAAATGCAGAAGCGGACTGGTTTAGTGACAGTGTTTGTGTTAAGTTCTCCTGAGCCCACGAGACTTTTTTATTAGAGTTGCATGCCCTGTTTTTTTAAAGCACCTGTGGGCACTATGGCCCTGCATAAAGCAATGGATCTTTCTGTCTCATCCTTTATTTAACAGGATTTTTCCTGACTTCTTGAAAATGTTTATAATATAAAACAGTAGATGGTCAAAAACTAAAATTTTTTGCAGTCTTGTGCTAAGAAATATTACCTTTAAAATAAGTGACTAGTCTCTTACATAAATAGGCATGAATTAGTGGACCAGACCCCTTCTTAGAAACTATATATCTTGAGCTTAACTGCAAACTGTGAAACACTCTCGAAGAGTGACTTTTCTTAATTTGTCCCAGCTTTTGTATCCTAAGTGTCACGGACTTTAATTTCTTTTTTCAAATTAGATTATTGGCGGCACAGTGGCTTAGTGGTTAGCACGTTCGCCTGTGATTTCCAGGTTCGATTCCCAGTCCGGGTGGAGTTTCCATGTTCTCCCCATATCCACGTGGGTTTCCTCTGGGTTCTCCGGTTTCCTCCCACAGTCCAAAAACATGGATTCAAGGTAAATTAAATGCTCTAAATTGACCCATATAGAGTGTGTCTGTGTAAGTGAGTGTAAACAGATTGGTGCCCTGTCCTGGGTGTATCTTCCCAGTGTCCGAACCTTTCTCCCCTGGGGAACACCCCTCCCCCATGGATTACGTGGAAGATAATGAATGAATTTAAATCACCAAAATTTTAAATCATTTTTGTCCACCTGTCTGTAAAATACTATATAATATTGTCTGGTTCTTTTTAAATATGTCACAAGATGGGCTTTTTAAATAAAATCTCCCTGAACTATTCATGATCTGTAAAAAATATCAGCCAAACAATACAACTAAATGAATTGTCAGCTAAACTTATCTAAGTGTTAGGATGATCTGATTTTTAGACTTTTGAGTCACTGCTGTACATAATAACCTACCAACAAATAGCCAGTCTGTATTTTTCCAGACCTGCCTCCTGTAGCGATATCATTAACATCAGCACTATTTACGATGGCTCTATTCAGTGGCACAGGTAGAATGACCTCGTCTCTGAAAGCTCGCAGTAGAACATCTGCTTGTCTTAAAACATCTGGATCACCCCATATATCATGGCTTTCCATGGTGCTTTATCTTAAACGTTTGTTTCCATTTTCTTCTTGGGGTTTTCTTAGAATCTAGTTTGCTTGCAAGAAGAATAAGCTAGAAAAAAAACAAAAATTGGTCACCACACTTTCTGGAGCATTTCAGGAAACTAGCCACAAGGCTATAAAATATAAATATGTATAAATTATTTAAGAGGCTCAATAGAATGCAACGGACACAGATGGTTACTTTTGGCACATTTAACTTTTGCTTCAGAAAAAGCAGTCACCTTTAACAGACTGGATAACATTCCTAACATAACACTATTGGTGAGGGTACAGGGGTTCAAGCTACAAAATTACACGTGAATGATCATTTTTGCTTCATGAGTACTTCATTAAGGCTTATGTGGTCGATGAAAACATGCCACTGAAATGTTTTTAAGCAGATATTTAGGCTGCCACAGTGGTAAAGAACATTGAATCCATCACCGCAACTTCATATTCCTTTATAATTTCAACTTGTGGTGATGGATTTGAGGTCTAAATAAGTAATCTGTCAGAAAAGCATGGGTTGTGATTTATAGTCTTTTTGCTAGAACATATTTGACCCACACACCAGACTGACCAATGCCCCAACGAATGGTGCCAATTTTTTTGTCTTCAAAGAATGTGAAATGATTGAGATCAACTTGTTAAGAAGAATTGTAAAAGTAATTTTCCAGATAAACATTGATCAAAGTCCAGCTTAAATCAGCAGAGTTACAAAATCATGAAAACATTTTTCTTATTCTCATTGACCTCGGTGTTGAAGTCTTATGTTACTTGCACGCTCATTTTTCTTTCCTAGCATGTAGAATTTTTCATTTCAGAATGAAAAAAAATGTATGCTGTCAAATCTCTGCTATACATCTAGATTTAAAGCCACCAAGAAACTGTATGTATTTCTTTTTGTTGGCATATCATTTCCTGAAATTCAAGGACCACTTGGATGTGAGATTACACAATTTCCTGACACAAAGCTTAGATAATACTTCATTTTATTTAGGTTATTTAGGTGTTTTCTAAAAACATATGCTCTGCCTACTTAAAGAACGATCTAGGTTTGGCTTGTATAGTCTTTTGCAGTGCTTTTGAAGGTGATTATGCATATGGTACATATGGTCCAGCCACTAAGTATTTAACCTAACTTAATCATACATCACAGATCATAGAAGTTTTTGACAGCAGATGATTGTGGGACTGTTGATATACTTTTTTGAGTGTGATTTTGAACCAGCCTTTTGAACTAAAGGTTCCTGGTTCGATTCCTGGTCCCACCAAGTGCTATTGCTGCTTTCAAGTGCACATTGGGTGGTACGTTCATCTGAGATGAAACTCGTGCACCAGACTTGGACAGGTTCATGTGGTTTGAGAATTGAATAAGAAAAAAATGTGGATGCTGTCGAGCCTTGCTACATTGTACAGCCTTTCATTGTTCTATAAGCATTTTTGAGGCTGAATTTTTATTACATTATTATTAGAATAAACCTACAAATTATGGGTTATTATTTGATATCTTACTTTGATAAACTGTTTAGCCATATTGGAAGGCAGTTTTTATGTGCTGCATCAAAAATTTTGATTCACTTCCGACTTCAGAGGGTGTTCATGTGGTAGTTCCTCATGGGAAACTCATTTCTGATAAAAACCAACACCACATGAATGCCTATCCCAAATTCCTGCCCACTGCTCTGGACACAGTGCTCACTTCACTCAGTGAGGGTGTACGTGAGTGCTTTACTGCATGGATGGGTTAAATGTGAAGTACAAATTCCTCTATGTGTACAGTACAGTACAGTAGTACAGTACAGTAGGCAAAATGATCACTTTATGTAAGGTCTATCACAGGACCTCCTAAACATGTCATTCCTGAAGCCATCTTACTTTCGTCTCAATCTCATATCTACTGTATACCTATTTATATAATTTTGGAAGGAACATATGTGAGTGAAACTTGAAGTCAATGGAAAATTTTACATCAAATCTTTGGACTAAAAACAGCAACATCAGCCCATTGATCTTAGAATTGGTAGCTTTATGAGTCTTATGACCAAACTGCTGGTTAAGTGAGGTGGGTGTTATTACCTGCTGGGACTGGATGTTTTGAATATGACATTCACACACAACTTAAAACTGATCTTCCATATCTAAATTTTAATGACTTAAAATATAAAAACTTTGGCATAGTATTCCTCTTTCTATAAAAAAGTACATTTAAGTAGCCCTGCAGTACCCACAACTTATTAATCCATCCTATAAATGTAATCAGTATTGCACAAAATATTTCAAAATGTTTTGCAGTTACAGTCCCTAACCACATATAAGGTTTGCAGTTTGTATATCTGGCAAAACAGACATAATTAAGTTACATCTTGGAGAGTGGTGATGGAAAAAGATTTATGTTGCTGAGCACATGGCAATTTAATTTAATTTTTCCAGCTTTCTAAATGTTTTATTTTATTTCCCAAATTAGTTTGTGGGTACTTTTTGGAAAATATTTGCAGTGTATGTCACTTTTCAACCTGTTTGAGCCATATACTTTAAAAGTACATTTATTTAATATAGATGTCAGATGCAGTTAAGGTATTTAGGTTTATTAGATATTGTCTCTACGAGACAAGATAACAGATTTAGAGTTAGTTATTATTTACTTACCATAAGATTTTGTAGTTTTACAATTACAGACTGTAGTCCATCTGTGTTCTTTGTTTTTGTTAGTTCCCTGTTGGCTTTCTGTTTTCTATTGGTCAGGAGCTTCACAGAACAGTTATCATTTGGTTGGTGGATTGTTTATTGTCAGTTCTGCAGTGACCCTGATGTTGTGAGGGCGTTTAGTGCTTTAGTTAGTGTAGTTTCATTTAAACACTTCAGTGATACTGCTGGGATAGGAATAATGCACCAACCAAATAATTCCTTCTCTGTGGACGTACACAGTATGTACTGTAGTCCACAAACAGATGGACTACAGTCTGGAATTGTAGAACTACAAAGTCCATCTTTACAGGCACAATACAGGAACTAAACATTGGACATGCCTCCTTTTTGCTCCACTCATGTCCAAACATTTGACTGCTGCTGTATGTTATTCATGAAAATTAAAATCTTATTAGCATCTTCTTAATAATCAGGAGCCAAGCCAATAGGCACTTGTTTTTAAAAAATGCACCATTATTATAATGCAAACATTTTTGCAATTACAGTTACTTTGTTATTAAATTGTTGCAATGCAACTTCTGATTATCAACATTTTTAGCCTCTTTTATTATGTTATCTTGGACAGGACTGCCACATATCAAGCACACTCCTGGCCAAAAGACACAAATTCCATTATTCAGAAAGCTTTGTTTTTTATGGTGGCAATTCGCATGAACATTAGTACTTAGGGTGAGTGAGAGCACTGGGACAGGCTCCAGCAAACTTCTCAACCCTGATAAGGAAAAGCAGATTAAAATATGAACAAATTCATAACATAATTAGATGGATACAATGTGGGAAAGTAATACTTGTTTTGTACAGAAATATTTTTTCAGTATTTAACATGAAAACAAATGGAAAAATAATGAAAAAAATGCATGAATTAAACATTGACAAAAAGCAGGTATGCTGTGGTTTGTCCATGACATCTGGTTTGTTTATGTCGACAAACTCAAGGAAGATAAATGTTTCTTGAATGTCTTATTTGGACTTCTGACTCTTCTCTTACAGTTGGATAAATTATATTCCAAAGTTCAGAATACACTGGAAGCCTTTCTGTGTACCTAACCACTTTTATTCTTGGCTCTATTTGTCAGTGTGTATAGGGAAAATATAGATAGAACTGGATAGTGCTGTGGCTGGAAGCAGATATCTGACATCAGCATCTTGCTCAGGCTGTGGTGGCTCAGTGGTTAAGTCACTGCACTGCTGACCAGAATGCTGAAGGGTTTGAGTACCAGCACTGCCAAGCTTCCACTTCCCAAACTTTTAGCACTGATCCAGAAGTGTCGTGATTTCTGCACTGTACCACCATTTATAAGGGGATAAACATAAATAACAAACGTTGACACTAAATTTATTGACACGTGGGTAAATTTTACGACCAATCAAGAACTTGGGGACAAAAAAAAGCACCATACTCGTTTCAGATGAGTAAAATTTACAATACAAGTAACCCCCCCCCCCCCCAAGTGTCCGTTAATCTAGATAACGCAAACAATGGAGATCTACATGCTACCCTAATAGAAAGATTGGTGTAATTATTTAGGAATAAGTATTGAAGTAAATATTAGTCAATCTACTAGCTTAAGTACACATAAAATATACTATTTTACTTTAGAGAGAAATTCAGTTTGTAGGTTTGCTCTAAAATAATGTTTTTATCCTGAGATAAGGATCGTTCAGGAGTGCCTTGGAATGACAGGAATGTCACAGCATGTGTACACAGGTGTGCCAGGAAACTAGAGAGGACTGGGATCAGATAGTTAATTGGAGACTCCAAATGGAGGTATAAAACTGGTGCCTATACCGTCTCTGCAATCAATGTGCACGTAAATCTGCAAAAATGCAGTGGACAGGATTTACTAGCTCCGGCACATGGCAATTATTTGGACAGGACCGATAACAATCAGAGTCCGCTGAGCACTGAGGGGAGAAAAAAAACTGACAACCATTCATAATTTTCATTTGTTTATCGATGCGTTTCAGAGATTAATGAACATGTTTAACTTCAAGTGCCATGATTTACATTTCAAGATGAATCAGCAAGATTACAATGAGTCTTCCTTAACCTCAAACATTAAACGCTTGACTTGTGCCAGATATTTAAAACTAATTTGTTCGCACTTGTAGGCTTGGATGGCGGTCCTGGGTGGAAAATGACAGCATTTGTAGAGCAGATGTTTGTGTTTTCTGTAAGGGTTAATTCTTAGCATGAGCGGTGTGCCCAGCTCTGTTTAAGTGACATTAGACATGAAATGTTGTTAAAATAAATGTAAAAAGGAGTTTGAAATAATGCATATTGTCCTTGTATTTGTATCATGTATTTAAAAACTCTTACAATTGTTTCCATGTGTAAGAACCAACATTAGTTATTATATGTAGAATAAGAAAACCCTGTATTTATAGGTTAAAACTAAGTAATTCCACTCATTCATTATTTTCTGCTTGATCCCCTATTATGGTCGCTGGGGTTCCCCATGGTCATCCAGGGGAGAACGTTTAGGGCGCTGGGCAGAAACACCAAGGACAAGATCTATCGCTGGGCACACACACTATATGGGGCAATTAAAGCATTCAGTTTACCTTGAATCCTTGTTTTTGAACTGTGGGAGGAATCTGCTGATCTGATCTTACACAGTACACAGTAAGTGAACTGATGATTGTGATGGCACCAGAGCAACACACAAACACATCACCTTCATGTCGGTGTTACTGCCATGCTAAGAATGATCCACCACTCAAATATTACCTGTTTTCTGGTGGTTGTGTGAGGGTTCTGACAAGTAGAGGACATAACTGATCATGTGTGCAGAAAAACAAACTGGAACTGTAGCAGTATAAAGTGAATCCATGTGATAAGTGTAACTAAAAATATTTGTTGGTTGTGTACGTAATAAAGTGGCCAGTCAGTGTCCATCCATCCATTATCTTCCGCTTTATCCTCTACTAGGGTCGCGGAGGGTTCCCCATGACCATCCAGGGGAGAATGTTTCAGGCGCTGGGCAGATACACCCAGAACAGGACGCCAATCTATCGCTGGGCACACACTCACTTACTCAAAAACCCTTTATATGGGGCAATTCGGAGAATTAACTTGACCATGAATCCATGTTTTTGGACTGTGGGAGGAAACCGGAGAACACGGAGGAAACCCACTCATACTCGGGGAGAATATGGAAACTCCACCCCAATTGGGATTCGAACCAGGAATCCCTAGCCCTGAGAGGTGAACGTGCTAACCACTAAGCCACCGTGTCATCGGCCAGTCTGTGTATTTACCCTCATTACATTTACATTTAGTCATTTTAGCAGACGCTTATATGCAAAGCCACTTACGAATGAGAACAACACAAGTCAGTAGTTGTGGGAAAGCCAGCTACACTGTAGAATTTTCAAACCTGATTGATTAACCTATCCTGTACTCCCACCCTTTTTTACATTAGGTGTTTGTTATTAATCATCGACTAATTTTAGACAACAGGTTTAACTTAGAAAATAAGTGATTTCATGCTGTTACTTTGCTGAAATGTGTAATGTAATATTAAGTGATATTGTCCTTTTATCATTTAATCACTTTTCTAACTGGTACTTTAACTGTGATGTGTTCATCTGCTGCTTTGGTCCAGAGGTCATATGCGTGACTTGTTCTTTTTATGCTCCAGGTGTGAAGTCACATTTTGCTCTCTGTCTTTCAGTTCTTGGCCCAGATCAACTGTAGTAAAAGTCACTCTTGTGCCAATAAATAAGACTCTAAATGGACAAAACAGCTGTCACTCATGGTCCCCTGCCAGTTTATTGGAGGGACTGTGGTTTCCCGTATTTCGTCATTCGATAGCATCCGGCCATAATCTTACAATTCATAACAATTTCCTGAGCCCTAGCTGGTTCCTCAATTTTGGATACCACAGAATTAAACCACACTTGATTTTGGATGTAGAATTTGTTTAAATTGCTATAAGGATCATTCCCAGAGCATAATGAATTCAAACTCTTGCTTAAACATTTGTGGGGGAATTCGACTTAAGCTTGCCAGGCCTGAATTTTAAGGCACTGCAAAATGCGACATGGTCAAAGCATTTTATTATGGCACCACAGCCGTCATTTGTTTATGTCTGAAGGCAGGACATTTGGATTTTGCTCTGTAACAGCCGTAGAATGTAATTAGGCCTAAGTATCACCTGATCTCTGTGTTATGCTCAATTATATGAACAAATGCATAGCACTTGTACAATTCTTGCAGACAGCCATTTTTTAATTCCTCCCAGATGCACCATGACTTGGCCTCAGTCCAGTCTGTCTGTAGAAACTGTGAGAAACTCTATGCAGAACTATCCATAGCCATTTGTAGTCATAAGACATATTGTTTATTGTAGAAAAAGGGCCAAACGAAAATATGCCAGTGTTTCATTATCGGTACCAGTCCGATGAAAGATGGGTTCCTGCACTGAGCCACTGGAACTTGAGGTGTTCAGACAGACTGGGGTAGCATAGTGATATTTAAACAGTCTTTATAAGAGTGGCATCAGTAGTTCAGTAAGCATTATATATCAACACCTACATTTCCACTGAAAATGATATTAAATCACTGGGTTTAGAAGCCACACAGATTTCAATGTGGAAAAGTCTTCAGTTAGCTGTGTTGGTCTTGGCATGGCAGAGCTAAGTGACAACATTTCCTTTCCTTCTGAAAATCAGTTCCCAGTGGGGTCAAGGTAGATGCTTCATCCAAGATCAAAAGTGACATGGGCCAGAAGTCCAAAACAAGAGCGGTATTATCTTCCTCTCACGTACCACTGACTACATCAGCTTGAAGAAGCCAGAGAATGTAAATGCCCTGGGGCAACTGAACAGTCAACAGTAATAAGAAATAAGAACTGAAATCTGTGGTCCTGCGGCACCAATAAAACCCTGTTACTTTATTCCAGAAGCTTCCAGAATGGGAAAATACTTGTCCCCAACACAACAACGTCAGGGACGGTGTACTGTTTCTGTTTTCTGTAACATCTCACCATACATTACCGATAATCCTTTTGAGGTCAAAACTAGAAGCCTGATGCCTAAAGAAACACATTTGATTAACAAAAAAAACCACTTCTGATTCTTCGCCGCACGCAAACCACACAGGCAATCACCAAAGAAAGCAAACCGAGTTTGTGTCCTGTGGTACACTTCTCATGCCTATGTCATGTTTGCCTTGATTTGTGTTTATTCATGCTAGTTTTTATTGATTTGTTTGTGTATAGTAATGTCTGCCAGCCCCTATTTCTCATGTCTTTGTTTAGACATGGCTATGATCACTCTACAGCCAAATATATTTACCATGCATTTTGTACAGCCACGAATTGTTTCCTCAAAGGCATTGCTTTGTGTCTTGCTTTGATCACAGTATATCTTATGCAAACATCTAAATCAGAGAGCTAATCAAAAACGTCTTGCGCAGAGGAAAATGCATGGCTGGCTTCAACCACAACTGAAAACAAATCCACTTAGCCTGGGGTTTGCCGGAGTGTCAGGGAGAACGGCGAAGCCACAAATCAAATCGGCCTAAACTTTGAAGGGATTGAATCGCCAGCTGCTCTTATGTGAGTGAGGAGCTTTCAAAAGACAGGCCCCTTGCCAAAAATGAGTATGCATCCTCACATGTTAATCGCACACGCCATCACATAAAGGTTTTTCATTACAGCTTAGCATTAAATTAACATGAACTTTGGAGCAAATCGCATTTTTATAAAAGTGAAAAAAAAAGAAAGGAAAGGGAAAAAAAGGAAAAAACGAATCGTTTCAGTGACCCGATGGTAAATTTATTGTTCTCTTGGCAAATCAAAAACAATTAGTCAACTGTTTATTCAAAATGAAACCATAGTAGACCAAAAAGAAAATTACAGTAATAGTACAAAATGCGCTGTCCTTGTATGTAGTATGTATAAACTTTAACATAATGTATGTTGCAAATCATGGCTTTATGTTTTAGCATGTTAAAGATGTTAAGGTAAATTATTAGACTTCACTGCAATGTAACACAGTGCTGGTCTCTGCTCATAATCCATTGTATAAACCCATTAGATAACAAAAGAAGGTAAAGTCTTCTACCTGTCAATAGTGTTTTTTTATTTTAAGAGTAAAGTAAAAGGTACACATTACACTTAAAAATAAATGTAATGCTGCCATTCAGAAATCTAATTCAATTCTTATTAATTCTCATTTTTTTAATGACAGCAACAATATGCTGAGAATTTTATTTTAGTTCAAAATAAAACTTAAGACTTCAAAATCACTTCAAAATTTGGAGCTGGTGCTCATTTGACTTCGAATGAATTGATACAGGGTTTTACAAAATGATATTGATATTTTCCAGTTTCCAAGATTTTGTAAAAATTATAAATTCTTTGGTTAATAAGCAATACTGCAAGTCATTATTGAAAATAAAAAAACATCTCAAAGCCTATACAGTAGCAAACAATCAGGGCAATAATTAAAACAGTGCAAAATGTCTTCTTCAGGCACTTAACTTGGAATGTTTACAACACTCTTTTACCTATTTACAAACTTTTAAAAGCTACAGCTCCCAAGTAAACACCTTGCAGTCCGTTTTCTTCAATACTATTCCATCTGACATGTTTCTTAGTGAAATCTCATTGATGATGCCAAGATTATTTTGCAGTTGTTTGCCTCATCATTTGTTAAACACATAGGCAGTAACATTCAGTCTTGAGATCAACAATTCCTGAGGAAAAGGTTCATTTGAAAGTTTCCAGAAGGTCATAAGTGAGCGTGCTCTGAGCTCTGGTCACTGTCGGGACTGTCGTCCTCATTGGCAGGTGAACCGACAGTGTGGTGCAGCCCTACCATGCCAGCGAACTCGGACGGCAAGAGGGTTCCCTTTTTCACGTTTACTAGTTCCTTTTCTCTTGCTGCAGCTCCCTGTTGTCCTCCTTTAACTCTTTTCCATTTCATCCTCCTGTTTTGAAACCACACCTTTACCTATTCACAGACAAAATGACAAAAGTTTATATATATATATATATATATATATATATATATATATATATATATATATATATATATAAACCCCCATATATTACACCACATGGCTCATTCTAGTATTGTAAAGTTGTTAATTATATAGGAGGAGACTGTACAAAATATTTACAGAATTTAGTATCTTAGCAACATCTACTTGTCATCAGTGAAACTCAATGCCCCTTGGAAGGGTTATGATACTTTCATAAAGGAGCTGATTTGGCCACAGACCCTCCACTTACAAACCACCATCACCTCAGTGTAATAAGTCCCACATATTGTGGCTGAATGTGCATGTGTGTTTGTTTGATTTAAGCTTTTCGTAATTTAAACTTCTTGAACTGCACGTCATTTGTTTGCTTTATACCATTCATACACACACGCTCCACCTGCATAATGAAATGTGTCAGTGACTGTTAAACCTTCACCCAGTTACATTTTATGAAGATATTTATGATCCTATGGACACACTGAGTGTTGCACTTCATGATCTCTTCATGGAGGAATCGAGGTGCAGCAACCTGACTGGCGCCGTAAGGACTAACATCGAGTGGCAAGGCTATTTACACCTGTTCAATAATGTGCTGATACATAGAGCCTGGCAGCCCACTGGCTTGAAGCCATGACTCGCTTGCCTGACTTGACAACTTGCTCTGTATTTGAATCTCCTAGTGATTATCAAGCCACTGCCTAAAACGGTCTTAATCGTTCCTGTCTTTGAGTCAGTTACCACCCCCAACCTGTGTGTCTATTTTAGGGTGTGTTGGTTATTTTAGACTGCAGGTATTTTAGCCAATGTGAAATCTCAAGGGATATTAGCCCTGTTTTTTTTCTTTGCCTTACTGAAGCAGCAAACAAATAAACAAATGTGGTCAATAGCAGCAGCCTTGGTGTTACTTGATATTCAGACTTGTGCAAAATATTCAAGTTTAATGTTTCACATTTATGTCCATTTTAATGCACGTAAACTATTTCTTTACTAAATTTTACATATTGGGATAAATAAGCTCCATGCAAAAGTAATTTCATCTTTAATTTCAACTACAAAATTATTCAATGTAATCCAAACATATTTTTTTACCATATAGATGTACAAAAAAATGTCAGTCATAGAAAATAATCACTTACTGATGGTTAAAATATTATCAACACCTAATAACAACTATTAACAAAAGTGAAGCATTTATAGTTTTATGTCAGTTCAAAAGTAAGGCAACAGCAAGTCAAAGTAATAAGTTATTTATAATTGTCAATTCAGCCCCTTTTTTAAACACATGGTTCTGCTTTTTTAATTTTCTAAATTTTGTGTTCTCATTTAGATATGTCTCAATAATGAGGGGTAAATTTGCCTTTAAATCAGACATTAATATATCATATTGCTGTGTTCAAGGGTATAAAAAGATTATTTTTATAAAGATTATTTTTTATAAAAGACATGTTGTAGAAACCAACAATTGCCCTAAAGCCCACCAATAAATCCTATATGTTTTAACAAAGGGCAGTTTTTGATACTTTTGTGGCAGTATTTAATACTATTGTGGCAATGCCAGTTATGGCTCCGTATCTGTTGATATATTTCTGTTCCATAAAAGCCTTGATATTGGTGCTCTAAATTAATTTACATTCTGTAATATGACAAAAAAAAAACATATCAAGCTGAGATTCCAGGATCAACCCACGCACAGATTTATTGGATATGTGAGGGGAAAACAGGGCTGAACAGGAAGACTTTAATTCCTTTGTGAGTTGTCTGGATTCTCTGGCTTCGTGTTAGGCCAAGGCACTCAAGCTGGGATTATCCTACAGGGTCCTACTTTCATGCATGGGTGTGCAAGATCCATTGACTGCTTTGGATAAAAGTGGTCAAACAGCTGTTTGATTTATGCCAAGCGATAGATGAAGCATTTTAGTGCTAAAGTGGAGATAAAATGCTGGATCTTGTTCTTATGTGAGAACTATGAACGAGAATCCTGATGGTTTGAACTGTACAGATATAAGGATTAGATAAAATTGAGTGAGATATAAATGTGAGAGATAAAAGATTTACACAGAGCCCAAACAGCAGTTGGACTATGGCTGTAAATTTTAAAATTCAAGCACCGCGTATCACATTGGACACCTGCAGCGCTAGTGCTTTAATTACATTTTATTACACCTGCTTTTCACTAGATAACAAATTAACACCAAAGAGATTGCAAGTTATACGTTTTTTTTATTATGCACACTGGTGCTATTGTAAAGATATGTAAAGAGGCAGAGTTGTATGCATATATTTGTGCACCTTATTTTACAGATTTTTTGGAGTAGTTTAATGCTCATTTATAATGAACAAAATATATCATATAAAAAAATAATAACATAAAATATTAATTAATATTTGTGAAAAAAACCTGTATTATAACATCTATAGGCTTTATGGAAACACTAATATATATATATATATATATATATATATATATATATATATATATATATATATATATATATATATATATATATATATATATTTCGTATTCAGGGGTGTGCACACTTTTGCATATGACTAAATTTATTATTATAAATAATACGTATTTATTTATTTTAATTGTATTTCCTGTGTTAGTAAGGCTATATATATAATACATATTTTTGTTTTTACAAATTTTGTCAAGCAGCTTAAACTGACTAAAAATGTTTTAACTTGGTTTCCCTTAAAATTCTTGACAAAAAGCAGGCACAGTTTGTGGCATACTTGTCTCTCCGTGAGGTCAAGGTTGACGGCAATTTCATAACGTCGTAGCCGTGTCAGATAGTTGTGGTGGGCAAACTCTGACTCCAGTTCCCGAATCTGCTCCTTGGTGAATGCTGTGCGCTCTTTCCTGGGCTTACTGCTCACGTCTGACTTATAGCTCCCGTCTTGGGAATCTGAAATGAAAAACAGAACTTTTTCCAGCTGCAGGGAGAAAGTGCCGAAAAAGGTAAAAAAAAAAATAAAAAATTTAACGGAGGAAGAAAAAAAAAGAAGTGAAAATATAGAAGATTGAAAATAAGTCAGATTGTGTGATGGACTACAGGAGCCCAAATGAAATAAAAAGTAAATGAGAGTTTAAAAATTACTGGTTCCAGTCACCTTTTATTAAAGCGATGTTGTTCATGTGTGTGGAACAGGTCAAGGAAGGGCATGAGCAGAACAAACCTGTCCTAAATCAACACAGCTTCCCTGTTTTTGCTCAGTTCTATGGAATCCGCAACCTGTGCCATTTCCTGTATATTGATCAGATTTCAATGCTAAAAGTCTTACTTTCAATTATTTTTTATTATAGTTGCAATTATGAGACACTTTCTCATAATTCACATATATTTATCTGAATTATGTAACATATAGGAAAGCAATATCAACTCATTAAATAAAAATATTAACATATGACAGATACATTCCAGTGACTTATGCAAATGTCTATGCATATGTTTAAAATAAAATATTTCAAATCTTATTAGTTACAGAATTTAACTGTAAACTTGTTTGTTAATATTTGCTCATATTTATGATATTAAAAAAAAGGTAATGGTAAAAAAGTATTCCACTCATTTCACTTCAGCATTACATGCCCTTTAAGAAACATAATTAAAATGATGGTGCAACCAAATAGCTTGTGACCAAGGCATTCACATTCAGTACCAATAAAAGAAGTGGGTTATAATTTTCTTGAGATGGCTTTGATGTGGTCAGGACAAAAATATAACTTCAAAAATGATTTCATCCCGTGAAAGTGGAGACGGCGGTCACAGTTCTGTAATGGCGCTTTTATTCCTTTCATGAAAACACTTTAAGGGTTAGCTTTGGTTTAACTTCACAAGGACATTACGAATACAACAGTTCTAGGCGACAAAATCTAGGATTACAATTTATGGCTGCTCTCTCTTGCTTTTTAACTGCCCACTAGTAAATCTTTCATTTTCAGCTATAATGAAAAATTGGCAAGTCATTATGTGCGAGTACATACATGCGTACATACATATACACATGCACATGCACATTTTATTTTCATTTTATATATATATATATATATATATATATATATATATATATATATATATATATATATATATATATATGACTCATCTCCCTCAAATGTAATGCTAAATGTAATGCTTTTAAAGAAACTACAAGCACCATTTCAATTCTTTTTTTGCTCAACATGTTAAACAACAGTGTGCAGAATTATGGGACCTGTAGATGATGTTAAAGGTGTGTCTGTACGATATTTGACTGCGGACTGTAAATAATTCAGGTATAAATGTGTCTATATTTCTCATGTGCTCTACAGTATATATTTATTAGAATCAGCGCTTGAAAATCAATACATTATCACATCAGTAATAGAGTATGGAGCTGTTCGGTAGAATTGTTCAAAATATTTCTAATAAACAAAGATTATTTATAATAAAATTTTTATTTTTTTTAAAGTGTGAACTCATCAACAGACAGTAAAATCACAGTTTCCAATTGCAACACTAAGCATGCTCTGTGGTTTAATATGCAGTACACATGCTGGGATCAAAAGCACAGGTGTGATATGGAAAAGCATTTAAAATCCAGCTTCACCTGAAGGCCATTAAAGCCCTGAAGGGAAATAACATAGTAAGTTACACCACCGAGCCTGATGAGAGCGACGGGGCTAGCTCTGCAGTACCAGACTTGGTCAATAAACTTTCATTCTACTCACCAACACATGTATGAGTTTTTTTTTTTTTCCCCCCCCCCCCCCCCCCCCCCCCCCCCCCCCCCCCCCCCCCCCCCCCCCCCCCCCCCCCCCCCCCCCCCCCCCCCCCCCCCCCCCCCCCCCCCCCCCCCTAGAGCCTTTTGGCAAGGCACCTAAAACCTACCCATGTCTCCCCGGGCACAGAGTACAGGGCTGCCCATCACTCCTAGCAAGTGTGCTCAATTCACCAGTGTGTGTATATGTGTGTGTTTTAATGCACGGATGGATTAAATGTGGAGGACAAGTTCCTCTATGTGTAAAGCACAGTAGGCAAAATGGGTCACTTTTATCACTTTTAAGATGGCATTGATCTTGCAATCTAAACATATTCTAATGCAAATATAGTAAAATAAATAAATAATAAATAATGAAATGTTATCATGTTAATTGGGAGCAGTAATCTTGTTGTACTGACTATGTTGCCCCATGTAACACCAAGCGATCCATTCAGCTTAACCAGTAATCAAATTTAGTTTGTGTTGTTTGTGTTTTCCTCTGCTATTTAAAAAAACACACATGTCTGTAAAAGAGTTTTCATTGGTCAGCATGTATTACCAGTGAGGTGTAAAAAATGATTAGGAAGCTTAAAGAAATAATAAGAAATTTGGACGTGAATGTATATTTAGTTTTACATAATGTGTATTTAATGGCATTAGTCATAAGTATATAATGTTTTAGATCTTTTAAAGACTTAAATATCTTTTTGAAAAATACTATCACTACCAATACCCAAAGTACATAAAAGAGGAAAATATCATTAGTAATGGGAAAGTAATATCTAACAAATTTAGAAATACTTTTAAATCTTAAATTGTAATCTAGATAATAAATCAGAGTAAATAAAAAAAGAACAAGCCTCATGCTCACCTAAATTGTCATTTTTTCCCTTGCTATTCCTCTTTTCTGGTTCAGAGGGTGACATGGTTTGTCGGCCATAGTCCCCAGATACACATGATGCTCCCACAGGGTCAGGGTTTCCCAGGCCTGGGTTGGCTGCACACAAACTCTGACTCGCTGTTCCACTAGATGTACACAACTCTGCTGGAGGAGTGTCAGGGTGAGGGAGGCACATGCCATGACGGGCACTTCCAGGTGAGGGCATTTGAGGGACATGCCAGTTTGGCTGATGCTGAGGGTGATGGGAAAGCTGCTGAACAGGATGGCCACGGGTGTGTGGTCCACCAAAACTGTTGTCTTCACCTGTGTAGCTGCAGGGTGGTGAGGGTCCTGGTAGGTCGGGGTAAGAGATGTGATCAGAGCGGCCATGCAGTGCCAGTGAGGACTGGGCGAAGGCTGAATGGAGAGTCTGGGTTGGAGCGTGCGGGTTCCGTAGACATCCGAACAAAGAGTGATCCATCTTGTCTCAGTCCCAGCAAATCCACCTCAAGAGCAGACCCAAAACTTTGAAAATCTCAAAAAGCAGACTCTGTAACTCTCCCACTACAGAGAGATGGAGAAGCAATGGTGGGAGGGCAAAAAAGCCCGAAAATCACACTGCTCCCTCCCAGCCCCAATGACCTCGTAGCGGAGGCTCAAGCAATCCAGAACTTTAGTAAGAGAAGGAAGAGTGAGCAGGCAGCGATGAAAGACAGGGCCTCCGGTAATCCTGAGCATGCGGCCCCTGTTGCCAGGCCAAGCGAGGGTAAACACACACAGCCTGCTGGAGGCTGCTCGAGTGACACACGGCAGTGAGAGGGGAGGGAGCGAAAGAGAGCGCGAGAAAGCAAGGAAGAGCGTGGTGAGTGTGGGGCGCTTCCAGAGAAATGGAAAAGTAGAGAGGAGATGGAGAAAGTGAGAGAGATGAGGAGGTTGGCAGGAGGAGGTGGAGGGGTGGATGTTATATATAGGGCGTAATGTGAGAGTGAGGCCGGGTCACTGCCTCCTTGCTACTGACCACATGCTTACGCTCTTCCTCCAGAAAGTGAAAGACAATAAATCTGAACCTGGCCAAGCAGGTCGGGCCTCTGGGAAAAGCAGGCAATTTATTTAGGACCACAGCTATCTGACCCCCTGGCACATTTTCTAAGAAGTGACTTGCATCGTCATAAGGGGTTCAGATATTAGTTGGAAAACCAGGGGCTGCAGCTCAACCTGTGCTGGATGTGAAGTTTAAGACACTGACTGCATCTTAAAATGCAATAAAAAGAAAAACACATTCTTAGTGAATTATTTTCTTTACAAAAAAATGTATTTTGTAAATATAAAATTATATATCATATAATTATATAGGTGCCTCAGGTACTTAAACAGGTATTTGCCATTTCCAAGTCACTCATACTATGGGCAATGATGCCATTTTGCACTAATTACTGAAAACCCTTTAGGTTGTCTTGTTGGTCTCAAAAAGAAAAATATAATAGAAACTTTTTATGAAGGTAAGCTGAAGCATCAGCTCATTTAACACAATTTGCATTGGTACAGTTATTCAGAACAGTTATCTCTGTGTTTTTGCCTAAAATTGACATATGACTTCACATTTGCATATAAGAGTTTTTGGTTGCCTTTCCTAATGCAGCACAAAATTGCTGAAAATAGTTTTCTGAAGTTCTTTATCACATTATGGTTTTATTTATCACAATAGCACAGTTGTGGTAGTTGGTTGTCCTCCCACATCTGCACCAACTGATAAACTTTTTGAGTAGTTTGCATGTGGAGACATAAAGTTATGCAGGTAATAAAAGCAATCATCTGAAGATAAGAATGGATGAAATGAATTAGAACAGGTTTGGCTGATAGACTGAAACTAAAGTTAACAGAAAGGTCAATAGCCAAAAGTGATTTATCCCTATTCAGATAATAAGATAAAAAATGAGCAAAACAATTTGCTTTATTTTTTAACAATTCTTTTCAGACGTTTGACACCAAGTATCAAGTTATGACCAATTCTCTCAAGAACAGATATCAAGATCCTGCTAAAAATAACTTGAAGATTCCCTCAACCTTTTATTTATATTTTTGAATGTATTTTAAGCATCAGATTCTAAATTTGTTTTAGAAATCATGTTTGTATTTTTTCCACAGTTAAAGGTTTTAAAGAATCAGTAATACACAAATTAGTTTTTATTGCATTTTATCACTATCTATATTGTAGTTAACTATAAATAATTTTAGGAATGCTGCACAGTGATAAATTTCATTTTCAAATCATGTTTTAAAATGCTTGTTTTTACAAAGTAAAAAATGTCATTAGCTAAAACAAAATCAATGGTATAAATATATTTCAGACAGTAATAAATGTTCATAAATGATATTTCTTTTTACGGTATACAGTAGTAGTCTTATATTTATTTTGAACATTAATATAATATTATATGTATTATCTCTCTCTCATCCTCAGGTGTTTTTTTTTTCAGAATTAACTGTTTATGCTTAATTTAAGGATGAAAACTGGATTTGAGGACACAAATTTACAAAAATGTAAATCTCATTTTCCTACACAAAAATGATTTTAATGTTTAAAAACTAAATACTCTATTATAACTTTTTATTAATGTAAAATGCCACTATATATATATATTTTTTATAGATTTTCATTTTCGCTGATCATCATCATTTTTGTCCTTTCTTTTGTAATTCTCACCATAAACTTTTAAAGTGGTGCTATATCTACACGTTCACTTTAGACTGCATTGTGATGATGATAATAATAAACCCTCTGAGTGGAGGCAATGTGTCCTAACAGATTGGATCTAAAAGGTCTGCTTTTTGTATAACAGATTAATAAATGTTTTAGTTTCTGTCACAGAAACTTTTTTTCGTATAATTAAAATACTATTTGTAACTAGAATAGACACATTAAAAAAATGTTACACAGTAAATATTCATGCAAAATAATCCAGGCGAGCAGTGTATGAACCAATAGACCCCAGAGGCCAAATGCTGTTATTTATGAATGTGTTAGTATGTGAAGGATCATAATTCTTTACAAAAGCTCTCTGTGAAATGAAAGAAAACATAAAATGTCTTTGCGTGTCACAAAATGTTTGAAAAAGTACTTAAGAAAGCCTTTAACGAGCAGTGTTCTTGCTACCACTCGAACATTCCGCTCTTTAATCAAATCTTTTGTTCTGCAGTTTAATTAAATGTTCATATCGTAAAGCTGAGCAGTATAAATTATGCTGCTGCTTTCGTCTTACTGGTTTGTTTATGCATTTCCCCTAACATTATTAGATTGTTTTGGTAGTACATTGTGGATTTATTGGCCTGTAATTAAGCACTTGTTTATATGAGAACTTTGATAAAATATTGTTTGTAATGATAGCTGACCAGTTTTAAACAAACTTAAATTAAGTGGGTTGTTCGGTTGTCGTAAACAAAGGGTTACAAAAGTAGTTTTTATAACAGATGACCCTACAGAAGATTAGCTGATCCTTGTTCAGTGTACACACACATACACACACACCCACACACACACAAAATATATATATATATATATATAATATAAAATATATTTAAAGTTATATTTCAAAGTTACATTCTGATCTTTTCTTGGTGTACTTTAAGACCTCCTGATGCATGTTATATTACTGCTAGGCTCTAAGCCCCAGAAAGGAAATGACTTTAACAGACCAACTCTGCTGTGGGTGTCATTACTGTTTTCTGTCCCTCAATTTGGAGGGATTGCTGCATGTGGTGGTGGTGGTGTGTGTTCAAAATAAAATGCAGTGTTTGTTTAACAAATTAGACCAGTTAGTAGTTATGTAAAGTAATCTGTAAACCCAGCGCCTGTGCATTAATGCTCATGTGGTTTTTGTTTTAGCCTCCATCGCAACGCTATACGAGTGCACCATGGTTATGCGACTTTCCTGCACCTCTCAGTGTTCCTCTCTCCCTCCCTCACATTCTTAGAGGGTCTAAGCCCTAAGCCTCCGTAATAGTCAACTGCTAATTTGACAGGTCCCAGTGGAAAAGGGATATTCTGCAGGTGAGTCTTTTTGACCTTGCTGACCAACTGTATGTCTGTTTGTATGTATGTGTGTGTGTGTGTGTGTGTGTGTGTGTGTAGCTTAATGTACAAGTGAAGCTTAGTTTCAATATATACTTAAAGATGGTCTTCACATGGAAGACCAAACATTTTAGATTTTGTTTCACCAGTATGCGCAAGTTTCCCAGAAAAGAAATAACAAGCAATATGTTTTGCAAAAATACAGAATTTAATTGTACAATTTGTGCGTTGAACTCTACTACCTCTCTCTCTCTCCTGTCTGTCTAACAGACACACACACACACACACACACACACACACAAGTTGAATTAATAAAATACATTTGAAATGTCAGAAAATCTTAATTTGGCAATTATTTACACTGAAGACAATTAGGACACTTGATTTATTGACCTTTGATAATGCAATTAAAACTTTTCAATGTCTGCTTTCAGCATGTAGTGAATATGATCTGGTCCTTTTTTGTGCTAAATAAGTATAACATTATAAATCTGATTTAAAATTAATTATTTTAATATCAACCAACACAATTATTATAACAAATACTGTAATATTGTGCAATGTTTTTCTATGGTAAAAGTAATTTGTATATAATATTTATTATATACATTAGTTATTAATACTTATTTTTAAGTATTTTTAAGTAGTGAATTCAAAACATAATCCATTGATGCACAATATAACAAGTCTGTAAAATAGTTTGTTTATTTATAGATTTTATTGAATTAATTTAATTTAAGCTGTTTTAAGCAGTGTAGTAATAATGTGTTGTAGATTACGCTTTACCTTAAGTGTTAATATAAAGTAATGCATTAGTTACAATAAACAAGACAAAATACATGAACAACGGCTAACTAATATTAAATAAATCTAAAAGCAACATCCAGATTCTGTCAGCATAGGAATGAAAGTGTGTTAGACTCTATTCTTAGGTCCTGATTCAGATTCTGTATGAACTCAGCTCCCCTAGAACATTAAAAGTTACTCAGTACTATTCTCTAACACACTTATTTGTTATTAATTAATTAATTAACATTAATTAACCATTGTGTTTCTTCATGTGTTATTCATGTTAACCCATGTGTAACATTACTTTGTTAGGTTATTTGTCAAATGCTTAATGTAAAGTTTCTTATCTCACCTTAATGTTTTCTTTTTTTTTAATGAAAGTAAAATCTGATTTACTTTTATTTTTGGTGGAAGCAAAACTGCTACTTCTTTCTCCTAAATTAAAATAAAATATTTACATCATATCACTCAGCAACCTTTAGAATGTTTGTGCGCTTTTATGTCTCTGCCTGTAAACATGAATGCCATTTCATGTTAGTTTTATTTTTTATAGAAAACTAATCACATAATAAAAAATTACCCTGATGCTCCTTTGTTTTCACTAATGGTCAGCTTCTGTATAGCATGTTCTCCTGCATTAAAGAGTTTTACCTGTGTTTTCTTAGTGTAAACAACTGCTCCAAATTTGTTTTTAGCTGTGATGGAAAGTGTAGTACCCATTTTGAGATGTGTGCTTTTTTCAGAATCTTTTTTGTATGAGCTGCACAGTCCCAATGCCAAAAATAAGATCAAATGACAATTATTATAATACATTATTGTATCAAATCAAACAATTATTATGTCAATATATGCAGTTTTTTGTGCAATAACTTATTCAACATTTTTATATTTAAACAGCCGGTGCCTTACTGAAAACTGTATTATACTGTCACCGTCAAAAGCATATTGAATTTTTCTTTATTATTTCCCAGAGCACAATTATAATTCACGTTTTGATATATTTGTACGTTGTGTATTGTATCTTTTGTTCATTTTTAATTTGTTGTAGGTGAGCAATTTATACTGAATAATTTATTTCAGGCTCAGAACTTGCATTGTATGGTTGACTTGAAGTGCTCTTGCAGGGTGAGGGAGACCCCGTGTGGTCTTAATATAAAACCTCAGTGTTACATCAATGAAAATATATCGATCACTGAAAAAAACGAGATATATTTAACATCATAAATGATACTTTGTGTAGTTAACATTTGCACTGCCTGGACTTCAGCATAAATTAAATAAAATACAAAATTAAGTGAAAATGTTACTGATTTAAAAATGCCCTATGCACGAGAGTAAATTAATGAATGATTTATTGCAAAGATAATAAGCCTTTTAAAACAACATTTGTTTGTCATAAATAAAAGTGTCTGTAGATGTAGATGGGTAAATAAATGGAGAGATAAAAACCACATCACATCAGTACTCTTACTGGCTCTTCTCTTTAATATTACAAACAATTTCAAAAAGTGGAGCTGACATTCGTCTAATTTAATGGCTTCCTCCATGTGCTATAGTTTCTCATGTGCTAGCCAGGTTTCCAAATACAATTTGACTTTCCTTGTGTCCTCGAAATACAGATGATATTTTTATCTTTCACTGTTTTTCACAGAACTGACAGTAATGATTTTCCGACTCATAATCTAAACAGTCTCACGTTTTATTTTTCTTCACTGTAAATGATCTCCCTCTCTCTGCTGGATTAGATTAAAAGAAGACCTTTTGTCACTGAGGCTTAAATCTTAAATCTGTGATATATAATATGTTGATTGGTTTCTACACACATTCTTACATCAAATACATAGATTTACATTCCTCTAGTTTTAATCAAATCCAATTCTTGTGCTTTAATTGTGGTACCTTCACCACCAGGTCTAAGGAAGGTTAAACTAACAAACCACATAAACTGAAATCTGTTCTTGTTCACCTATTAATAGTGTGGTGACACTAAAAACCTGTGGGTTTTACCCAGCGTGTCTTGGGATATAAGGGGAAGCGTGGGCTGCATTCGGGAGAAGGAGAAGAGTGTGGTCTTTACTTTGTGAATAATAAATGGTTTATTCCTAGTCTTTGTCACAATAGTGAAGTTAATAGACAGGGTAGGATTAATACACTCTTCTGAAAAACTGCATTACAATGAATTTCCTTAAATGTTTTAACTTTTGCAGACTGTGTAAACTAAATTTAGATATTTTGGAAAATGATCAATTGATCAGCTTAAGATTTATATTAAATATTTATTACTTTTATTTCTGTATGCTACAGCACTATATGATTCCTATGTTTCCAGCGCCCCCGAAAGTTCACTGGAGCTCTATTAAGATCACTATTAAGCACTATTTTGCCCAGGAGTTTACACTCATCACATCTATGGTTCTTGTGCTGGTACCTTAAACAAAAGATGCTTTTTTTTGCAAAGTCTTTACTCACATACTTTACTCGTCTTTACAGTCACTTAACCCTTTTTATTTATTTATTTTTTTTTGCTAAAGCGTGTACTTAAAACTTGTATTTAATGTTTTTTGTTCTTTTGTATCCAGTTTTGGAAGCATATAATTTTTATTTTATTTTATTATTTTTTTTTTTTTGTAAAATTATGAATAATTAAATAAAAGTAAACAATGATAAGCCAACCTGCTGTAATGGGATAGGTAGAATTTTTTTTTTTTATAGACATTAATTTGTCCTAATGGCAATGTGTGGAAAAATAGTATAGTGTATAGTATAGGTGTAATTTTATAATCGACAGAAACGCTAGAGATATTGATTGTGCAGCTTTAATGACAGAATTTCAATGAAGCACAAACTGAAAAGACAAATACTTATTCAGCTTGCAGTATTTACCCATCAGCCTTTTCACATTTGACTTTTTTAAACAGCATCCAGCTATGAATTGATGACTACAGACAGGCAGCTAATGATGGCTTACGTTCACCAACAAACGATCAACTCTTGTTCTGTAATCAGGCCGTGATTCCCTTCTTTTTACTGTCTAAGCATTAATCTTTTTCAAGCTTTAAGTGTAAACATTACAAGCAACCTGCACCATCCTGCCATACTTACTCAGAGGTTTGTAAATATACATGGTTTTTACAAAAACCACAGTAAAATTGAGTTGAGTTCACCATTTTCTTTTTAAATGGGCCGAAACGTTCCACCATGCCATGTTTACATGGAACAATTTCGACTTCTTGTCCGGACTGATTAATCAAGTGGGGATCAAAAACAGAAATGAAACCAAACATAAGAGCAAAACATACACATCCTAGCATTTCTTTCCCTTTGTTTTTTTTATTTAACTTTGTATCAGCTCTCAGTCTTTGTACTTTTTTGTGTGTATTTTTAGTTTACTCGCTTTAGCTCACCCACTTTTCTCCATAGAAACAATTCAATAAACGCTGTCATAAACAACTCAGTATAAATTACTACAGCTGCTGTTGCTTTAATATGATTTTAACAGAATGTAATGCTAATGAAAAAGCACAATTTACTGTAGTAACAAAACCTAGTGCTTCATATATTTTTCTAGTCTCAAGTATTGTAGAGTGCAAATCAGAGGTACAATAAACTGATTGCATATTTAGAAATGAATTAAAAATGCATTTACAGTTTACCCTTTTTGTAATGTTATTGTAAAAAGTGATTCATTGCAAACATAATCCAAACATTGAGCTAATTCACTGACACCCTTGCATCCTCTACTGTGCTGCATAACAAATTTCAGTATTTCTCTAAATGTTTTAGGAGTAGATAAGACAAACAAATTAGACAAAATACTTGTTCTCCTGTTTATTTTAAAATTTAGCCAACATAAAAAATCTCTGACTTCCAATTATTTGAGTTGTTTTAATTTAACGACATAACCATTATGACACTCTAAGTTTATTGTTTTTGTTTTTTTTTTTTTTTTTTTTTCCCCCCCCCCCCCCCCCCCCCCCCCCCCCCCCCCCCCCCCCCCCCCCCCCCCCCCCCCCCCCCCCCCCCCCCCCCCCCCCCCCCCCCCCCCCCCCCCCCCATCCACTGAGAGAAAAGTGTTTACTACTTAGAAGTTACCTTTGGTTCCTTTGTGGCATGATCTTTTTTGGTCCAATCGTGGAAAGTGTAATAAAGGTCTGACTGTAAAGTGATGAAGTGCAAACTCTTTACATTTAACATTTTCCTGTCTGTCACTCCACCCACTCACATCTGATTCTGTTATCTCCACACTGACAGATATAAGGGTAAATTATGACCGCGCAGTAACCTACATTAATACACCACCACATAACCATCACTGCATCAGTGCTGAGAATCCACCACCCATAAATAAAACCTGCTCAATAGTAGTCAAGGGGTGGTCCTAACCATTAGAGACACCATGGAAACAGATGTCAGTGATTGTAAAACTAAACGGTGCATCTTTGTCAAACTGACAAAACTCATAAAAGAAATAATTTCTGTTTCATAGTAAAAGATAAAATATATATATATAATATTTTTATTCCTT
The DNA here is from genome assembly GCA_019802435.1 of Corydoras maculifer. Classification (NCBI taxonomy): domain Eukaryota; kingdom Metazoa; phylum Chordata; class Actinopteri; order Siluriformes; family Callichthyidae; genus Corydoras; species Corydoras maculifer. The sequence continues at coordinate 479,367 of JAFMOD010000936.1, forward strand.
GCAAATTAATGAATTACATTTATAAACCTCCACTGTCATTGTGGGTTGTCATGAGTATTTTTCCTGCATGGAATCGTAGCAGGTCATTAATAAAAAATGCAGAAAATAATGTCAGGATTTCCAACTTGGGGATTACAGCTATAGATTCATTTAATTAGAACAGGAAATTGGGATGATCATGGAAACTAGGAGAGGAAGCAGCCCAACTCATCACAACCCATCTGGCCTGCTTTATTTCCTTCAGCCCCTGGTGTACAAAAAGCAGTAAATCATCATACAGGTGGCGACTGGCCATGCCTTGAGCATATTCTTTTTCCTCTCGTGTCCCTAAGCGGGCCCCTAAAGCCAATCTGTAATTAAGGCAGTATGGGCTGGCTGAACATAGAGACGCACAGGCAGAGTCACACATTGTATCAGAGAATACACATTATAATGAATCCATCATCACTGGCATTACACCTACCTGTTGTCATCCTATTAATTTACACTCCAATTGAGAATGTGATGTTAATGTAGCTCAGAGGCTTTGATTTTAGTCTAGCCTTAAAGTGGGTTGGCAGTCCTACCACTGCACTTTTGGCATAAGGTAATGTGGAAGCCTTCTCCTTTGGATTTATGGCATGCCTCCCTAAACCAGACGTCTGCGGTTGAGCTGGCATCCGACAAGACAGACCACTGAGACAAACATCACTGCCAATGCCATGGAATTGGGATGAGCCACTTACCGTGCAATGCTGTGTGAAGTATCAGACATGATTGGCCATCAGGATTTTCTTTTCGTGTGATGACTGAGTGCTACAAAGGATACTTTTGTCATCATGAAGACTGTATTTTCCTCTGATAAAATGCTTCCCGAGAGTTTAAGCTGCACATACTTTCTGTTTGGTTTTGGTCAGATTTTCCTTAGGTGCTGCGATTAATGTTAGATTTTTTTATGAGCCTATAAAGACCTCAAAGCATGGCAAAAGATCTATGAAGAGAAAACAGGGAGTGATGTGAGTAACTCAGTCTTAATTCAGTCAAGATGCACCAGGAGAAATCCGATGAAAGCAAAAAGGACTTAAAGGATAGTTGAGGCAAAACAATAAATGGTTTTATTAGAACTGTAATGAAAGTTGGCAGCATCTATTTCAATTCTATACTGTGTGTTAAATGTACATCATTTTTAAGTGGTAGTTATAAATGGGCCAGGACAGTGGAGCAATAGACAGCATTGTCACCTCACAGCAAGAGCATCCTGGATTCAATTATTGAGTGGGTTTCTTTTTTTATATGGAGTTTGCATTTTTTCCACAGTCAAAACAAATGTTCAAGCAGGTGAACTCAATGCCCATAAAATATATAGACCATGTAGCTGTAAATGAGTATCACTGACACTGACCAGAGCAGACCTACGATCTTGGTCCCGATGAAGTTGATTTTCTGAATCATAATAATGCATTGTTTCCTCTTTGCATTGTAGAATAATACTGAACTCATTGTAAATTGGTAACCCGTCATTGCAGCTTCATTTTCTATTCCAAAGGCTATAGGACTTAATGGATTAAGTGTGTCCCAATACTTTTGTCGATATATTGTACTTAATGAGCAGATACAAAAAGGCACTTTTTGAATGAACACCTAAACATTAACATTTCATGTTCGTGCCAAATGAATATGATTTGCCAAGGCATGTGCTTAAGCATGCTAATTGTATAGCAACAGATAGTTTTTCATATCACAGCACTTTGATTTGGTTGATGGTATAATTATATTGATGATGAATGGAATTCTTAATAATGTTAAAAACAAAATGTTTAATGGTTTAACTTTATTTTTTAATCTTATCTTTTTACAAAAAAAAAACATAAAGCAGTCATGTTTTAATGTTTTTATACTATTAAAAACCCTCTTAAAGTAATTTAAGAAAGCTATTTAATACTGAAGGAAAGGAAGGAAAGGAAACTGTCAAACCTCTGTGTAAGGTTAAGTAAGCAGAGTCATACATGTGTTGTTTAAACATTCAATAAAATATTGTTTTGAGACTGTTCATGCTGAAGTTATGCTGCGGTTTTCCACTTTCAACATGGAAATTTCTTTATTAGTATGTCAGTAGTACATGAAGGCAAAGGACTAGCAGGGATTTAAACTATTCATCTTTTATTCTGCAAAGTGGAAATTTGTAAAGTCAAATGGATATTAAACATAGTCGAATCCATCAACACCTTAATCTGAGAACCTGACATGTCATCACCTTGTTTAGTTATTTCAATAGTGAGAGACTGTAGGACTGTTTCCCGTTATTCTTTAGAGGAATACCATTGCAATGTCAGTTTACAATGGCTGAAAGAAATGTCTGACTCAAAATAAGAGTGGCATGTTTTATTTCTTTTTTGAAATACACTGTATCTTGTAACTTTCCACAGCTTAATAGATTGCATGAAAATTCTTGGAATGAAAACTATCATAAATAAGATCATATAAATATGACAGCATGAAAAGCTGGTAGATAAATTATTACATGTTCTATTAGAATAAGAAGTATAGTGTCTCAGGCCACATTTAAGAACAAGAAAATAGTTTATGAACATAAATAAGGCGTATTAAACTAATGAAATAATAAAATGCTTAGTTTAGGTTTGTTTTTCATTTCTTTCTTTATTTAATTTATGTTCTTTATTGATCTATTTACAGAGTGAAGAAGGAGACTCGACCACAATATAATAACATTTTATACAACTCTCAAGAGATTTTTGTTTAGAATAGTGGATATTAAACCTGAACAGATCAACAAGCTATTGTCATATTTTACTGACTTTTTAAATTATGTATTAAAATGAAAGATATTAACCTTTGTTATTAAAACTAAATAAATATACAGGCTGGGGGGGGGGGGTTCCCATGCTCATACAGGATAACACCCAGGACAGGGCACCAATCCATCGCTAAGCACACACTCACACAGACTAGACTACACAAACGCAGACACACAAGATATATGGGCAATTTAAATAGTGCGATTAAGAGCAGCCAATTCACCTTAAATCCATGCATTTGGTCTTTGGGATTAAACCAGAGAAAAATAAATAAATGCTTACCACTATGCCACCGAACTGCCCTGATTTATTAACTAAATAATTAAAATAAATGTATAATCAGGTATGAAATATAATGGGTTCTTAGATGTTTTAGAAGTTTGCTGACATAGTAGAAGTAATAAAAGTAAACTATGGAATTAGGACAAAAATAATATCATAAAGAACTATTTTAATCAAAACTTCAAAAGCAAAAAATATAAATAACATTATTACTTGATTAATTAATCGATATTTTGCAATAATATAATTATTTGAAATAGCATTAGACATAAACTACATGGCAGACAGTAGTTTCAGCTAGCTGTGGTCTGTCAGTCTGCAAGTATACATCTCTGTTGGCATTTCCATAGCAATAGCTGCAGGCTTATGATCAACTTACCACCAATGGAAAGAAAATATTCCTTCACATCACTCACTTAAAGAAAACCATTGAATAAAAGACATCTTCCTAAAAAGTATCTCTCCCCAATATCCATTTGCCTGATTGAATTCAGACTTGTGATAAAGAGAAAAACAAAGCTTGCAAGCATGAGGTCAGTAGTGTCAGATAATTTTACACATTCAAGGTCGTCACCTTATCCCCAATAAGAGAAAAAATCTGCATTTTTTTAAGATCATGTATCCTCCCTAACAAAAGACTTTGCATTGTATAGTCTACTGAGATCCTGCTGTAGTCTGCAGAAATATCCTCCATCTGAACTACAAAATTTAGTTTTAATAGGCAATGGTGGTTAAATTGTGCAGAATGGCAGACAGCGGTAAATTTTTGGGGTTACCAACCTAAGTGTATATGTTTAAGTTTTACAGTGTGCTATGTGGAGCCCTTAACTATCCCTTGCTCATATTGGTAAGTCCACTAATACTACAATTGGCTACAATTTACTGTGTGTAACATGAATATAATTGTAAATTACATAGATTTAGTCATTTAGGAGATACTTTCATCCAACGCGACTTACAAATGAGAGATCAACACTCAAGTCAGTACTTGGGGGATCATTATCTGATCCCACTTTGTTTTTTTTTTTTTAATAAGATAAGTGTTTGTGGAAGAGTTTGTACAACTTAAATACTATAAATTATTTTTAGCCCTTGAATAAATTCTAAAAGTGGGATGTAGTATCCATGGCTAAATGGTTTTGCTCTGGTTATGAAGCTATCTTCCTTGTAATGATGAATTGGGTACATGTGTCTCCACATCTGTTGCTGTCTATGTTCAGAGCTGGCATGCTCTCTAAATGATACATCTGGGCACAAGCCATAGTATTAAGAGAGATGCGCCACCTGAGGTATAGTTTGGGTGGGAGACCATGTCACCTAGTCACATGCTATCCGAGGTACGGTTTAATGCCATGGGCCATATACATGTATGTATGTATATATATATATATATATATATATATATATATATATATATATATATATATATATATATATATATATATATATATATATATATGCACTTGCACTGTGTTTATTTTCATTTTTATAAACCATTATTTGTCTATGGTTTTCTGACTCATACGGTTGGCCCACATTTACCACATTGCCATGTATGTTACAATTTTTTTTTTTTTATCTATTTTAGTTAAACTCAGTCAGAACCACAAAAGTTATATACCACAAATGATAGGTTTATAAGTTTTATGCTTTATAATTTATAAATAAATCCTTATACAGAAAATTTTACTAACTACTTGAATATACTCAGCAGGCAGCTAATTATGTTTCTATCTTTATCTGTTCAAAAAATCAGGATTATGCGTAGGTGTAGATAGAACAAAAAAAAACTTTAATGTGGAGTTGCTGAATATTTTATACTTTAATCTATATTTGCCCCTTATTAAAGATAATCTCTTTTGTGGATAATTTTTTGAATGCAACTACAATGAACATGTATCCTTTGAAACATTGCCTGCAAAAAATCTATTACTTTGTTATCCTGGGTTTATTTTGTTCAGCTGATTAAATTATGACACACACAAAATGATCAAATAAATGTCAGGTACAATCTCATTAACAACTCACACAAACTTATTCATCTGAATTACTCAAACTCCCACTGCTGTAACACATACAACCTCTCTCTGTAATATTGGAATCAGGCTTCTTAAACTCACAACTCCCAGTGACAATCTGCTGGAGTGATGTAAATCTTGAGACTATTCTTCGGCTGTACATTTTTTTTTTAAATGTAAGAGATCACTTCAGGTTATTCTGATGCCAGGAAAATGTTGCTGACATTTTTGACTGGGCCCCTTAGTTTTTTAGAGAGGAAATCTTAATGCTGGAGCCAAGGGCAGATATAGGCAAATGGCCAGTTGCCCAGGGCAGAATTCCAGAAGGACATGGGCATCGTCACAAAAATAGTGAATACTGAAGTTATTGTGCTTTTTGCTACCATTTTTTGCACGCAAGTGATGTCAGGGCACCTTTCTAGGAATGGGCACCTTTTTTGATCATGGATTATATTCAGAGTAACATTGAGTTCTATGCAAACATTTGGATACTTCAGGTCATGCCATTTTGGTTTAGTATACAGTAGCAAAGTCTGTATATTCAGAAGTATGACTACTATTTATTTATTCATTCATTATCTTCCACTTAATCCTCGACTAAAGGGGTCCCCATTCCCATTCTCGGGGAGAACGTTTCAGGCACTGGGCAGATACACCCAGGACAGGGTGCCAATCTATCGCTGAGCACACATTCACTCACACAGCCACACACACAAATATACTATATGGGACAATTTGGAGCATGAAATTTACCTTGAATCCAAATGAATTTTTGTCTGTGGGAAGAAACTGGAGAATCCAGAGGAAACCCACGTGGACACGAGGAGAACATAGAAACTCCACCTCGATTTGTATTCAAACATGAATTCTAAGTGCTAAAATGCTAACCTGCTAACCACTTAGCCACCGTGTCATTTGATTACTATTTCATTGTTTAATATTTTGCAGGCTTAACGTCTTGATTATATTAAATGTAATGTGTTGTTATTTTTTTTGTGATTTAACGTGGCCTGGTTGAAAGGAAAGCCATTTGTAGTTTCAAAACTCCAAAGAAAAGCAAGATGTTACCAAAGGTAAGTGATATTCAGTTTTAATTCCAAAATGGATGCCAGCTAGGATAAAATATAACATGTTGTCCGGTATTAATGATGTGACAGAACTGACACATTTTCTAATAATGGAAAAATACTCATGAGAGCCAGGAAAACACTCCTGCCATTTAGTCTAGTCAGCTGAACAACCAGTCATAAACTTAACTTTAATAATGTGTTTAATGTGTGATGAAAGTGTGCCCAGTCTCTGCTGTCACATAAAAAAGATGAATGGAAAAAATCATGTGCTAAGAATGGAAATGAACATTAAGTATGCAATAAATAATATGAATTTTCAAAAAATGTTTCCCTTTCACACAAGTTCATGTAAAGCACTATGTACCCCGACCCAAGCCTCGTGTCTTTTCTAGCTATTTGATCTTAGCCAGCATTCAATAAACATTCATTTAACAGAGGCCAATTCTTGTAATGATTTAAAAAAAAACCTGCTATGTGGTGCCAACTGCTATGTGGTGCCATAGGTGGACTAAATTAGCTGTTTATATAGGATTTCATGGGAACTGCTATGATGCAGAATTTAAAAATCATGTCTATGGTATGCGATTCATACTTTGAATGCGAGATTTAAACAAAGAACTGTGGGTTTACTCTGTTAACTAGGTTTATTTGATAATTTGTGAATGCTGCAGTTCAGATGCTGGTTTGCACTAAACTATAGGACTGAGGCTGAAAAAATTACACTTCCAAATAAACTCTAAGTAGTTAAGTGGAAATATGAACCCAGCATGTGGGTTAAAGCCATCTGAATGAACCGATTCAGGATATGTTATTAAAGCATGTCTATAAAATGAGGAAGGGATGGGAAGATTCAAAAGGCCCAGAGCTGATAGAAGGTGCAAATACAACAAAAAATAATAATAATTATTATAATAATAATAATGCATAATAATAATAGAATGCATTATCATTTATATATTGTTCAGAAAATTTATTTTACTACAAAATACAATTTATTTTGTGGTATTTGCATGTTGAAATTATAGCAAAACTAAGCAATTGCTTTGTTTGATTGCTCACAAATAAAATACTTTAGCTTGATAAAATTGCCAATGACAATGTTTTCCCTTATCGTTTTAGTCCAATTTTTAACCAGCCTTACCTAGACTGCATGTACATTTATACACTGATGTTTATTTTGTATTGCTCATAGAAACCAAAAAATAGGCTGTAATTGTACAACTACAAAGTTATAAACTTAATGGTTTATGTGGAGTATAGAAACAAGAAGCCATACTTCAAAAATGATTAGTGAATATATAATATTATATTTGTATTCAGATAATTATATGAATTGAATTCAATATACACGGTCGTTAAGTTCAAATCCCAAGCTGACCCAGTCAGCCACCAAAAAATTCTGTTAGGCTGCCCACAAATTGTTAGGTTCCAAATCTCAAGCTGACCAAACAGCTACAGAAAACCAAACCAGAGTTTCAACATTTTGTAGCATTGTTTAATATGACTCTTTGAGGGAAATTGTATTGGTCTCCTGTGGCTGTGCTGTGGAAAGAAATATTAAAAAGGAACCTGCAAAACTAACATAGATGTAAAATTCTTGAGTCTTTTGATTATATAAAGTACTTTGATGTGTACTTTGGTGTGTCTTGTTGATTCCAAGCTATTTCAAGCTGTTTGTCCTCACAATTCATTTATGTAACATTTAATTTTTAAACCAAAATTCTATAAATTACCACTTTCATTTTATTCTCTAAATCGCTGATTAGGGACTCAAACAACTGTACACTTTGAGGCAATTTTGCATTGGCGGTTTACCTACTAGAATGTAAAAGAAACAAATCCAGATGCAGACACGAGAAGACCATGCAAACTTTACTCAGAAAAAACCTTGTCCAAGTATGAAATAATTTGATTGGCATTAGTTAAAAAAGCTTATCTCTTGTGAATATTTCACAACTGGGAATCAGAAAATGCATTTTGATCCTAAATTTATTTGGTTTATTTATTTTGTGTTTCGGAGCATGTTTGAAAATGTTAATCTATTCACCAAGGACCTTTTCTCCATCCACAACTGCCAAACTCAGAGGACTCCCACTCTCAATTCTAAGCTTTCTGCTTGCTGAAATTTGGCAAGAAAAGGCTCCAAGGTGTCTGTACTTGAGCCAAAATAAAAGTTGGCGATATTTTGCACAGGTTATACTCAGGCATGATGACAGAAAGCATTACAAACAGAAGTTAGCTAAATCTGTGTGTGGCTTTAACTACAGTTTTAAAAGATAAGTGACTGCAGTTGTAAATTGAGACGCTGGAATGGAAAAATACAACAAAAAAAAATGTACATGCTTGGAGAACAAATCATGGAATTTTAGTGAGATGGTTTAGACACAATAGTTTATTTTACCTGCATGATTGAAAGGTTGTGATTTTTGTCTTAATATTTTTCTTTTACATTATTATGCTAAATCTAAACCAATCAGCCCCATTGTGTATATAGTCTGGAGGGCAAACTCTGAGACATCTAGTGCAAATGTATCTTGATGTCCTATTACAAATTAGTTATTGTAAAATCTTGTTAATGGTATAAATAATTCTGAATCTTCTTATCAGTATTTTTTAAAAACGCTGTGCAAGTCATTCATAACTTGAATTTCATGGCAGCTTTAATCAGACAAACATGCCTTTTGCAACTTGACTTGCATGCCTGTGTGTTTTTGCTATCGTCATGTGCTTCATGGGTATGTTTTGGCTGTTATGTACAATAAACCAATCATCATATAACTTGCAATTCTCTTTAAAAGCATATTGCTATTTCAATGGCACAGTTAAGTATAAAAATCTGAAGAAAAAAAAAAACGGAAAAATTACATGAACATGACCAATTGCGTGTAAATTAATGTAATCTACATGATTAATGTAAAAAAAGCATATATATATATATATATACATGTATATGTATTTTTCCCCCCAAAATTGCATACATGCGAAAGATTCTACACATTTATGATTGATTAAGTGATATATTCAGTCTCCAACTAAGATACTACAGATCATTTATTACTTTATTAATAGACAGATTTAAATAAGAATTCTGAAGTAAATTACATATTTTTGTTGTGTGTATTTAAAATCAGAATGAAAAATAAATTTAAATTGTTAATCTCTGTTTTGCTGAAACTTGGACAGGATTCTGTATTAGTGTGGGAGATAAAGTGTGGGATGAAATGCAGCTTGTCCCATTGCCCTGGGCTAAAAAGCCAGCTAAACTTAACATTTTACTCTGTTTAAAATTGTTTTATAATTTGCCTCCAAAGTGTAAGTACCTCTACTGTCAATAATAAATGAAGCTCCTTTGATTAAAAGTTCAAAAAGTGTGGCCTGAGGAAACGGTGATGTGTAATTGCAAAACAGCCTACATAGAATTGAGGAATGCAACATGTTACCACAAAGAGAGGTTTGATATGCTTTACACTAAGAATATTGCATTAGAATAATTCAGCCTAAGGTTTCCCACACAAAAAGAAAGGATGTTTCTTTCTAGCTAATTCCTCATTTGTTGAATGGTTCGAATCAATCCTTGGCACAACATACTGGCAGTTGTTACTCACAAAATCCTTTTAGTATCACAAACCTTGACAAAATAAAAAATGTGTACAAAGGTAATGTTTACTAAGCCAGCTTACCAAGATAAGAAAATTTAATTTATATGAGTTGTGCTTGACTGTGTACAAAAAGCATTAATACTATAATACAATATTATCATGCTGATGATTATTCAAGCAATAAAGTACAAGAGGGCATGCGATATTGTGAATAAATCAAAAATAAGAGGTGTTGCTGGGCACGACGTAAAACAGGGTGCCATTACACTTTATTTTCATGATTTATTTACAATAATACACAACCTCGAGTGCCTTATTGCTTTTATATCACAGTTACAAACACACTATAAAAAATGGTTTAATTTATTAATTTGTTTTTTAAACTGCTCTTCCACAACATAATCTAGTTATGTTGTAATATGATTCCAGTCTCTCTAACATAAAAAAACTGCCGCATCAACCTTAGTGTCATCGGAAATTAGTTTGCTTTTAATTTTTATCTGTACTATGATTTTAAATTAATGTCTTGTATTTCATTTAATACGAAGGTAAAGCAGTCAGAGGTGTATGTTATTGTCAATAATGTCACAGCTGGAAAAATTGCTCAACCAATACGATTTAAAGGCCAGAACTACCAGTTTTATAATGCTGGTTTACTAATTGATTTATATTAGCCCAGCGATAGTTTGGCGCCCTGTCCTGGGAATATCTGTCCAGCGCCCAAAACGTCCACTCCTAGATCGGCATGGGAAACCCTTCTGCGACCCTAGTAAATTGAAAACAATTCAATTTGTTATTTACGTTTTATTTGTTGTTTATGTTATCTTATAATTATCTTATATTTGGAGAGATGTCACAAAATAAGCAACTATTACCATAAGATAGTGTAGCATGCCCCACCCCCCCCCAATCAATAGTGGTGAGTCAATGTTTTACATGTTTGTACATGAATTGCAGAAATAATATTGCCCCATTCGTAAATGGGTGTGTCAACATATTTGTGTGTGCGTCTCCCCTGCAATAGACTGTAGATCTGTTTCTGGTGTTTCCCTAAATGTTGCATAATGAGCAATGAGACACTAAAAAGAAACTGAGCATAGATTTTAAAATATGGCCTGTACAAAATTTACATGCAAAAATTTTTAACTTTGTCCTCCTTCCTATAGCTTTCTAAAGTATATCCACTTAACCCCCACAAGGATAAGCTGGGTAGAAAAGGAATACATTAATTAATAAAATAACTGAGAAATTAGATCACCAGCTTTTTTCTTTATTTTATAAAGATGTACAAGAATGGGTACAAAACAAATATCATTCATTAGTTTTACTTGTTGAAGTAGCAAAAGAGTCATGTGAAATATTACAAAAGATGTATTTCATCCTACATGTTAGGACACAGTTGAGTTTTCAGGATCATTATGTACATTAGTAATTCCAAAGCTTTCCTGCTGTTGCTTTTTGTAATTTTGTGGTTTGTAATTACACCTTAAGTTTATAGCTATATACATTCTGTGTTATGTTGTTTGGCAAAGTGAAGGTTATTTCATGTGTGACACTAGAATAAAATGGGACGTCCAGCCTTAAAATAACAGTGGAGCCTTTGAGAACCTAGTTTACAGGTTTACTACTACTAATTTACATAATACAAGTCAAAATGTAAATCTAATATGATTAAGAGATGCTAAATGTATAGACCTTCCATATTTAGACACACAAAAAATGCACTTTTTTTCTTTAACATTAGAGACAATAATCCAACAAGGCAGTTGCCTTGAACACCAATATCGATTAATATCCCCTTGAATAACTTTAAATTCTAGCATACATCACATAATCAAATCTGTAACTGCAACAGGTGGTGGACTGTTTTGTTCAATGTATATTACAATTCATTGAAATTTAATAACTCTTGTGACATTGCAGATAAATGAACTATTTATGATTATTTTTTGCCATGCTGAAATATTTGTAACACTTCTATGAATCCGCTATTTATAATGCATTATAAGTGAAGTTATAAAGCCTTATAAAGTTTTCATTCTTTATAAAGTGACAATGCATTATAATATGCATTTTTCAAACTTTTGTTTCTTTGGGTGTTTAGACATTCTTACTTAAATTATACATTCTTACTTGCATTTATAAGCTTTTATATGTCATTATGTACTACTACGTATGCAGTCGCTTTTAAAGAGATAATTAATGACTACTTTACTTTATGGCTGTAAAGAAAGCTTATAAGCTTTTATAAATATTTATGAGCACTTATAAAGTAATTTTCAGGAAAAGCGTTTGGTAAACACAAACATTATAAGGTTTTATGTTATAATAAATTGATAGAGTTAAAATAAATAATTTATAATGCATTATGCCACTTTGTGTTATAAAGCCATGAACAAAGGCATTTTCTTGTAATACTTATGTGTGGCTATGGACATCTATGAACATAAACAAAGGTTTATGACAAGTATTGAGAAGTATTATGAAGAATTATAAATACTTCGTGAAGCTTTAAAAATGTTTTTTTAATGCGTTATTCAAACCGGATTTGGGTAAAGTGTTACCGTCATGTTAAATAACTGTATCTGTGAATCTGTAAAACTGTAAATGTAAATTGTGAATATTTCTGGACAATGAGTATTTGACTATATATAAGTATGACTATATTATTTAGTTGCTGTTTCTGCAATACAAATGTGTGAAATAAAAGGTATGATGAACAACACTATAAGTCCCATATTAACCTTATCTTAATTTATGTAATGTTTGGGCAAATGGTCTTATTTGCATAGTTTTCTACTTGGTTCAAATTTGATTGACCAGTCAAGACATGTTTGTTTCTTTTCGCCTGCTCTGCAGATACAGACCTGATGTAGTGATGTTAATAAAAGTTTATTATAGCCAGACTTTCTTCATAAATATGCTCAACCTTATATAATCATAATCTATCTTTGTGATATTTCTATACACTTTAATAATCTTTGGAAATAGAAAAATAGAAAAATGGAGAAAAGAATATCACTATACAGTGTATCTTAATAAAACGCTATTTATGAGTTGAAAGACCATATTGTGTTATCTAAATACAGAGTACAGACACATTGTATGGTAAAATAAAAATTGAGGATGCACTTTAAACATAAAATTGTGAAGGTGATAAAATATTTACATAAAAATAGTGATTTTTTAGTTATTATTCTTAAAAATACATCTATGTATGTTTTATCTACGAAGTTAAATGAGCTTTTCATAACCAACCTGGATTATACTGGATTTAGATTTGCAAGGTTAATGTGTGTGTGTGTGTGTGTGTGTATATATATATATATATATATATATATATATATATATATATATATATATATAACCTTGCAAATCTAAATCAAGTATATTTGGTTTGTTATACTTTTAATGTAAAATAAAAGCCATAATCAACCCTATGATATTTTTCTGCTTCTCTTCTTTGATTTGATGTTGTGCATCGGAGGCCGCAGTGCTGATTCATTCAGTTCTCTTGTGTACCGCTTACATGTGCATGATGTCACAGCAGTGATCTTGTATGTGCGCATGCTGCCGTCCATACACTGCAGCCTGACTCTCTGTGTACGTGTGTTCTCGTTCATACACCGCCATTCTGGCATGTCCCGTCTGGCCCAGTACCCTCCTCCTATCAGGTTAGGTAGCAGATGAGCGGGCACACACTCCCCCGCACAGACCAGCTCCTTGACGGCCTTCACACTTGTGCACTGACCATCTGAGATGTATTTAGTAGAACGTAACTCTCTGCAGCCCAACTGACCCTGTACTGTGAAAAAGAAATGAAACATCCTTTGAAAGCAGTTTAAATAAAGGTAAATTATGGCCTTAAATCAAATGAATATACAAATTTTGTTTATTTTAGTTAGAAAATGTGTAAGATTTTGAGTTGGTGATCATACAACAGAAGAGATACTAATGATTAACATAAATCCTATATGGGATTTATGTTCTTACAGTTTCTTACCAGATCTAATATGGCATGATCATCATTTTTGGAATTGTTTTGCAGACAGTGCAAAATCAGGCAAATTGCAGACAAATTTAACAATCAATAAAAGCATCTGAATTCTAAGCTGGTTGCTCATGAGCATGGATGGACTAACAGCCACCAACATGAATTGATTTACTGTTCCTGATACATGTAAACAGTTCAGTGTGGAAAAGATGGAGTATTTATGTTAGGAATGTATTCTTGGCACACACAAATTATGATACCTGCCGATGAATGTTTGCCCAGTAAGACTAACCTAAGTGTTATGGCTAAACAGATTCATTCCTGTATGGCAGCTGTTTATTCTTCGTCAGTAAAACACTTTCAAGACAATCCATTTAGCCAGAAGGGTGTAATGTATAGTTAGGAAATAGTTCCAGAAACATAACAATGGATTCCTTGGCATCCCTGTATCAGTATTCCTGCAGAATTATCTTAACACCTACTGGATTCTATGCCATGATTGTTGTTTGTGGTTAAGCGGTTAGGCAAAATAAGATTTAGACATTTTGAACAGTTTATTTTTTTTTGGATAATCCTCTTCTAGCTTGACCTTTGATTTTATATGGTGTTCAACTGGTCTTCTTTAGCTTGGAAATTTAAATGTTAATCATGTTTATTAGTTGATTGGGTCTATTTGCCTATTAGTTTATATACAGTATAATATTGTTTGAAAGGTAGTCTTCCAGATCTTCAGTTCTGTCAGGTTGCTATTTTTTCGTTGTATATTGTTAAATACTGTAGCTTCAGTCTATTTTACCCTCGATTTATACCTGGTTGTATTAACCGGACATATAGGGTATATGCTTAATTATTTTCATGTATTCACTGTATTAGTTTATCTCAGGCTTACATTTATTTATGATTATTAAGTTTTATGGTCATTAAGTAAACCTTTGACCTCATGTGCTTTGTGGTATTTGCTCCTTTACGTTTCAATTAATAAATCTTTCAACTTCCTTAACTTTTCTACCTTTATGTTCACTTACTCACAGAGAGTATTAATTTAGTACTCAATCATCACTGCAGATTTCAGATTCAAAAACACTGTATGTGTATTGGTGTGCATATATATATATATATATATATATATATATATATATATATATATATATATATATATATATATACACACATATACACATACACACACACACAGGGAGTGTGAAGAGGGAGAAAAACGTTTAATTATTTTTAAATATAATGAATCAATATGTCAACATAAAAACATAATTGATCATATACACACCCGTTTTAGCTTTGTCTGTGCGTCTTCCCCCTCTGCGCGCTTCATTTAATGTTACATTGTTTGGAGTTTTCTGAAGAAATGCAGTCTGGATGACATCTGAAAGTTCTGTTGCACCATTCTGTAACCCCTGGGAGTTCTGTAGCATAACAAAGAAGATAAACAGCAGGCAGTAACCACACATCTTCGAAAGCATATTGTCCATGTTACATTAAAGAACCTTTTGATTACTGAATGAGGGAGGGGAGTCAAGTACTATTACCTGCAACCTCCTACTATTACCTGCAACCTCCTGTTGTTATAAGGTTGTATGGTTTACACTCCCCACCTAACAACGCATGAATGAGATTTTTTTTCGATGTAGGGTGGGGTGAGGGGGGGGGCTAAGAAATGGGTGTGTACTTTACCAGCTGCACACTATGTTGGGTGCAAAATGTAAACAGATCTAGACCGGAAAACAATCTAATTACAAATGGCTTCAGTGAGATGTCTTACTATGTGTCTTTTTTTTTTTTTAGAAGACTTTTTTTAAGGTTTTTTTATATTATTATTCTTGCTGTCTTTGATGGATATCAGTCACATGCCAAAAACAGTAAATTCTTAAAAAAAACACACCAATATATATTTGTATATTGATTTTATATTATTTGTAATAAAAACATAATTTTTTTCTTGCTGAAAATGCAAAAAGCATCTAGTGATCTTAAACTATTGTTTGTTTGATTACTGGTGCTATTGTAAATTGTTGAAATTTAGTGATATTAGCAATGAATTTAAGCACTAATCTCAAAATATGTCCCAAGCAAAGCTTCGTTAGGAGATACAAAAATAAATGCAAAATGAATAGATGTGGTTTAATGGTTAGCACGTTCGCCTCTCAGCAATAGGCATTCCCAGTTCCCAGTCCAGAATCCAAATCTGGGTGGAGTTTCCTCCGGGTTTCCTCCGGGTTCTTTGGTTTCCTTCCACAGTCCAAAAACATGGATCAAGGTCAACTTAATTCTCCAAATTACCTCATATAGTGTGCTTGTGTGTATGACTATGTGAGCGAGTGTGTGCCCTGTCCTGGGTGTTATCTGCCCCTGGACAGATACACCCAGGACAGGGCACCAATCTATCACTGGGCACACACTCACTCACACAGACACACATACAAACACATTTTCGAAGACCCCACCCCCTCCCGCAAAACTAGTAGATGATAAAGCAGAAGAGAATGGATGGATGGAATAGATGTGGAAAGAAATCTATCTAAATTATTTGAAATTGCATACCAACACAAAAGAAACATCCAATTTTATGCATTTACAAGTATCTTTGCTCTCTTTGGTAAAGTTTTAGAAAATAAATATAGGGCATTATATTGTGCACATCCCTTGTTTTCCGCACATTTCACTGGATTTCCGACTTATTAAAAGTAAAGTTAAAAGTAAGTATTTACCAGTAGTTTTTTTTGCAGGTAGATTTAATATATTGTTTTATTTTTCAATAACATGGGTAAATACATGATAATCATAGCATAAAATGTACACGGCTTGTTTTAAATAGAGAAGTAAATAGATAGTTTAACTTTTAAATTTGTATATGTACCTAAAGATCTTTCAAAAACAGGTCAATATCAGGATAGACATTTATTCATTTGTATATGCACCTGTAGGACCAAAGGAAAGATTTATCTGTGACAAGTATTTTGTTACAGGATGTGGGTACAAAAGATTTAACTCTACTTTTTTAAAAATCTTCTTTAATCTGTTTCTTAAAAGCTTTAGAATGTATACAATACACCACTGAAATCAGATACACCGGGATTTAAAAAAAAAATTCCAGACAGGTGTCTCAGGTGTGCTCGCTGTATGTATATATGACACAAATTGCGTAGAGGTGATACAAATTTTGCTACTAAGTTTGTGCTTAGTTGCTTCATTTTGTCTTGTAACTGTGAGAATTGCTTAATGAATAGAGTTGTCTCTTTAGGCTTCTCTTTGGTTTATATTTGTTTCATTGATTTTTCTTTTCTTGCCACTGTTACTTCGACTTGCTCTTTAGGGGTTTCAGGCTTAAAATACTGTAAAGCAGCTTTCTGACAATGTACTATTGTAAAAAGTGCTATATAAATAAACTACATGAACTTGAAATTACTATGTAATAATAATAACAATTATTTTATTATAAGTATTTTATTAAGGAAATTGTTTTGAAGTCAGTGAGTAAATTAATTTATGACAAAAAAACCTTTGCCGGCCATGTTTCAGTGGGACTGTAAAGGCTAAAAGCTGCCCTCTAGTGCTAGACATTTAAAATTACAAGATGGTAAAATAAAATGACATGAACAATGCGAAAGTTTGCTCACCCCGGGTCAAGAATTATGTTTCACTTGTATTGTAGTTGAAACCTGTCACCGTATTCTTAACATTTTAATACACAGTTATATAAATTATAATGAAAAATTATGGC
Organism: Corydoras maculifer; assembly: GCA_019802435.1. NCBI lineage: Eukaryota > Metazoa > Chordata > Actinopteri > Siluriformes > Callichthyidae > Corydoras > Corydoras maculifer. The sequence continues at coordinate 496,861 of JAFMOD010000936.1, forward strand.
TAATGATTTGAAAAAAAAAATAGGCAAACCTTGTAATGTTTCTGTCGATGTATTACTTACACAGTTAGCTTTTATTAATTGTAATTATTAAAAGCTATAAATGTTGCTATTTTATTTGCTGTTGTTCCTTTATTAAGGATAGAAAACACAATATTTATTGCTTTCATGTTTTAACACTCATTTTACATTTTGTTGTGTTCTAGCAGGGCCCGAACTCAGAAAGAACGATGGTTATAAGGGTGGAGTATCGATAGATCCACGTTGTTCTCCACAAAACCCAAACAGAGACCCAGGAATGAAGCGCAGTGTTCCTCTTCAGCCTCACAGCGATCCACTGAAAAAGTAAAACTATTAGCTGCCAGTAGAGGGCGCACTGAAAAAATGTGATTATTTTGAACATTTTGTTACACAATTAAACGTTTACATTTCGTTAACATTTAGTCATTTAGCAGATGCTTTTATCCAAAACGACAAAATAAAACATTAATGGAAATAAAGATTAATATAAACGAGCCAGGCGGCACGGTGGCTTAGTGGTTATCATGTTCGCCTCTCAGCGCTAGGGATTCCCGGTTTGAATCCCTATCTGGGTGGAGTTTCCATGTTCTCCCCGAGTCTGTGTGGGTTTCCTCCGGGTTCTCCGGTTTCCTCCCAAAGTCCAAAAACATGGATCAAGTCAATTGAATTCTCCAAATTGCCCCATATAGAGTGTGTGTGTGAGTGAGTGTGTGCCCAGTGATGGATTGGCACCCTGTCCTGGGTGTATCTGCCCATAGCCCGAAACGTTCTCCCCTGGATGGGCATAGGGAACCCCACCGCGACCCTAATAGAGGATAAAAGAAGGAGATAATGAATGAATGAATAAATAAACGAGCCATTTCCAGATGAGCATTAAGCCGGTATGTGATTGCAACTTTAAAACATGGACTAGATTACATTGTGGAAGATCAATTTATTAATAATTTAGTCTTAAATAAATAAATTTACGCGGCACGGTGACTTACTGGTTAGCATGTTCGCCTCTTAGCGCTAGGGATTCCCGGTTTGAATCCCAACCAGGGTGGAGTTTCCATGTTTTCCCCGTGTCTGCGTGGGTTTCCTCTGGGTTCTCCAGTTTCCTCCCAAGTCCAAAAACATGGATCAAGGTCAATTGAATTCTGAAAATTGCCCCATATAGAGTGTGTTTGTGTAAGTGAGTGCCCAGCGATAAATTGGCGTCCTGTCCTGGGTGTATCTGACCAGCGGCCAAATCGTTCTCCCCTGGATGGGCATTGGGACCCCCCTAAATACTTTTATAAATGAATTGCATTTTATTATAGTCTTTTTATAACAATTATATTACACACTGTGTCTTTGCACATAAGCTCTTATTAGTTATTGCTTATGGTGCAAGGACACTGTTTAAAAAAAGGGGGTTTTCTGCCTCCAATACCAATATTAAAACTAAAAAATATATATAACATAATAAATAAAACAAAATTTTAAATGCTAAATTTTTTATTCCATACTATATCAAACATTTAACATTTTTATATAAAATAATATCAAAATCATACCATCGGCCGAGTTTTCTTCCACACTCGAAGGCTTTTTGTTTTGGAATTCTTTCTTGCGCAGCAGAGATTTACAAATCTTTTTGTGGGTGAACCAGTGCAATGTTTGGCATGCTTGTCCACAGTAGACAACCTGAAAAGAGATGATGGGCAAGACCCTCTTTACACACTTTAGCATTTTTAAAATATATCAATATAATGATTATATAAATACATAAAATGACAGATGATTATATCACACTGTACTTGGTACCATTTTACAGAAAGAGCACTTCTTGGTGGCTCCTCTCTCTCCGCATGTAGTACAGAACTCTGTGTCCATCAAGGCCATCTGACCCGATAATGCCTGAGTAAGGAATAAAAATGCTGTGGGGGAGTTTTCCTAGGAAAAATATTTACAACTGATTACAACAGATAATATCATGTGTACCAGAATCAAAATGTTATAGGTGTATGCTTTGTGTCTAGATTTTTTGAAAGATAACATTTACCATTGTCCTTACAATTTAACAATTTATTTATTTTCTAACCTACTGTACTGTCTGTCTGGGTGCAGATGCATATTCTTGCTCATAAGGCAAAAAGCAGTGAACAGGTTGTTGACCTATCACAGGACTGTCACACAGACTAACATTTATACTATAAAACTATTCATTCATTAATTATCTTCCACTTAATCCTTTACAAGTGTCGCAGGGGGATTCCCTATGCCCATCTAGGGGAGAACGTTTCAGGAGCAAGGCAGATACACCCAGGAGAGGGTGACAAGGGTGAACACTTACTCACACACAAACACACATTATATGGGGCAATTTAGAGCATTCAATTTTACTTGAAACAATGTTTTTGGACCTATGGGAGGAAACCAGTGAACCTGTAGGAAACCCACGTAGGGGAGATCATGGAAACTCCACCCAGATTGGGATTCGAACCTGGAATCCCAGCGCTGAGAGGCAAACATGCTAACCACTAAGCCAGCATGCCCCCACAATTAAATCAGAATAAACCCACAGAGGCATGGAAAGAACATGTAAACTCCATGCAAAAAAATTTCACCCTAACAGAGCATTAAGTCAAACCCAGAAACCCGCAGCACTTTAATTTTGGGAGATGCTACTTGTTGGTGTATATGTCTATGTGGCTATCTTGCAATTTAAGCCACACTGCCTTTCACAATTAGACAAATAAATACAGCAAATAGATAACAATGGTAAATGTACAGAGTTGTACTAACAGTTTGCACAGATTCCATCTTTTGGATCATCTGGTGCAGCAGAGTTGTCTCACAGTAAGGGAAATTCTGGATACAATCTTGAATAAATCTTTCTTGGTACTGAGGAAAACCATCACCATCTCTTCCTTGCAACAAACTGTAAAAAGAGTATATTTACCTTCTGTGAAAGTAATAAATCCATATTGTTTTTTGCAGTCAAATGTATCTGTATGATCACTTGTGCCTTGTGATGCTAATACCTCCAGATTAGAGCATCTAATTTGCCATCATGTTCCTTTAGGAAGGCTAGGCACTTCTGTAACACACAGCTTATGTAGTGCATCTTTAACGCCAGCACTTCATTCATGTCCTGTTGTTGTGCACACTGCTCACACAACAGATCTATTACTTTGTAACACTTCTCCAAACCCTCCACCTCTGTCAGGAGTGGGTTTTCTTTCACCATCATCACCATCTGTTATAGAGAAAGGTGAAAGGAATTGGAGTAAATCATTGAAATACATTTCGTTGAGTATTTTTATGATACAGTTCAGCTACAAGGGAGGAATTTTTGCATTGGTTTATCAAGCTTTTATGTTACACACAATTCCTGAACTCAGCAAAGAGATGAATTATTATGAAACTGTGCAACTATGTAGTACACTTCTTATACATATAAATACATTTGAAATAGGCAATTTTTAAAGGCCTCACCTGCTAATTATTAGCCTAAAAATGTCCTGTTCTACCACTATATAGGGTTCTTCTATGCAAACATAAAAAAATATTTACTTACAGGTTTAATACGAAACTGAAAATAACCTATCTGTTTATGTGGCCCACAGCTTACAATTGGGAGCAACCCGCCCAAGTGTCATCCATGCGATGGTCCAGATGAAATGGTGGATATTATGAAGCGGTAAACTATCTGGGTATGCATAAATTTTATTCTAATTAGCATAATAGTGTAACTGAAAGACCAAATGAATGATTTAATTTGAAGCAGATAGTGTGATACACAGTGACTTACAAAACTTAAACCACATGACTGGGTCATAGTGCTTTATGAGCCAGAAATGCACATTCAAATCGAAGAGTAAAATCCCTTATAAAATACGATGCTTAGGCGTTCATGTGAACTGGCATGAACAGAACCTTATTTATGGCAATGATAGTCATGCACTTGCACTAAAGACCTCGCACTAACAACTAAACATCAATGACAGCAAAGTTCATCTTACAATAAATAACACTATGTTTATCCTTATGTTATATAACTTGTAATTATGTAGAATTGACTATTTAGTAAATTCTTTTCTTACCTTAACAGGATTAAGATTGGTGCTCATAATGATTTTATGTAAAGGTCCTGCCAGTTTTGGAGGCAGTATAGGTTCCTGCTCCTGGCTATGGGATTTGGTGAAGTACTCTAATCTTGTCATTGAAAAGTAGTTGTTGATTACATTCACACATTAATGCTGGCCTGACAAAAGAATTAAAACACAATGTTACATATTTTATGTCATCCTATTCGTATTTGACATTTATTTTCATAATATCTGCATTTATATCTGCATTACTGACCAACAAAGGCAGCCATTTGTGCAGCTGTTCGGCCCACAGAGTTTACCAGGTCTGTTTTTGCCCCGGCATTCAGCATCATCCAGGTAAGCTCAGTATTGCCTGTACATTAATACAGCTGGATAGTTAATTCGAAATACAATTATGCTTTATAATAATAAACATTGTTTTTAGTTCATAATTATGCATATTGTCACCTAAAAGGCTAGCAAACATGAGAGCAGTGTATCCATACACATGCTCATTACAGTTGACATCGGACCCATGCTGCAGCAACAGTTTACATACATCAGCTTGGCCTTTATATGCAGCATGCATTAAAGGAGTCATGCCATCCTGTAGAAACAGATAAGTAATGCACAGTATGAAACATAAACAGTGGTTAATAAAGCAGCTTCATAATATATACTTTTTAATGACTAAAGAGTCTCTGTTGGCATTGTGCAGTGTCTACAGCACAGCATAATTTGACAGGTACCACCTTTCAAGCCTTTTGTTTAGATTCTTGAGTTTGAAGTACCCTGGGTACATCAATTGATGTTTTTTTGCATTATCAAAGTCCCTTTGAGCTGCCTGTTTGCTTTTCAGTGTCTCCACCATATGTCTGTGTAACAATAGAACACACATGCTCAGTGAACTCTGTCAGGTACTACACAAATCCACCAGGGATGTTATATAACTGACACATGTATTTGTGTTATGTTTGACTCTACCCCCCGCCCCCTATAAATCTTATATCGGAGCTTTGATAATATTATTTAAAGATGTTAAAAATGTAGTTAATGTCTACCTTTCAGCTTACTACAGCCTTTTAACCTTTAAACCACTTAATCAATGCTCTATTTTCTTTTATTATAATAATAACAACAACTACTATTACTGCTACAATTATTATTATTATTACCTAGCAAATAAAGAAATAAAAAACAAAAACAAGCAAAACTTTTGGGATGCTATAAAATATCCTTACCTCATCTAGACAGTTTACTCTTACTTCTTCACTGTTAATCAGTCTGGAAATCTCTTGTACATCCCCTATGCAGAGTGATATTGCAAAAAAGAAAAAAATTATGACACTTATATAATGCACAAAAATGTACAATATATGTTTTTTCAGGCATTTGATCCATTGTAACAAAAATGGTAGAACAATTATTATTAAAAAAATATTATGCAAAATATTAGATAACATTTCACACACAACATTGTAAGATCTTTACAATTATAATTACAATGGTAATAATTATGGCTATATTGTCCAGAATTCTTTTTTAATGTTATCTTATTAAATATTAAAATGTTACAAATCGACAGCGCTCCATGCAGTCTGTCTTTGCTAGAGTAAGAAGACAATAAACACATACACAGCATGCAAGAATACTCTCCCAAAACTTGTTAGCAGCTATTTATATGTTGTATAATGTAAATTAATATAGAATTAATATAATGTAAATAATGTATTGTATATAGTATAATAATGTAAATTAATATATAATGTTATCCTATTTGATTTGTATATGTATGTGTGTGTATGTATGTATGTATGTATGTATGTATGTATATATGTGTGTGTGTGTGTGTGTGTGTGTGTGTGTGTGTGTGTGTGTGTGTGTGTGTATGTGTATGTGTACATACATACATATACATATTAAAATTTCTTGAATAATACCTTTAATAGCAGCCTGTAGCATCTGTCTTTCAGTGGATGTTAAATCTCCATTCTTTGTATTAGGGGTGTTTTGTTGCTCTGACATATTAATCCCTGTGTGTTTTTCTTTTTAATTACAAACAATAATGAAAGCCTCTCAATTTATAACAGGCGACTGTAGTCCTGGAAGAAAACACGCACTTCGGATCATACCATTTAGCTTGGTACAGGGGGGTCGAACATATTTGTGCATATAAATATTTTACCGTTTTAATCAAGTGGTATTTGTATAACTTTATATGCAAGATTTGTAGTGTTTGGCATGAATTTTGTTTTCTGAAACAATTCCAGATGTATACGGTAAACCAAATTCACCTCTCCTGTCAAACATGGACCGCGCTGAGAGCATTTGAGCGCGCCGCCTGTGGCCGTCGCAACAGAAAGCGTTCCGGCGAGCAGAGCGTCGTGTCGTCTGATCTTCCTGCTGTTCATTTCACTGCCAGGTAATGGTTTTATTTCGTTAGATTCCTTTGTCATGATTTACCTCGAATTTATGTAATATAAACACCGTGCGGTAGTCCTTTTCTGTCACGTTTGTTTTCATAGCGTGGTTAAAAAAGTAAATGTTCACAGCATTAATAGATTTTAAATATAACAATTGCTGCTGCTATTACTTCCATTTATCTTACTAAAACTGCGTGTGCTATTGTAGCTACTTCACATTTTAATGTCAGTGTGTGAAAATGAATTCATTACAAGAAGTACTAAGTTGTGTAAGCATACCTATGGTAAACGTTAAGCAAATAAAAATGACCAATATTAAGTATTAAAATATATAAAGAAATGATTGTTTACCTAGATGCACTGTTTCTGCGTAGAGTTTGCTTGTTCTCTATGTATCTGTATATGTAAATTTGTATGTTCTCCTCATGTCCTCCAAGAGCATTGGAATTAAGCAATTTTAAATGGTGTGGGCAGCACAGTGGCTTAGTTGTTCACCTCTCAGCACAAGGGATTCCCGGTTCGAATCCCAATCTGGAAATTTAAAGGTGTGAATGTGTTTAAGTGGTAGTCCAGCAATGGTGTTTCCATAACTTTCGTGCTATAAGCACTGTACATGACTTTGTTATTCATCATTGTTGTACAATAAGTATGTTAATCACAGCACCACCTTCTTAACCATGTTTTATCGTATCTTACAGCAAGCTAACATTTTGTGCTGAAGATGCCAAGTTCCTCTTTCTCGCTAATGTAAATATACTCTCCAAGTGTTCGTTTACTAAGTGTCTGCAACATTATATGCTGTCAGCACTGAAATAAAGTATGGGAGTGGCACTAAGACTGACAGTAAATTTTAGAAAATTTATGTGGTAGTTGCAGTGCCATGCCTGTTGCCCTTCGCCTCTTTAGGAATGCATTTATTATGACCTTGCTAAATGAAACTTTACCTATGGGACATTCTTTCCATCAAGCTTGTGTTGTGGCACATGCCACAATTTGTTATGGAGATAATGTGAGCCACATTTGTCACAAGATTTTTGTACACTGCTGCGCTGGTCTAGCAAGTGTAACAAACCCTACACCACCAGCACTAGCAAAAATCCATTATGGTTAGATGTTATGTGTTTTCTAGACACAGGTGTTTGGATTAACAAGTTGCTTCAGTAAATAAGCTCAACCTATAAACATAGTTGTAAAATTAATACACACCTTATAAAACCAACTCTAAGTCAGACAATACCAATGCTAAAAGGGATCTATGTAATTAAATGAATTAGCCCCTAATTATTGATTCCAGAGCCAGTATTCATTCATTCTGGCTACTTCTAATCCTTTTATAGGGCATCAATCTATCACTGGGCACACTCATTCCCACAAACACCCTCTATATGCGGTGATTTAAACATTCAGTTTACCTTGATTCCATGTTTTTGGACTTTGGGAGGAATGCAAACATGTGGAGAACACATTCTCCAACACTAAGAGTCTAACCACTAAGCAAGACTATTCCAGCATTTTCCTTTTGTTAAACATATTAAGGCTTAAACATATGACTCAATGCAATTTGCAAAATACAACATTTTAAATTTGAACCTGATATTTATTAGCAGATTGTTGCCTTGGTGCTGTAAATGCAAAAGACTGGTGAACTGCCAGGAGCATTTGACAAAGCAGTATGGAGAAAATGGAATGCAGTTCCTTTTGTGATTTTCATACATTAATTTCATTTTTATAGTGTATATAAGAACATTAATTTCTGTTTACTATGAGTAATTCATCATAATTTATAAAGCATTGTGAAGGGTAAAAGTTGGAAACATTTTCCATCACATTACAGCAGGGTGATGCAATTGAGGGTATGGTAGCTCAGTGGTTAGGGTATTGGGCTATCGATCAGTTGTGTGTTCAAATCCCAGGTCCACTGAACTTACCAATGTTTTTAGATAGATTTTTTTTTTTTTATGTGTTTTTTTTTCAGGTGTATTGCATACTGAGAATGTAATTATTGACAATCTGTTTGCACAAATTTGGGTGCTGAAACATGCAGTGATTAGATTTTCTGTGTGGATATCAGTATGAGTAATCAGAGCTTTCATATCTGTATCCTGTTGAAAATAGAAATATAATCAGACTTCTTATTACTTTTGCTTGTTTCAGTAATTTTCATGCAGCTCGAACAAACAGTTATATAATAACTATAATAAAAGAAAATGTTTCTGAAGTTGAACCGAATTCATTCTATGGCAAATTAAAATGGATTTAAAGATAATGTTTAGAATGCAAAACAAATACAGGGGTGGCTCGTATTTGTTGTAAAAGTTACCTCAAACTTTGCTTCAAATCAAGCTGTTATATCACAACCCCCACACCCCTCCAGTTTCCAAAGTTGTTCAGAGTACATTGTGAGATTTAGTTATTTCTAGATTTTTAGTAAAAAGTTTAATTTATTGTTTGAACCATAACTCATATGCACTGGTAAAGTTGAAATTACACCTTTAAACAAATGAATAAATAAATACTGGCCAGACTGGATGTCATTTTGCAGACTCCAAAGTGATTTACAAGTATCCTAACTTGATGTTGGGGTCAGAATACATGGTCAGTAATGATACAGACTTCCTGGAGCAATAAGGACTAAGGGCCTTCCTTAAAGACCCACACTGGTTACATTAGTGGACTTGGAATTTAAACCACCAATCTTCAGCTTGATGGCTCAACACCCTACACACTGCGCATCCACACGCTAATTGCATCATTTTGAAAAAAAAGTAAGAATATTGATTTCACAGATCTATCAAGTCCCAATAGGTTAATCGTGTTTTAAATATATAAGAAACAGCCTACCCTCCTTAACTTTTTATGTGCTGAATCCAAAGGCACATGCATATGACATGTAAAGAAAATCGGACAGCACAGTAGAATATTAATATATAATATATTATATGTCGTCATTGTGTATATTTTATCGTCTAACAGAAACACAAACGTTTTAACCCCCAGGCCTCAGTGTGCTTACAATTGCCAGTTAAACTTTGCTAGATGAACCATGATTATGGGTTTGCACTTTGTATAGATCTGATTTGTAAAAAAAAGATTTGGTTTATGTTCATATATGAACCTTGTGTTATCTGAATAGAGCTTTGATCAAGGTTCAGTGGGATATTTGCATGTTCACTATTCCATGCTGGGCCCAGACATGTCTGTGGTGTAATTTGACACATGTCCCAGGCCCGGGTGACTGAAGTGTACACTGTCAGGGATGAGCCCCTCTATATTTAGCACAGAGCAGTGGGAGTCTGACTAGTCAGTCACTTTGAACTGGACAGCTTACTGAGAGACAGATTACATTTACTCTGTAGTGGAGAGGACTTTATAGCTGGTAAGGTTTTCAAACAATAGGTTTTATGTTCTCTCTGAGATTGGGGTAAATAGACATGGGCTTAAGGAAAGAACAACCGTTGTAATAGTGCTGTTTTAATATATGCACCACTACTTCGGCATTTCATGTGTATTGTGAGTGTGTGTTGTCTTGTTTATCTCTGCACAGTGCCAGAATTGTGTTTTGTATGTTTTTCTAAGATGCCACCAACAGTCAGAGCCAAATTCTTAAAGTGATCCAGTAAATCTTTTAATTCTGACTCTGATAATATGTTTCTGGTTTATAGTGTGACAGACAGATTATGAGATTATATCTGAGCGGCAAATCCTTGCATTCTTTATTTTAATTAGTGTTTTGTTTTTTTTAGGACTTTTATGAATACCGGTAAGCAGCAGAAGCCAGTGCTTACAGGCCAACGGTTTAAGACCAGAAAAAGGGGTGAGTCTTTGTACAGATGTTTTCCAATCATTAACAAAAAAAAAAACAATGCAGTTTCAGTAACTTCATTAAACCCTTATTCATACTGATTTGTATCCAAGTTTGTCTGGGCTCATATCCATATTAGTATACATACTCACAAACATGGATGTTCGCACAAACTCCTAGTACTCATCACTTATAGGCTGCAATCTCTCACTCATTATTGCATTTGCAAGAGTTCCTGAAGCCACTTTCCATTAATAGCCTGTTTGTGTCCAGCAGTGTTCAGTCGCTCTCACTCCCAACACTAGATCACAAGCAGTCCCTCTGTCACTTCAATGTTGCTGCTATTCGTCTGCCTCTCACTTGGGTTATTAAAGCTTCCCACACTAGTTCACGAACATAGACGGCCTGTTACACCTGAATTAAATGCTTTCTACTGCTGTGCATTGTGGGAGAATTTAGATGCAAGTTTTTGAGACAGAGCTGTTCAGTATCGGCTTCAGTGGCATGTGTCTGCCAAATGGGAGGCTGTCTTTCGTAATGACGCTGGTTTCACACTTCAAAGCTCTGTTTTAGTATGTGCTGTTGATATGTTTCCAGCGTGGGCTGCAGCGTTTCTAGTGTTAGTGTGTACCTGCCCATCTATTCCCTGCCTAAAGCGAGAGAATTATGTGCTGTGACCTGCCATGTATATATATGTACAGGAAAAGCATCATTAGGAGTGTGAAATGACTTTTTTTTCAGGTTTTATAATGAACTTATTATGTCTTATTCTTATTCTGGCACTGATGTCTGCTGCACTACATCATTTTGGTACTTGCTTGCAGATGAAAAAGAGAAGTTTGAGCCCACAGTTTTCCGAGACACGATTGTACAGGGCCTCAACGAAGCAGCTGGAGATCTTGATGCTGTAGCAAAGTTTTTGGATGTCACTGGTTCAAGACTGGACTACCGACGTTATGCTGATACCCTTTTTGATATCCTTATCGCCGGAAGCATGCTTGGTAATTACTTGTAAAAGGATTATGGCTTAACTGACCAGGCAAAATGTGCATGTTGCATATGCATGAGTACTGTTAGATTTCTTAAATCTGTTTATTTTACTGTGCATCCTCAGTTTAGTACTAAAGCTATTTAATGGCACACAGTGTACTATTTAATCACTGTTATAGCAATTAATATTTAAATTAGTACCTAGCTCTGGTAAAGGTAGCATTATCATGTGAAACACTATTAACCTAGAAGTGTGACCATTTAATACAGTTTTAATATGAAATGTTAGTATTCTTACATACTCTTGCAACGACTGTACACTTTAACACATGGCATACTGTAACATCTATAAATAGTTTTTCCATCCAATGCTCAGATTTTGCAAACCCAATTTGTATCTAAATGGTTTAGTATGGGTCTATATTAAGTAACACTAATCAGAACCAACACGTGAGAACAAAGACTACAGCTCAGCCAACAGAACAGCTCAGTACTGTGCATTACTCTAAAACGCATGTGACTAATGGCATGAGTTTTTGTAAAACTTCATCTTCAATTAACACTCCTTTGCCACAATATACATATATTACACAAATTAGTTATAAAGTAAAAGTCCCAGTAATTGGTTTTGGACAATTTCTCTAATTATTGCTGTAATGTAAGAGCATAAGCGAAGTTCACTTTCTAGTTATGCTGCTCCATAAGCAACTGCTTAGAGCAAAATATATTTACTGGCATGGTTCTTTTATGTTGAAATTTTAGTTTAAATAGTTTTTTTAACAAAAATATTATAATTATAATTTTTATATATTTTATAATTTTTATATATTTAATATAAAACCGGCGGCACGGTGGCTTAGTGGTTAGCACGTTCGCCTCTCAGCGCTAGGGATTCCCGGTTCGAATCCCCATCTGGGTGGAGTTTCCATGTTCTCCCCGTGTCTGCGTGGGTTTCCTCCGGGTTCTCCGGTTTCCTCCCACAGTCCAAAAACATGGATCAAGTTAATTGAATTCTCAAAAAATTGCCCCCCTATAGAGTGTTTCTGTGTGAGTGTGTGCCCAGCGATGGATTGGCACCCTGTCCTGGGTCTATCTGCCCAGCGCCCGAGACGTTCTCCCCTGGATGGGCATGGGGAACCCCACCGCGACCCTAATAGAGGATAAGCGGGAGATAATGAATGAATATAAAACCAAATAGTAATTACTTTTGATACCTTTTTTTTTTTTTAGCTCCAGGTGGAACACGCATTGATGAGGGCGACACAACCAAGGTGACAAAGAGCTGTGTGTTTACTGCCGAAGAAAATCATCCAGCTGTTCGCGGCTATGCTCAGGTAAACTTCTAATATTTCAGAAGCCCAGTACACTTACAGATCCAGCAATCATATATAAATAACAAAAACTTGCTCTTTATTGATTTATATTAAAACATTTCAAAGGTGTTTTTAAGATATAAAAGCCAGTCAAAATTTTGTTTTTAAAATATTCTGGTGCCATGTGTAATTTTTCATTCTGGTTATATTTGCAGGTTTTCAATAAACTCATCAGGAGATACAAATACCTGGAAAAAGCTTTTGAGGAGGAAATCAAAAAGGTGTTTTTTGTTGGTTGTTTATACCAGTCAGATACCAGATTTTATTACTCGCTTTACAGAGTATTCACAACAGTGGCTGCAACAGTTTTTGTGGAAGAACAACTTATTTATAAAATTTTCCTGAAAAACAACCAGAATAAAATTCAAATGCTGGTTACGGTAACATATAAATAACTAGAAAATCCTTACTGCAATACTGAGGGGTATAGGCTACAAGCAGCCTTTTCATCGTAAAAACAACTGAGGTAAAGTAAATAATGCTTTTCTGCGAAATTTTAATATAAGCATAAATAGTTTTTAAGATGGTTCCATGAGCATTGGTATAAATCTTTTTTTTCTTCTTCTTGTTTTTCATCAGATTTTAATTTAATACAACGCCTTTATAATGTGAATGAAAACAGGTTTTCCCTGTAGAAATGACTATGTTTACAATCAACCAGCGTACACTGGAATTGGTCCTCATAGTTAATAAATCTGTTATAAACATTTATGAGGTTTTTATAACTTTAAATGAACATCCTTTAATCCGAGTAAGGTGGTGCTGGTTGTAGTGGTAAACAAGATTCATATGGATCTATGGACTTAAAAAAGATAAACAAAATCTGATTATATGTTGCTGTTAAATAGAATAGTAATAACAGGGAATTTCAACATCTGGATTACACTTCACAATAAGGTGTGTCATAATCCTAAAAAAACCAACCACATAATTGTTGACTATAGCGGCACTGACTGTAAATACTAATTATGTATTTAGAGTTGCAGGTTTAACAAAGTTAACCATTTAAATGTTAAATATTAAATATTTTCGGTCCAAAGTCTATTTGACAAATCAGAAGAGACTCGCACTGAAGCTGCCAATTTTTGTGCAAATCTGTGCAAAACACAATGTACAGGTCTTTAATTGTTCGATATGTTTTTCCTTCACAGCTGCTTCTTTTCCTGAAGGCCTTTAGTGAGTCCAATCAAGCCAAACTGGCCATGCTGACAGGCATTCTGTTAGCCACCAACACACTGCCACCGCCCATCCTCACCAGCCTTTTTAGTGATAATATTGTAAAAGAAGGTTTGTGGATGTTATTTATGATATAAATGTGAAATTATGAAATTGAGATGCTTTGGGTTATGCAATCTATGTGAAATGTGTTATATGCTGATGCTACACTTATTATAAAATGCCTGTTTTAAAATGTCAGATGAATGTCAAAAGTGAAGTGTGAAGGGCTCCCGATCTTTAAAAAAATCTGTCATCAGATTTGATTGAAAAGAGATTAAATACTTGGCTCTTAATTATCACTTCTGTTGATGATTCACACACAAATAACCACTGTGGATACTAATGTTCAGTAGGTCTTCAAATTGTAATTATAGCATCACATGAATTCATTTTGTTCAAGTTTTGAAAATGAGATTTAACAAGTTATATCTTTGCTGTTGCAAATTCAGTATCAATAACTTTTTTTAAGAAGGGCTTGGCATGCCTCATAATTGTAGTCTCTCAGAATCATCCATTTAAATGCAGTATTTTCTAAGTGGCATCGGTTTCTTATGCAATGCTTCACATGTGAACAGAAGCCGTGGCCAGGCTGCAAGTCCTCTATTATTCTGGCTTGACTTGACATTTTCACTGTGGCTAATTTTAAAGTTCTTGTATTATTGAGTCAAATTTGATATTTTGTACTGAAAATACAGCAAAAAACGGCAAACTCAAAGTATATTTTTATTCTAAACATGACATAAACTTATTTGTGTATTTACCAGTATAAAATGTTTTATTACATTTAATGTTTTATGCAATAAAACCAAAATGATAAAAATTTAATAAAACATGTATAAAGCTGTACAAAAAAACTCAAAAGTTTAGCTAATTATACATGATGCGTTAAATATTAATTTAATCACTTTTCAATCTTGTTTTAAGTTGGTTCCTCCAACACCACCCCTCCATCTACTAGAACTGCCAGATTAGAATTAGGGGAATTCCTGTTTATTGGCTCAAAATAACATTTGTGAGGTCACACATGGAAATTGGACAAGAAAGCATGGTTTAAAATCTCTTTCAGTTTATAGAAAATGTTTTCAGTAAGGTGTGTAAAAAAGGCACAGCTGTAAATTGCAGTGGCTATTGGGTATCCAAAGGGATGTAGCACTGTGGCCTTGAAGAAATTTACTGTGTACTGTACACTACTGTATATGGTTGAAATGGCAATAATTTAACTTGAGCTCAGGACTCTGTGTGGACCAGTTGAGTTCTTCTACATCAAATCAATCTATCGCTGGGCACACACTCACTCACACACACACACACACACACACACACACACACACACTCTCTATATGGGGTAATATGGAAAATTCAATTGACCGTGATCCATGTTTTTGGACTGTGGAAGGAAACTCCACACAGATTGGGAGTCGAACCGGGACTCCCTAGTGCTGAGAGGCGAACGTGTTAACCACTAAGCCACCGTGTCCCTGATTAACATGTCTATTTATATAAATGTATCTATGTAATGTATTTACAGTATTGTTCTTCTTATATACAAAGTCTAGGACATAAGATATGTGGTATGAGCTTCTTGCTAGTTGCTAGTTTTTTAATTTTAGACATTTTTAAAATATGATGGTCATGCTGACTGAAGCTCATCCTCAGATTGACATGCTTATTACATATTATAACAGCAATAACCGTGAATAACTTCCATATGATATCAATTCTATTCTACAGGTATAGCTGCATCGTTTGCAGTGAAGCTGTTTAAGGCATGGATAGCTGAGAAAGATGCCAATGCTGTTACTTCAGCCTTACGAAAATCAAGCCTGGATAAGAAACTGCTTGTATGTTGTTTACACTCACAGTTGCCTGACATAATATAAAACCAACAGCTGTTATTCATGCATGTTTAGTATTTTAGATAGATTACTTCGTATTAATAGGATAAAAGCATCTGCTAAATGACCTAATGTAAATATAATTAATATTTTAAAGCTGGACATTCTAGTTATGGTCATGGGGTGCTAGAGCTCTCATAGGAAATGAGTAACACTATGGATAGGTTGCAGTAATTTAAAGTCAAACATAATCACTCACATAATGGTACAATGAAATATTTCCCTTTCAACTATTCTCAGCATTTTGCATTATTCAACAAAACCAGAGATCAGAGAGGAGACCTTAAGCAGACATGGGGAGAACATTCAAACACCACAAAGATCAGACCTTGTGTGCTCTATCTAGTGTATAATTTGTATCAAATAACAAGTAACCTCTTTACATAGTTTAATTATAACTAAATTGGATTTATTAAATTACCCAGTAATATTATGTATGAATTTGTGGGTTTTCAGGTTTGTTAAAACCATGCTAACCACTAAGCCATCGTGCCTCTCTAATGATACTTATTTATGTACATTTATTTCATAATAAGCCAATTTACTCAACAATGTTGGCAGTTATTTACTATACAGTTTTATGTATTGTACATTTAGTAATTGGTAAAAGTAGTGCTATCAAATCCATAATACAAACTGAACTTTTTAATTCTGTAAAAGTTGGGTTATTGTGGTTTGTATTAATTAAAGCCAGTATTAACCACTTTTCAGGAGCTTTTTCCTGCAAACAAGCAAAATGTGGAGCATTTTTCAAAGTACTTCAATGAGGCTGGACTAAAGGAGTTGTCAGACTTTTTGCGTGTGCAGCAGTCTTTGGGGACCCGCAAGGAACTGCAGAAGGAGCTTCAGGAGCGCCTGTCTCAGGAGTGTCCAATCAGAGAGGTGAGGCATTCCTTAATATGTTGATTTAACAGATCTGATTGCATTCTCAGTTTATAATTAAGATTTGATTTTAATTTTTGGATGTAATGCCTTCTTTTAGATTTGGCATTCATACTATAGGACCGTTATTGTAACAGACATATTGGGGAAATAAAAAGTATAGTTACTGAAAGTTGTGGATGCATTTGTTAATTAAATGTTTTTGATGAATTTAGATAATGGTGTATGTGAAGGAGGAGATGAAACGAAATGATCTGCAGGAGCCGGCAGTGATTGGCTTACTCTGGTCTTGCATTATGAATGCTGTGGAGTGGAACAAAAAGGAGGAGTTGGTCACTGAGCAGGCCCTCAAACACCTTAAGGTACTACTATCTTTAAATTGTCTCCCATCTGTTTATTACATATATTTTAGATATAATTTCATGATGGCTAGATAGATAGAAAGATAGATAGAATTTCAGATTCTAATAAACTTTGAAGCGTTATAATAAACATAGAAACAAAGAAATAAATATAACTTTTATTTATATAAATGTGTATATATATATATATATATATNATATATATATATATATATATATATATATATATATATATATATATATAAACCGCTATACTTATACAAAGTATAAAAGTATAAAATCTAAATTTTACTTTTTTTTATTTTCGTTTCTTAACGTACGAACGTATATTGGAAGTTTTAAGAAGTTCAAGAACTTAAGATTAAAGATTATTATGTGCTACTTTAATTTAGGCCAGGTATATATTAATGTTATTAGATCATATTTATTTATTGGATGCAATCCTCTTTCTAGCACTATGCCCCTCTGCTGGCAGGCTTCAGTACACAGGGCCAATCCGAACTGGTTTTACTACTCAAGATACAAGAGTACTGCTATGACAACATCCACTTCATGAAGTCCTTCTCCAAGATAGTGGTGCTCTTCTACAAAGGTAGCTCCTTAACAACAGTGTACTACTGAGAAATAAAAATGACCAAACACAAAATTGCAAAACATTAAGCATTAACAAGATGTATAACGGAAACCGGATTGGACTCTCCATTTTCTTAAACATGAATAAACTTGCAGCCATGCACATTTGCAGATAACCAAATGTCTGTGTTTAATTTTGCATTAGGTATTTTTCATGTTTCTGGCTTCCCAACACCAAATAAAATTGTTTAAAAAAGTTTATTTTTCCCTATTGCTTGCAGCCGATGTCCTCAGTGAAGAAGCCATTTTAAAATGGTACAAAGATGCTCATGCTGCCAAAGGCAAAAGTGTCTTTCTGGAACAGATGAAAACATTTGTGGAATGGCTCCAGAATGCAGAGGAAGGTATGATGAAAGGTGGAAGTAAGAGTTCACTTTGCAGCGCTATAATGCTGCAGATATTGATTACTGCTGGAACAAAAGTTTAACATTTGTGTTTTATGTTCTTTGTCAGAGTCTGAATCAGACAGAGAAGATTAGCAGTGAGGATACGGATGATGACATTGTACTCGGCTTATTGATGCCGTCTTGTGCACCTTTGGCTTAGTTTTTTTTTGTATACTGCCTAGTAAAAATTCCTGTACCACCAAATTCAACCCAGGGAAAGCCATGGACCTCTGCGCTCTTTAAAAGAGTACAGATGACATCACAGAAAGCTTTTGAATAATGATCAGACACACTTTGTGAATTCTTTTAGGTATTTTATAAACTTGCTTCTAAAGTAGATTTTTATTTGATTACATTATGTAAGTATGACTTGCTTTTTATTAATAAAAGTGTTTTCTATGGACCACCTCATGGTAAAACGTCTTTTACTTAAAAATAAAACAAAAACCACTCGCTTGTTGTGGATGAAATGTTTCACAGAATTTAGAGCCTAAAGAAATATCATTGAAATTTCATGAGAATTTTACAGGTGGATTAGCCGAAACCATTGTGGAAGAGCAGTTCGGTGCTTTTCTTTAAATTATCCTTATATAATCTTTTCATACTTTTATGTAACAACATTTAATTTTCTATTTAATATTATTAATGAAATTGATTTTGTCTTTAACTGTCACACAATAAAAAATAGCGTAGAAAATATCTGCTTTTGGACATATTGATATTGTCTGTTCATTTGGTAATTACTTTTATTCAAAAGACACATTTACATAAAACGATTTCAACAATTCAAAATTCTAGGGTTATGTTTTAAGCTCAAGTTCTAAACAGTGGCAGTAGTAGCAATCGAACTGTTACTCTTTGTTTAATCAATAAAGACAAATATTAGCACGTTCACCATTCAGCTATCTAGGTGGATTTTCCATGTTCTCCCCATGTCCACGTGGGTTTTCTCCAGATTCTTCTGTCTCCTTCAGTCCATAAACCTGTATTCAAGATAATTTAAATGCTCTGAATTGCCCCATATAGTGAGTGTGCCCAGCGATACATTGGCATACTGTCCTGGGTGTATCTGCCCAGCCTCCACTGGATGGGCATGGAGAACATCCCCCCCCCCTGCAACCCTAGTAGAGGCGTAAGCGAAAGGTAATGAATGAATGAAAGGATGGCATGTTCGCCAATCTGAGTAAAGTTTTCTAGTTCTCCCTGTGTCTGCATGGGTTTTTTCCAGGTTCTATAGTTTCCTCTCACAGTCCAAAAACATGGCTTCAACGTTAATTGACTTTTCCAAACTACCTCATATAGTGTGTGTGTGTCTGAGTAAATGTGCTTAACGATAGATTGGTCCCCTGTCCTGGGCATATCTGCCCAGCGCCCGAGACGTTAATAATAGAGGATAAAGCGGGAGATAATGAATGAATGAAAGTCAATTGAATTCTCCAAATTGCCCCATCATATAGAGTGTGTATGTGTGAGTGATTGTTGGTGCCCTGACCTTGGTGTATCTGCCCAGTGCCCCAAACGTTCTGCTGGGATGGGCATAGGGGAACCCCCCGCGAACCTAGTAGAGGATTAAGCGGAAGATGATGGATGGGTGGATGGATAATGAATGAAATAAAACCCGCTTTAGCTTTCACCCATCTTCGTAAATGTTGAGCTAACCTGGCAACCCAGCCCCGCCCACTCCTGCTTTACCCTCCTCCGATTGGCTGAAAGCGTCCGGCTCCTTCTGTAGTTGGCGCGAACGTGCGCAGCACCGTGAGACAAAAGAGCGGCGTACAGCGCGCGGTGCATGCGCCATCACTACCGGTTTGAAGTGACAGTATTTAAAGTGTGGAACAAACAGTGAAAGGGAGACGACATGGCGGACAAAGAAGGTACAGAGGTTTTCATTTTTAATAAAGTGCTAGTTTTGGATACATATGTAATGTTTGTTCGTTGTGTAATGTTTAATGTACGGCTAGCTAACTTAGCTGATTTGAGTTAGCCGTTTAGGCCGCAACGCGTCCCGCCATATTCTCTTCTAACATTGTTTTCAGCAGAGTTCATATTTCTGGCTTATAGCGCTTTGTTTGAGCATAACGTGCTGATAGAGATGGGTTAGTTAGTTCTGGTAAGACTTAGTCTGCACGGTGAAGCTACGTGTGAAGTAGTTGACGTCTCGAGCTGCGTCGCTAATCGAATATATGATCATTAGCACGGTGCTAGATATTCATTCATTCATTATATTTCGCTTAATCCTCTATTAAGTTCGCGGGAGAACGTTTGGGCAGATACACCCAGGGCAGGGCGCCAATCTATCGCTGGGCACACTCACTCACAGACACGCACAAACAAACTATAATGGGCACTTTAGAGCATTCAATTTACCTTAATTCTGTGTCTTTGGACTGTGGCTGGAAACCAGAGAACCCGGAGGAAACTTACAGGAAGGACAGGGAAACTCCACCCAGATTGGGATTTGAACCTGGATTATGTGCTAACCACTAAACCACCATGCCACCCTGTGCTAGATATTGTGTACCAATATTTGTTTTACAAATGAAACTAAGGGGAATATTACTAGTGGTGAATACAGATACTAATTCCATGTATAGTTGTTTCCCCTGGGGTCTGACTTGTGTTTATTAGCCCAACATAATCCACTTCATTACGTTTGTATAACCCTCTATTGATTGTATGTGTGAAAGTCAAGCGTGGTGTCAATTGTATGTACATTATAGTGACAAACTAAGTTTTAGTTTTTTTTAGTTCATTGCCTTGCAAACATCCCATAAAGCAGTCAGTCATATCTAAAACTTTTTTTCATATAAGTATAAAAGAGAAAGTTTAGAAATTAAAGGTATTTTTGATACCAAGATTACTTTGCTTATGCCATGGCCCACCAAAGTATTCACAATAGCAGTAGTCCAAAAAGTTTTATATTTTAACAACAGTGAGAGATTGGCGATATGTTGTCTTTTTATTTATTTATTGATTTTATTATTCTTTATTTAATGTTATTATTTCCCTCTATATTATGTTATGTACACAATTGATTAGTTTATTTTATTTTGTCTATACTGATTTCTATTTTATTTTTATTTATTTATTTTTAATTACTTCTCAATGTATTCAGATGTACTAGACAGATCATTTTAACTTTGCCAGTTACTTTCACTTTACTGTTGTGAATGTGATTTATTTTCTTTTGGTCTTTCTTTTTTCCTACTGACCAATAAAGGCATATCTTATTTGGGGTGCAACAATCAAATCTCCTGGTTCTCATCCTTTACCGAAATAGTAAACTTAATTTACATTTATACATGGACACGTTTTAGACATCTTGAGCCTACCCACTTGCACTAAGGTATTTACAGCAAGGGCTTTGTATAAAATTTGTCCCAGGTAGATTTGGTTACTTATGGTTATTTTCATTGTATTACAGCTGCGTTTGATGATGCAGTCGAGGAGAGGGTGATAAATGAAGAGTACAAGATTTGGAAGAAAAACACCCCATTCCTTTATGATCTGGTTATGACCCATGCACTTGAATGGCCCAGTCTCACTGCACAATGGCTACCTGATGTTACCAGGTACGTAAACATTTGTATTAGATTTATATTTGTATTTTTACACTCCTGATTGTATTTACTATATGGGCACTGCTTGTGTACTATATAGATTACAGACCTGATATTTTAAAAATGCTTTTGCCATCCTAATTTAGGCAAGTCACATAACTTGCAGTGCCATGCTGTGTTAGGATGTTTGTGGAATGTAATTTAGGAATATTTGTGTTCTGTACATGTATCTACAACAAATTTATACCTCTATATTACAATTATTGTAATTTCACAGTAACTCTAAACAGGTGGTTAACATTGTCACCTTTGCTTTGTAGGCCTGAGGGAAAGGACTACAGTGTTCACCGACTGGTCTTAGGCACTCACACGTCGGACGAGCAAAATCACCTGGTTATTGCCAGTGTCCAGCTGCCCAATGATGATGCCCAGTTTGATGCCTCACATTATGACAGTGAGAAAGGAGGTAAGATAATATTCTCTTTAATTATGAGTACATTCAAATTTTTCAAATGATTAACTGCTAATTCTAAATGCCTGCAGAATTTGGTGGCTTTGGTTCAGTGAGTGGGAAGATTGAGATTGAGATTAAGATTAACCATGAAGGAGAAGTGAATCGGGCTCGGTACATGCCCCAAAATCCCTGCATCATTGCTACAAAGACTCCCACTAGTGATGTGTTGGTCTTTGATTACACCAAGCACCCATCCAAACCCGGTATGAGCACTGCAGATTTTGTTTGCCATTTTATTAATTTGTTTTGTGGTTGAGTTTATACAAGGACTACTTTCAGAAACTGACTGGTCTCTGAAAACTAAAAATAACACTGTGGTATATGTACAGTGGTATTTAAAAGCCACTGAAGTACATAAAATGCAAAAAAAATATCGATTTTGGTTCTTTATTGAAGAATTTGGTCCATTGTTTTATGTAGTGACAAAGTCTTTCAGGATTAGCTGATAACTGATCTTCATAACGTTCGTTAAAGTGCAACATTGCATGGACAAGGGCAGTTGTTACAGTCCTCTGACCAGATAAAGTGTTCTTGATGAAATGGGTTACAAAACAATATAGTGGCAATTGATAGAGGGTCAAACAAGGTACTAAATAGAAAGGTTTTAGTACTTTTGCTGTTAACAGTTGATTTTTGGATTAATTTCTTTAGTTGACAAAGTTTACATTTTTTTGTCCTATGTTTAAATTGGGTTTCTTCAACAACTTAGTGCTTTTAAATCGTTAACTTTGAGATTCTAATTTATTCAAAAAGACTTCCAAGTATTACTATATTAAATTGTAAAAGTGTGTATGTGTATTTAAATATGTATGTACTGTATATATAATTTGTGGTAGTTTTGTTGTAGTAACATTGTTTTGATGGTACCTTTTACTCCTTGTAGATCCCTCTGGAGAGTGCACTCCTGACTTAAGGCTAAGGGGGCATCAGAAAGAGGGTTATGGCCTTTCTTGGAACCCCAATCTAAGTGGTTGTCTACTCAGTGCCTCTGATGACCATGTATGGCTTTGTGCTTATTTATATATATTTTTTTATTTATTTACACATACTTGCGTTTAATCAGATCATGAAAATTAAGCTTTTTATTGCATCTGTTTTTTTAAGACTATCTGTCTGTGGGACATCAGTACAGTACCCAAAGAAGGAAAGATCGTTGATGCCAAGACCATTTTCACAGGTCACACTGCAGTAGTGGAGGATGTGTCCTGGCATCTTCTGCATGAATCGCTTTTTGGCTCTGTGGCAGATGACCAGAAGCTTATGATGTGAGTATTCTTTTGTGGATGTCATTTATAAATTGATTTTATTGTGATTAACACCTGATAAGTGAAGTGCAGGTACCACACTGCTCTGAACGTCTCTTTAATCGCTCTCTGGTTTTATTACAAATAAATAAGGAAATGTAACCTTTCCTGGTCTACAATAATGAAGTTGAGCAGTCTGTCAATTAAAATGTGCAGTATTTACTTGTATCATGGCTTTATTTCTCTTTGCTGAACTCAAAATTGAAAGTTTGAGTTAACCATAAATAAACTATTGCAGCCCAATTATGGTAATTAATAAATGCACATTTAGACCTTTTTAGTAGTTTTTAATTTGACCTTACAGGTTGTAAATAAAAGGGATTAAATATTCAAAGCCTTAGTTTTATTTGTCACTTTTTTATGCTTGTTCAGATTTATTGAGATTTTAAATAACAGAAAAAAAGATGGAGCCCCGCTTGTTTCCTTTTTGTTGATTGTTCCACAGTTGATTATATTTCTGAAGACTGTTTTAAAGGTGTTTTAGTATCGGTAGATTTTTTTAAAGCATAAATGAGTAATTAACAATCCTGTCTTATCTTTTTGTTTAGTTGGGATACACGTTCCAATAACACCTCCAAGCCTAGTCATGCGGTTGATGCCCACACTGCAGAGGTTAATTGCCTGTCCTTCAATCCTTACAGCGAGTTCATTCTGGCTACTGGCTCTGCTGATAAAGTAGGAAATCATGCCTTGCATTCATTTTTCTAATAATAGACTTGCTGTTAATGTTATGTGAACTAATTTCATGTCTTTAATCTAGACTGTTGCATTGTGGGATCTTAGAAACCTCAAGCTGAAATTGCATTCCTTTGAGTCACACAAAGATGAAATCTTCCAGGTACTGTTTTTTTTTTTTTTTTTTTTAGTTTATTTATTATTTTTTTTTTTAATTATTATTATTATTATTATTGTTCTCATTTTAACTTTTCTAACTGCTTCATGCACCCACAGGTTCAGTGGTCTCCTCATAATGAAACCATCCTGGCCTCCAGTGGAACAGACAGACGACTCAATGTCTGGGACCTCAGGTAGATTGACTCATACATTTCTCTTGTATTGCTGCAAATAGATGTGTTTATTGTTCTTGACAGAAACATCCATAATAACGTCTAATGTTCATTATCTAAATCCTATAACTGAATTAAACAGATTTTTTTTACGAAGGCCACAAAGATGCTCATTTATTTTGATAAGATAAATGCTTCATGCATATTAAAATATATGCTGACTGTTAACAAAGTAAATTTTGTGAAACCTAACCGGTCAAAAGCAGTTCAATTGTTAATATAGTAAAGTATACACTACTGTACTAAATTTGCTAAACCATGTTGAGCTGCTGTTTATGCAAGTGCCTACAATGTTAACTTTTTTGTGCAGCAAAATTGGTGAAGAGCAATCCCCAGAGGATGCAGAGGATGGACCTCCAGAGCTACTGGTAGGAATTTTGTCAGGTGCTTTCCACCAAGTTAAGGCATTTCAATTCCTGTAAACTTTATTTAATGTCATGTCCTTTGCTTGTTTTAGTTTATTCATGGCGGACACACAGCAAAAATCTCAGATTTCTCCTGGAATCCCAACGAGCCATGGGTGATCTGTTCTGTGTCTGAGGACAACATCATGCAAGTCTGGCAGATGGTAATGAAATAGCCTTTATACTAAAGAATAGGTACAACATTTCTACCTTGAAAAGGAGCTCATTGTGCCAGTAATTCAAAAACAGACTGAAAACTTTTCCTTATAATTTCTATGTTTTACTAAATCTAAACACTGAGACTCGAATAATTGATTTTATGATTAGCTATATGATATATATGATTAGCCATTTTATTAGTTGGATAACTAAGAGGCTCATTAGGGTGCACACATCTGTTAATCCAAGCAACAATTAATATATGACTTGAGGTATGAAATGTAAGATAATAGATCTTATTATTCTGGGCAAATACAACCATATGTTTAAGTATCGACTGTTTCTACATCGTAAATTGTGATTTAGACAGAATTATTGATGTTTACTTTGGGCCATGTACTTTGATTCAAAGGGTGTTGCACACACTCTGTGACAATCTTTGCATTCCAGGCTTGTA
The DNA here is from genome assembly GCA_019802435.1 of Corydoras maculifer. NCBI lineage: Eukaryota > Metazoa > Chordata > Actinopteri > Siluriformes > Callichthyidae > Corydoras > Corydoras maculifer. The sequence goes on from JAFMOD010000936.1 coordinate 522,366, forward strand.
GTCCAAATGGATGTCGACACTTTAAAATTAGGCTCTCTTGAAACCCACTCTATGGCCACTGTATAGAAAATTATAAATAGCAAGTGGCAAAAACGTGCTTTAACAGAAAACAAAAGGATCACCACCTGTTTTGGTCATATCAGGTTTGCAATCGTATGTGCCTGGGACCTAATTTGTGTCTTCCTTAAAGGACATTTTGGAATGACAAACTTGATCCAGTTATTCACTGTTGTCTTTTTAAACCTCCAGGCCGAGAACATCTATAATGATGAGGACCCTGAAGGAGCCGCAGACACGGAGGTGCAGGGATGATGAGCGACTTTAACCTTCAAAGCGTCCCTTTTTTTTTTTTTTTTTGTCTCCATGTGCTTCTTGTTTCCTAAAGTGAACTGTATCAGTCATAACAGCCACTCTTACTAAACATTTCCATCAAGGAAACAGTGAAATAAGGAATATTTCTCTTTTATATTATGAAATTTGTATTTTTCTAAGAGAAATCTGTGGCTTTTTTTTGTGAATTCTACTTCATCCCTTCTTTTCTTAAAAAAAAAAAAAACTGCTCGTTCTGTAAAAAGGAAAATGTATAACAAGTGGTTTGTTTTGTGATACTTGCTCACCATGAAATTTCAGTGGCGTCAGTGAGCAATTTTAATTTAGATTGCTACTTTTCTTTGTGACATGGTTTGGTGGTTTTTACATTTGTCTTCTTTCTTTAATATTCTAAGTACTTTTGGCTTGTCATTGTCTGTTTGTCCATACAGTTGTACAGAACATTCAAAATAAACTTTTCCATTAACTGAATTAGCTCAGATTTCCATAAAGTGCTTTGAAACGAAATAATTTAATCTTAAACTAGTCAGATGTGGCTTAATTACTTCTATTCCTGTACAGCTGTACCATGTCACTATGTTGCGAACAGTCCTCAGCAATGCCCTAATATGTCCTTGTTCGGTGGCCTTGTCTAACATTGGGTTATATAGACATGTCTCCAGCACTCCAAGTTCTGTGTACAAAAGCTTTATTTTCACCTCTGACTCATTCTCTTAACACTGCAGGTATGCCTTAAGTCCTGTTAGTGGCTTAAGTGTGCAAATAGTAATCTGGACATTCTCTGTTGCAGTCCTCTCCGAAGTAACGCTGCAGATGAACTGGGTGCTGCGGAATATATCAGGTTGCACATCGAGGAACCTTTGTGAACCCACATGCATGCTGATGGTGACATTAATAGAAGTTTAAAGCAGAATAATCACACCCCTTTTATATACTAGCTACAACTTTTAAAAGTAAGCCCTAACATCAAAAAGTGCAAGATATAATTTCAGGTCTTCTCTTCCATTGGCATGGTCTTTTGTGGATGTTTTACTTCTGTGCATTCTCTAAAATTGAAAAATGATAAATTAGTAAAATACATTGTTCCTTATATTTATGTGCAAGTGGTAGAGGTGTCTTGTATGTTAAACGTGTAGATTTTATGCTGCTTGTTATTCAGAAACTTGTTCTTAATGTGTTCATCTACTGCGGCTGCAATAATTTTCTGAAGTATTTATCCTGTTTCATATTCTAACCCAAATGTAAAGCTTTTGGTATTAAGGCTGTCTAAACGGTACTTTTAAAAAGAGCAGTAGTTATTTTTAGCTGCATTGACTACATGTGCTGGAGAGATTCATATCTAATGGGTAATGCTACAAACAGCAACGCTGTCCTGACCTTTTTAACCAAACACTACCTCTAAGATCACTATTAAGGTAGCAAATTTTATTAAAGTTAACAGATCTAAAGACAAAGTTTTATTTTCCTTACAGATTTGGTGTTGGCACCACTACTTAAGAGAGCAACAGGTGTGGGCAATGTGTTAATTATGGTCATGTTTTGGTTTTTATTTGCCCTCAGTGGCATGAGCAACATGGAGTCAAAGAATGGTGCTTTCTGGATGTACAGCATTAGATTATGTTAAGTATTTAATGAGAACAAAGATGTCTACAACATGATAATGATCCTACATGCAAATAAAAAAGAATTAATATAGCCCGTGCAGACCTCTCTAAACAGATGAAAACTCTTATTCATTCATTATCTCCCGCTTTATCCTCTAGTAGGGTCGCGGTGGTGCCCATCCAGGGAAGAATGTCTCGGGCGCTGGGCAGATAGACCCAGGACAGGGCGCCAATCCATTGCTGGGCACACACAAACACACACACACAGACTATATGGGGCAATTTGGAGGATTCAATTGACTTGATCCATGTTTTTGGACTGAGGGAGGAAACCCACACGGACGCGGGGAGAGCATGGAAACTCCACCCAGATGGGGATTCGAACCGGGAATCCCTAGCGCTGAGAGGCGAGCGTGCTAACCACTAAGCAACCGTGCTGCCCGAAAATTCTTATTTGACCTCAAAATAAGTGTTAGTATAGTTTATAAAAATTAATGAATGACAAACTGCAGTATCAATATGGCAAATTGGTAACCAATAATAAAATGTGAATTTGCTAAATGTAAAAGAATTTTTAAATTTAATTCCAGTTTTGAGTAAGAACTAAACATGATTTTCTTGTCAATGCTAATTTTAAACAAGCCATTTAAATGCTCATTCAAGTCATAAAATAAAAATAAAAATGGAGCAAGAAAAGTGTAAGGCATTGATTATGATAAAGTATATCGCCATCTATAGAATCTTGTGTTTTTTTGATTTGTTATAAAAGCCAGCCATGGCCATTAACAGTGCTGCCCCCCCCCCCCCCCTCTGTCCTTTACAATTGGAGGTAATAAATAACATCTAATCTAATGGGTCTCGTCTCCATCTCATACCTACAAAAATTAGTTCCTTTATGTTTAAAATATGGCCAGATAAGAACAGATAAAATAAACAGATATGACCTTTATAGATGGGCGATAGTGGTTAGCACGTTCGCCTCTCAGCACTGGGGATTAAGGTTCAAATCTCAAACTGGGTGGAGTTCCTCCCACAGTCCAAAAACATGGATCGAGGCTAATTGAGTTCTCCAAATTACCCCATATAGTGTGTGTTTGTCTGTGTGAGTGAGTGTGTGCACAGCAATAGAATGGCACCCTGTCCTGGGTGTATGCTCCTGAGACATTCTTCCCTGGATGTGTATGGGGAACCCCCCCCCACCCCGTGACCCTAGTAGAGGATAAAGTGAAAGATAATGGATAGATGGATAGACCTTTATAGATGAGAAGAGTACTTTCAAAATTAATCGCCTGAAGCTTGACATATAGTTAGTAAAGGTATATAATGTGATTGGAGTGATACTTACTTATAGAAGTGAAGCTGATTGGTCAAGCTGTTCTTAAGTGCCTCCATCTCTTTAATCTTGTTTATCTGTATCTGGAGCTCAGTTTTGAGTTCTCGGCTGGTCTCCTCTAACCGATCTATTGTTTCCTTAAGAAATGAAGGAAAAATTGTTTCAGCATTTTAAAATCAACCTGTTTCGTGTATATAAGCTTTTTTCCATACCCGATATTGCTCCACGTTTTCCTTTCTCTGCCTTTCCATTAGACCGATGCGCTCCTCCAGTCGGGCCTTCTCAAGCCCCAGCCTCTGCTCTTCATCCTTCAGGGGTCCTAGCTTGGTTTTCAGCTCTTGAGACTGCTCCTTGTATTTTACTAATGTGTCTGCACTGTTCTGGCGTCTCTTTAGCAAGGCCACTAATCGAGGCTCATACCACTCTTCCAGAGCCTTAATTCCTCCCTGGAGGAACTGTTGAAGGTCCATGGATGCCCGGCGGCCTTGAGACAGGTAGGAGTGCGTTTTGTCTTTGCTGCTTTCTTGTGTGATGTCTCTCTGAGTTTGCATGACCTGTATTTGGCTTAGGTGTTCAGACTGAAGATTAGAAATGACTTCTGTCAGGTGAACAATGTGTGTCTTCATTTCATCCTTCATAGAGAGAAAATTGTTGATATTTAGGTTTTTCTTCTTAAATTTAGATTAGAAATAAATTACAAGTATGTTAGCTAGAATAAACTATTACTGATGACCTTTATGACACAACCCTCTCCAAAATCTTGACGTGTTATCAGCACTAAGAACCCTCCATCCATTATCTTCCGCTTTATCCTCTACTAGGGTCGTGGAGGGGGCTCCCCATGCCCATCCACGGGAGAACGTTTCGGGCGCTGGGCAGAAATACCCAGGACAGGGCGCCAATCCATCGCTGGACACACACTCACACACTTAAACACACTCTCTATATGGGCCAATTTGGAGAATTCAATTGACTTGATCCATGTTTTTGGACTGTGGGAGGAAACCCACGTGGACACGGGGAGAACATGGAAACTCCACACAGATTGGGATTCAAACCGGGAATCCTTAGTGCTGAGAGTAGAACGCAGCACTAAGATATTAGAAATAATTAAAAACCCATAGCACATGCCGTCCCTCCTGAATTTTACAGTACTTAAATACAATAATACATTTTTAGTACCTGTTCCTCGTTCAGCTGCTCCACTTCTTTGTTTTGTATGAGTAAGGCCATCTGACTCTGTGCACAGTCCCTGGCGGTACGAAATAGACGTTTTTTAAAAATTAGCATGTCATGCTGAAGATTCTGCTTCTCCAGTCTGGTCTTAAAGAGGAGCTTTTGAGCTTCCCCCAGCTCATTCCTCAAAGCCTGAACCTCCTCTTCCATGGGCTTCTCCAAATCTAGAAGCTCTTGCACTAACTCTTCCCTCCTGCACTCTAATTGGCTCACCTCCTCAATGCAATTTTCAAATGCTTTGCTGATTTCCATTATTTTTATAGGAGTGGACAGCTCTGGTAATTCTAAACCGTGAGTATCTCCTTCCATGGATCCTGCATTTTCAGCTACTGAGCCATCATGGCGATCCTGAAAGCCATTTCTTATTAAAATATCTTCACATTCTGTGAGGTAAGTTGGTATTGCAGATTGTGTGTCGTGTGTAGCTTCGAAATCATCTAGCTGTGCCAACATCTGCCTCATAAGTCCATTAAACTCAGTCTGCATTGCTTCTTGACATTTTTGGGAATAATTGATGGGAGCTCTGGAAAGAGAAAGTGCAGCCTCCATCTCTTCTAAGCAGTCCTCAAAGTATTCTTCATCTTCCTCAATGAAAAGAGGCTCATGCTTGGGGACTAAATGTGACCCGCAAGCATCTTCGAGTTTATCTTCATCTGCCATGTTTCACCTGCAAATAATAAATGTAAAATAGGTTCCAAATGAGATTTTCTTATCAGCAGATAAATAAGCTCAGCTTTTTTGAAGCGCAATTTGGCTTGGGTTTCACAATTTTATATGCAAATAATAGTATAGTGATTAATTTCGTAGTCAAACAATATTATGCTATTTCTTAAAAGGACTGCAGTATAAAAGGGAATTCACCAAGCATTGCCTCCACAAACCCACGAAGATCCAAGTTCAACAATAGAAGCTGTAAACGTCATTAAGACTATCAGCAAATAACCTCACAGCTAAACCTCAAATCAGAACGTTTTGATGTTAAAGTTAAAACCACACAAAAGCCTGCTTAATTACATGTTACGTTCGGCTATGTGATATGATAATATGCATTTTGTGGATGTTTGAAATGCATTGATTTATTTGATATTATCTCTACAGTCGCTTTGGCTCACACAAATTTATTGCATTGCTTGCTCGTAGACTGTAGTAATATGTGCCAGTGTTTCCATGTTCTCCCTTTGTCTGTGTGGGTTTCCTACTGGGTTCTGCTTTCCTGGGTGTATCTGTCCAGTGCCCAAAAACTGAAAGTTAACCAACATTTTGAAAACTGGTGATTAAAGATATTCTTTAAAAAAATGTTTTACTCATCATCCTCTATGGGTTATAAAACGGTGAGTTAAAAGTCTGATGACTGTATATAAACAGAAAAAAAAACTGTCCTGGTTCAACATTATTAAGTGGATATTAGCAAATAGAAAATATCATGAGGTCCCCCGCACCCTACTATAGGATTAAGTGGAAGATGTTGAATGAATGAATGTTGAATGAAACGAAAAAATACAGTATAATACACCTGATTCATTTTCAGCTTTGTATGCAAGCATCAGTATTGCCTTAGATGCAGAAAGCTACAGAAATCCAGTAAAAGAAACCCAGCATTGCTGTGAGGATGGAACACGTGTACAACAATCCATCAGAAAAGTGAGTAGTGTAAATATATCTATCATAAATATTTTCACTTTAGGTTGTAAAATGATTATGTGGTTTGTAGGTCATCAATAAGTAAATTAGGAGTGGTATCTCAGTGGTTAGAATGTTGGGCTATCAATCTGAAGGTTGTGGGTTCAAAACTCAGGTCCACTAAAATTAACAGTGTAGCTAGTTGAACGAGGCTCCTAACCCTCATTGGTCCAGCAGTTCTGTGTTAACTCTGTGTTCTGACCCCTAACAAGTTGGAATACTTGTAAGTTGCTTTGGATAAAATTGTCAACTGTAAATGTGACTGATAATAGAAAAAAATGTAATTAAGTAATGTCAAATAAAATATAGTCTTCCCCAAGAATTAATTATTGCAAAACAAAAATACAAAATATAAAAATATAACACAGCCAAACAAACAACCTGAGTTCCATCTCCAAGGCAATGATCACTTTGGAATGTTGGTCTTCCCAAATATTTCTCTTGAGACAATATATGATATCACTGAGTGAGATAGCTAAAATGATTCAAAAGGCCATGCCCCTGATAAATGAGATCAGCAGTGACACAAAGACAGGCTCAGCTGGACCTCAAAAAGAGCAGCTGCTTTCCATGGACACAGGCAGGGCGCATTCCTGCAGTTCCATTCTCATCGAAAGTTCACCACAAACAACTAATGCACACAATTAATAAGAAAGTTCAATTAAACACACAATTATTAATTTTGCTATTATTTGATTAAATATCTTAATTTTGGGTTTAAATCAAATTGGTGTTCAAGTGACTTTAAATAAACCAAGTGACTTGATTTGGTGAAAGAATGACATGATTTAATTTCTAAGATGCTTAAAACAACCATATAAGGCAAAATCTCAGGATAAGTGCGATGTGAATACTTGTAGTATAGATATGTGCATTTTTCTTACATATTGAGTCCTAATTCAAAACAAAAATTTAAAGTACTTACCAAATCCCCACAACACTTTCTTCCATACAGGCTCAGAGTAACATCCCAGTAAAATAAAAAAGTAAGAAAATAAGACAAGAGTCAGAAGCAACCTAGTTTGAAGCTCTCTGCTTCAGCATATTGAGCTTAGTCACCAGGACAACATTGAGTCTGTTTACATTTGTGACTAAGCAGTAGGAGGGTTGAAATATGAGTCAGTTAAACTTAGAGTCCAATTAAAGCAGAGCATGTACAGGAAAGTCCATACAATCCATGTACAAAATATTAGCAGTTGCTGATTAATGAGCAAGAAAACAAGACCATAAAAACAACATCCCATAGAGTCCTATATTATTAATAATAAATTAAGGTCTTATATTTGTCAATCAACTAAAATCAGCAAAAAATTATTATAGGTAATGGTCTTATTTAAAAACTTTACTTGTATAAGACTGACACCTGAATATCAGCAAAATTGCATTTTAAATGGCTGCAAACATTAAAATAAAACAAAGTTTTAGATTAAATCATCTGATTTAGAATGTGTGCATGTGTCTATGTCTGCACTTTTAACTGATTTTCCTAAAAGTTAACTAATATTCAGTAAACAGGTGATTAAAGATATTCTTCTTTTCTTCATCAGCATCTGTAGCTTATAAAACGTTGAGATAAAAGTCTACTGATTGAATATAAACAGTACATTAATAAAAACGTTCCTGCTTGAACATTATTAAGTGGACATTAGCAAATTGAAAATACCATGAGACCATTAGGGAGTTTCCTGTAACTGAATATAATTTCATTGTTTAGACTGTGCTTCTGCTGTATGGCCACTAGGCCGCGCTACCAGCCTCTGTTTAGAGAGGAGTCGTTAGATGACAATTTTACTATGAGTATTCGAAACACTGTTTTGTGCTCTATTTTACAACTATAACCGATTTTAATTGTTTTATGAAGTCTGCTTAAAAGTTTTTTAAGTGTTGGTGGGATTTGTACTCTTATAGTCAAAAGCCAATTAATAAAAAACACATTATTTTAAAGGTTAATTGGTTCAGAGTCAAAACTGGGGATTTCAGTTTCAAATCCCAATCTAGGTGGAGTTTTCATATTCTCCCCTTGTCAGTGTTGGTTTCCTCTGAATTCTCCGCTTTCCTCCCACAGTCCAAAGACATGTATTTAAGGTCAATTGAGTGCTCTAAATTGCCCTATATAGTGTGTGGTTTTGTGTGAGTGTGCCCAGAGATAGATTGGCGCCCTGTCCTGGGTGTATCTGCCCAGCCCGAACCTAGTAGACGATTAAGTGGAAAATAATGAATGAATGAAACAGTTTGATACTTGCATATACTGTTTTTGAACTATTGTGTTTAATATGCTGCAGTTAGATCAGACTTTCTCAGCTGACATTTATCAAATGGTGTAAATATAATAATTTCTACAATGGAGTCTGGTAGCACTTGTATTTGTAGTGTTTGCCTCAGGGCCTTTTGGGACACGTAGAAGGTGAAAACCAATTACAGACCAGAGGTCCTAATTATCTTTACCCTATAAACACTACTGAAAATAGACTTGCAATAAAAACTTTAAACCATGGGATAATTATGACTTAGGGCCAAACATTTCAAACAAGTAATGAGTCACGACCAGTCAACCAACAATGTTTAATGTTGCTAAAAATTGTCACATAACAGGTTTGTAATTGAACTTTACAGAAAATAAATCTTTAAAAAATATATTAAAAAAAACAAACAAATGGCCATGTCAGCTTTACTGTACAGTATCAAAGTGTTACACAACAGAGCTGTGCAGAAACATGGCAGATCACAAGTTTAATTATTTTAGTGAGATTGTGAGTGTGTAAACTTCTCTTTTATTGTTGCAAGATATTAATAATCCTATAACTCTGACAATCATTCAATCATTTAATTACAGGTATAATTAAGATATAAAGCTTATCCATAGTTACCTTCCATCCATCCATCCATCCATCTATTATCTACCACTTGTCTGGGTTGTGGGGGCAGCAACCTAAGCATAGTTACCTGCCTGGATAAAGAAATATAATGTATGATTTTAAAAGTATGTTGTACACTAATACTGATTATAATGTCTGGTTCTGGCTGTCTAATTAATCTCAAATGTGTTTAGTTGGCCTTACAAACACGATTTTTTTCTACACAAGGGCACAGTCAATGTTACAATAAGAAAGGACTTGCACGACACTTTTGTCATAATAGCAAAAAGTGTAGCAACAGCAAGTTCTGAACGTAAACTGGAAATAAAAGGCTTTTTCACTTTAAAGAAAAAAGATTGTCCATGTACCATTAACTGTATTGTGTACTGTAATGTATGAATTAATTAGCTGGTTATGTTTTTATTTTGGAAAATTAGATGAAAAATAAAGATTGCCTTCCGACAAAGAAAATAGCAAATATCCAGAAGAATAGTCTATAGCAGGCCAATGTTTATTACTTTCATCTTGTGCACACACAGTAGAATTACTGTACCAAAATGTGAATCCGGCTCCTGAAACAAAACTATAAGATGGAGTCTGTGTATATAATGCTTATGACTTTACTCTATTAGACTGTTAACTGTAACCCAAATTTAAAATCTTGCATGATCAAATAATTGTTCACAATGAAAACTGTCTCTATGTTTAATTCATAAACCACTGTCTCTATGTTTTATGCATCATCATAAATTACACTCCACACAAATAGTACAAACAGCTAATTAAAAGAAATATTATACAAACTCTAACCATGTCTTTATTCCATGATGCACTGGTCACGATATAAAGAGCAAAGCAAATCATCGTCTGATAAGGATCCACTGATCTTTAACGCAGTATGGTAAGTGAATTTATTAATTTATTTTTCTTTCTGAGTAACACTTCACAGAAGAGGCTAGTATTTGACCTTATTGTCAACAGGGATGAATGAGTGTGAGGAATAGAGATGCTTAATGTTTTTCCACAATGGAATTTAGAAAACGACTCACTGCTCTGCATTTCAAAGTCAATGCTAAATGGCTGTGGAACTAACAATTCCAGTGATTTGTTTTTTGGTGAAACATCTGTGTACAATATATAACATTGTTCCTTTGCTGATGTATCGTTGGTGCTTTTAGTCACTCAGTGAAATAAGGCTTTTGATTAAACTTGAAACTTTTTCTATAGAAAAGCAGCATTAAGTTCTTCAGATGCAGCCGCAGTCATAGTGTTAAACTTTATTGCTTATGCATCGATTGATGTTTTATTATACACTTTACATGGACAGTAAGTCAAACCAGGGGTTTTGAGGCTGTCATGTGATAGTGTTAAAAGAACAGTATTTTATACCACACAATAAAATGAATGACCACAACCATGCAACAAGCATCTGTTACCTATTAACACTATTACTGTTACATTCTTAATTTCATTTAATCTAGTTAAAACAATAGCAATATTTATTATTACTTATAAAAGTCTAACTAGATTATTAAAATATACATTATGTTTAGCATTACTCCAAAGACTGAGTGGAGTTTCCATGTTCTCCCTGTGTCCATGTGATTTTCTTTTGGCTTCTCCGGTTTCCTTCCATTGTCCAAAAAAATGGATTCAAGGTAAACTGAGTGTTTTAAATTGCCCCATATAGTTTGTGTATATGTGTGTGTGTGTGTATGTGTGAGCAAGTGTGCCAAGTGATAGATTGGTGCCCTGTTCCAGTTGTATCTGCTCTCCCCTGGATGGGGGGCTTTGTTCCTTTTTGTTTCCAGGATTTGGTTCCGCTCTAAAATTATCACAACCAGATGGCATCAAATGACAATTATCTATTATTTATTCATTCATTCATTAATTATCTCCCGCTTTATCTTCTATTAGGGTCACGGTGGGGTTCCCCATGCCCATCCAGGGGAGAACATCTCAGGCGCTGGGCAGGACAGGGTGCCAATCCATCGCTGGTCACACACTCACTCACACAGACACACTCTATATGGGGCAATTTTTGAGAATTCAATTCACTTGATCCATGTTTTTGGACTGTGGGAGGAAACTGGAGAACCCGGAGGAAACCCAAGCGGACACTGGGAGAACATGGAAACTCCACCCAGATGGGGATTTGAACCGGAAATCCCTAGTGCTGAGAGGCGATTGTGCTAACCACTAAGCCGCCCATCTATTATTTAATATTCTATTATTTGATATTCATATTTTAACAATTGTTTTATGTTTTATATCTTTAACAAATACATTATAAAAAGTTCAATTATTAAGATCATTAATCTGTGTATTATTGAAAACGTCAATTTTTTACAAGTCCAGTGGTGATAATGAACAAAAAGACTAGTTGACCTGTTAAGTCTAGTCAGTTAGATCCACAGTGTCCCTTAGTGAAAATTTATAAATAAAGATGTTTATGGAAAAAGATGAAACAGCAAGATTTCACTGTAAGCATTTATGTTCCGGATAACCACACTGCCTAGAACAGTTTCACAGAAACATAAAACTCTGATTCCCCGTGCTCATTTTTATTTTGAGCCAGGCCATAATTAAACTGTCCAAGTAAGTAGAGCCAACAGGTTTCTGAACTCCAAACAAAACTCATTTGTGTAGCTTCAGGTTTTCAGGGATGTGAAAGAAATACAGACACAAACTTTTTTCCCCCCTGTTCTTTGTGTATTGCAAATGGGCCAAGGTGAAGGAATTCCACTGCTTTCAGACTCACTGTGCATCCCTAGGTTGGAGAGGCCTGTGGGGGAATGGGAGTAAATACAACGAAGCCTGGATATGTGCCGGTTGTCCTGAATAGAGAGCGCAGGAGGTGGGTATAATGAAGTAGTTCCCTAATTTCACTGAGTGCTCACTCAGCAAATTTAAACAGAGGCAGTGTGTGGAAGACTGAATTGTTTTCTAGCTGTGACCTACTTGTGACTATATTACACAACACATGAAAAACAAAACCTGGTTAAAAATAATAAAGTAATAAGAAAACAAAAACTGTAATTTATTTATTGTTTTTTTTTACATAAACCAGAGCACAGGTATGCTGAATCACAGCTTAGAGTTTAGAAGATTTTCTAGAGCACAAGGCTCTTATCCCTTCAGGTGTGCTGTATCAAAACCCTGTGATTTAATTGGAATACTTGTAAGACAATTTGGATCAAGGCCTCTGCAAAAAACACTGATGATAAAATAACAATGACACAAGGGCAATCCCCAAACTGTTCATACAAAGTTAGAAGTAAGTGAGTGTGTGCCCAGTGAAAGATTGGCCCCCTGTCCTGGGTGTATCTGCCCAGCACCCGAAACATTGGGGTGGGCATTATTTGCAAGGCGAATTATCTAAAATCACTTTAAAATGATTACTTATTCATTCATTCATTATCTCCCGCTTTATCCTCTATTAGGGTCGCGGTGGGGTTCCCCATGCCCATCCAGGGGAGAACGTTTCAGGCGCTGGGCAGATAGACCCAGGACAGGGTGCCAATCCATCGCTGGGCACACACTCTATAGGGGCAATTTGGAGAATTCAATTGACTTGATCCATGTTTTTGGACTGTGGGAGCAAACCGGAGAACCCGGAGGAAACCCACGCGGACAGGGGAAAAACATGGAAACTCCACCCAGATGGGGATTTGAACCAGGAATCCCTAGCGCTGAGAGGCGAACATGCTAACCACTAAGCCACTTACTTAGATTACTAAGATTACTTAGACAATTTGATTTATTTCTTATATAACCATATAACCTCTTGTCATACTGTTTAAGCTCACAGGGATTAAACCCTATAAGAGAAAAAACACTTTATTTATGTCTTTTTTTAAAAGTCATAATGTTAATAAAACATCTTTAATTAGTTGCATCTGATCCGTTCAAAACTTTAGCATCTGACTGTGAATCATTCGCCTCAGAGAGAAATACAGAGTGTTCTCAATGGAACGGCTCTTCGGTGCAGAAAGACTTTTGGTATGTTGAGGACAAAGAGAAAACCCAGGAATAATGTGCAATAGTGAAGGGGTGGCTTAGCTTTACTGAAACATAGGATTTCCTCCCTGTTACCTCAGCTCTCATCACTGCAGCTCATGAGGCATTATGGTGAGCAGAGATTATTCTGGGATGGCATGCACAAATAAATAGAAAGAATAATAAGTTGTGAAAAAGTTGTTTTGGGATTTTTTTAAGGGTCATTAGATCATTCGTTCATTATTTTCCACTTAAGGTCATGGGGAGGGGGTGGGGTCAGTTCCAGGGGAGAGCGTTTCGGGCACTGGGCAGATACACCAAAGACAGCACCAATCTATTGCTGGTCACACTCATGGTTCCAAAAAAGATCTGACATGCTTCCTACATGTGAGCCAACCAGACAACCAGGACCCAACAGGGTCAGGTCTTAGCCAGAATCGTTTTGCTATCTGGGTTAAGTTTGTGTTGCGTGACATTTTTCTAGGTATGACAATGTAGATGTTACTGGGGACTGTACTGTCCAAGATGGTTTTACATCTTGTTTTGAAACTTATATTAATCGTTTCACCCTTAAAAATTATGTGGAATAAGTTGATGCTTACTAATTTGTTTTAATAAATAGAAAATGGTAGATTAAATAATGCTGGACAGAGATGAACTCCTACCCTTGTACTGTTCTTTAAAACTTCTTAATGATATTGTGACAATGTTTTGAGATTGGCCCATTTTCCATGTCTTCATGATTCCCTTATGCAATTCATTTGCCAAATTTTATTCAAAAGAAATGTTCTGGCTCACTCAGAACTCTTACATCAACCTAGTTCAAAACCTTTGGGATAAACTGGATTGCCAAATAGAAACCATCGCACAACTATTTATTGCTCTTTTGGAAAATGTAAAAAAAAACACATAATTGTCTTTTACATCCTAAATAACTACACAAACAAGCTGTTTAAGCAGTAAAATAAATCAATCTTTATTAGACCCCTTTCTTTCTGTCTATACCTCTAACTTATCCACATACATTTATCATATAGTGTATTTGTATGTGCTCTTATTTAACTGTTATTCTGTTATTTTGCTTTGAATTAATGAAGTTGGGTCTTGCGAAATACAATTCTGTTTTGATGATTAACAGCACCGAAACAAAAAAATGTTAGTACCCCCTACTTTGACCAAAAAACAAGACAACTGTTTTCTTCATTGTTGCTATAGTAGCATTTAAACATTTCAGTGTGTTTGGTGTGACTAAACTTGAGTTTGACTCACTGCAGCCCCACCCTATACTCCAAACTATTATGTACAGGGGCTCTCATTCTCTCCTCTTCTTCTTTTTCTCTCTCTTTAATCTGTCCATTATCTTATTGCTGGTTTTACCACTGAGACGATAAAATAATTTATGGACATACCCCTATCTGTTGTTCCGTTGACTGGAGACCTAAAAATAAGCAAAATAGTTTATTGTTTCAGGGTGCTGCTTGTCTTGACTTTCTTCCGTGTATGGACATCCTAATTCTGGATGAAATGTGGATCATAATCCCAAGATAGCTCCAAATTACTAGAATCTGGTCCTTCCCAGTACTGACAGAGTCCATCAGCAAAGCAGCTCCATCTGTGCTTTGGAAAATGAAACAAGCATAGTGGGGGAAAAAGTTTCTCATTTATTCACAATGTAAGTTAATTCAACACAGATAAATAACCTGATCTACATTTATATCTTGAGTATTTTTTCAAAACATGATTAAGAAGTGCAATGTGATCATATTTACAGCAGATATATTAAGTCATTATAAGCACCAGATGTATGCAAATACTGGTTGGCAGTTATTATTGGTACAGAAGGAATTTATTGAAGGGAACTAAATCACTGGTTCAACCTCCAGAACTCTCATGACAGATATTAAAATCAATGTTTTATTGTGATAAAAACCTAAATAATATTCCATTAGCTATAAGCCTGGATGAGTAGTGTATGTGTACATGTTATTAAACATCATTCACTAATTTTTGGCCACTTATGCTGCAACCAAAATATTTATTTTAGGACACTGCAATAAGAAAAGTTCACATTTATGTAAGAACAGTATTTGTTTGACATTTTAAAAATGTTTTTGTCAATATGTAATACAGCAACAATATTACACATCTAATGATGATCTGACAAAATTACCAATCCATACAAAAAAATCCTTTAATTCTAATCCCATACATTAAAATATAGCATGTTTATAGGATGTTAAATCCAACAACTGTTCTTAAAACCTTTATTTTCTGTAGACAGTACGGTAAATACTGTATGTTCAATATTACATTACATTTGGTTATTTAGCAGACATTTTTATCCAAAGCAACTTACAAAGCATGCACAGGATTAGCCACAGCATCCTGAAGTAATGTGTGTTTAGGGCCTTGCCCAAGAACCCACATTTGTAATTTCAGTGGACCTGGGATTTGAACCCACAACCTTTAGATTAATAGCCGAATACCCTAACCACTAAGCCACTGTGTGTTTTATTAGTGCATGTGAACATGAAAATCCTATCAGTGGTAATTAAACCTATAATCAGCTAATTATGGAACATTTGTGGTTGAAAATTTATTTTTTAAGGATTTTAATACATCCTATAGGTATTATGGATTCATTTACAAGTTGTTGAGTAGAGGGTGTTGTCCAATAATTTTCTGACCCCTCTTTCCTGATTTTAGTTGCAGTCAGTCTGTCTGTCTGTTTTTGCATTCAAAACAGACAAAGAAAGAGAGAGAGAGAACAAGTAACTGGTCATGGTGCTACTGACATGTCAGGTAAAATGCTGAAGCTCCAATTTCACCTGTTGAATATTCAGCATTGCCTGTCCCACCCAGAGACTTCATTTTGTTTTCCTGCTCAGGCAGTATAGTCCATATAGTACTCCTAAAACATTACCCTCACCCCAAACATAAACTTGGAAAAAGACACTTGCAATAAATTTGACTGCTGATATTTACCTTTTTTATACTTATCTAATCAGTCGTCTGAATGTAGAATACGTACCAAATAAAGTGTGTACACAGGGACTGCCCTATCATTGTTAAAAATGTGTAAATAACCGGACAGAAACAGAAAACTGTGCATGAGTGCAAGGGCGGAGAGGAGTGTGTGCTTGCGAGACAGAGAGAGGGAGTGGGAGAGGGGAGGGTAGAAGAGAATGAGGGAGTCTGTCAATGTGAAACAGCACTGGCTGGAATACACGTGTGAGTTTGCTGTTCCTCTCTGCAGGCTTGAATAGCAGCCAGCACAGAGCAGAAGCAGACAGGAGTGGGAGGACTGACCAGCATGGAGCTCCAGTCACCCCGAAAAAGCTGAACAAACAGATAGAGCACATCGAGCAGACTTGAAGAAAAGGAACAAAACTAGATTTTTATAGTGTAAGTATGAAATGTACTAACATTATCCTGAATATATAGTAATCAAATGTCAGGAAACTTGTGTAATAATGTGTATGTGTTGATATGGGTGTGAGTTTTTACGGGTGGGTGTTTTTTTCACTAGGGGTGTGTTAAGGAATGGACCTTTTTTTTCTGTGCATGTGTGTGGTCAACTGTTGTCAGTCTATTTAAACATTTATGTAATGGAGGCAACATTAGCAGTTTTCCTCTGCATGCTTGTATAAAAGTGAGTAGTGGGTGTCCCCACTCATGGAGTTTGTGCTCTTTTCCTGCTTCCCCTTCTCGTTTTTCCTGTCTTTATAAAATGGGTCAGATTTAAAAGTGATATGATACATTTCTTAGATTTCAAATTGAAAAAAGAGGTAGAAAAAGCATTGTATATGTTTCTTATACTTTCACTCACGATCTGACCTTACCTTTTTGACTGGTCATTCAGTTCATTCACCACAAGTCAAGAAGTCCTGCATTCCTGCATTCATGGTTTTCTGACCACTCCTTTTTGCTTGTCTTCGTTGCTTGGATATGCCACAGCATCCGACTAACAGTATTTCATGTTGTGTTGGAATTTTTGTTTAATGTAATGTTGTTAAACTCTTTTTCTATATAACTATTTTACCAGTCAAATATCCAAAAACGTCAAATATCCAAAAGTGAGGATGTCTAAGAGCAGTTCTACAGGGGATTTGGTACCCAAAGACATCACTGAGATCATGGCCCATCAGAGTAAGGTCAGCAAGGGGAGCAAGAAGAAGCGTGGCTCATCCCTGGGCCGAGCCTTCAGTTGGTTTAAAGGCAATAATCCGAAAAGGAATGTCAGCAATGGTCAGGGTCAATCAGGGAGCCTGGGAGGACTGACTGGTGAAACTACAATCAACAGAAAGTTCAATGATAATCCTGAAATTTTCAAAGGTAAGTCAAGATGTTGTACGTACATCGACAAATTTATGTATTGAGGAAAAGATCTAAAAAATAAATAAAATCTGTATAAGTCAGTTATGGGCAAAAACTAATTATTAGGACACTACTAATGGTTAGAAATTCCCTGTGTTTTCAGTATAGCCTCAGATTGACAGGACAGAATGGTTATCTGTAAACTTAAACCAGTCTAAATATTTCCATTCATTTATTTCCATGGTGTTTCCTTTTGTAGAACTGCTATCAGTTTGATTAATATTTTTTATTGCATCATTTTAAACACTAGAAACTATTTTGAATCAGATTTGTTATATCAGTACTGAAACCAGCATGTCTGGCTTGATTAGCTGATTAGAAGTTGGCTTTTCTTTAACAGAATCACAGCGCCGTGTGCAGTCAAATGGTCACTGCTGTATTTGTTAATGATTTAGCTGGAACACTACAGCACATTGTTGCAATACATGGGTTTTTAGGTATTGTTCTCAGTCTTAAAATTTTGACATTTTTGTTTTTGTTACACACCCGGCTATCATTTTTCATTAGAATAACAACTTTAGAAATTGCTTCTTTGAAATGGCTAATCCATTCAGCACTATTTTCAGCTGTTCATTCTCTCTGGCTTTGTACTACAGCAGTATAGATTAGTATATATTATGCTGCACAAACTTTAAACATTACAAAAACTGAACATTGCTATATGTTATTAATATTATAATTTCTAACTGTTCAGTTGTTATATATATTTAAACAAATATACATTGAAGTCATGTTAATCTTGATTAACATATACAATTCAAATGTTAATTTTTTTGAATATATTTTAAGAACTATCCTTATGTTGCACTGACAGTGTTGATATTTTCATAGGTTCACCGACTTAACTTTCAATTGTTGAAAGCTGAGCTAAAACTTTGTGATGCAATATGTACAATATAGTAAAAACTAAGAAAACTTCTTCTGCTATGGTGATAGTAAAATATTCTTTGTCTGATATGCTGTTATGATTTCAGTATAGCTGTAGGGTTAAGATAAATGTAAATATTCCATTGGTTGTGCCTTAGCAACACAAGTAAATATGAGCCATTAAATAAAAAGGGACGCTTGTTAAGTTTTCATTTCCATATCATTAGCACTCATTTATTTCATTTGTTTAAAATCCATGGATGGCATCATATTGCAAACATATGTCTAACAACAATATTTTAAGAAAATAGTATATTTCACTGGCCTGTGAATGATTATTACTCAATGTAGGTAGCTATACATCTATGACATGATATATGAGCTATTCATATATGTCCCGTTTAAACATTTAAGAGGATGTACTGATTTGAAGTAAATTATAGTCATTACAAAATATGAATGCATATCATACATGCATATGTTTTACTTAGTAAGAGTGAATTTTTTGTAATTTTTATAAGTTGCTACACATATATTCAATTACCCAACTGTCTTTGTATTTCCTACATAATACATAGATTCATTTTAAAGTATAGGCATCAACGCCATTATAGACTTAACCAAGACTGGATGTTTAAATATAAAAATCTTTTGATCTTAACTCATATTTTGTCAACTTTCTCCATTCTCTGTACATTTTTAGATTCTTTTAATTATGTTACATTTTGTTTAGCTTGTTACTCTCACCTGTTTTTCTGTTGGTTCTGTTCCTTGCTTGCCACTTTAACCAGAATTGATGTGTAAGCTTTGGTTTGTTTCTGGTTCTGTCTTCAAAGGGAAGCCTTCACGTTTAGCTTTGCTTTATGTGGATACATGTACTACAGTTACATGCCTTGTTTGGGCATTTATACTTCATGTTAGCCTTGTGTAAGGATCTGTTAGATGTATGTAGGCACATATTCTATGCTAGCTTTACCCAGGCATCTGTTTTCTGTGAAGCCTTTAGGTACTTGGTGTTAGTCTTTTGTAGGCATTCGATTTACTGTACCTTCAGTAAGACTGTACTTTACTCTTTGAATGTATTGGGGCTTATTCAATCAACCTAAAAATGTCAGCCACTATGGTCGGATGAGATTGATTGGTTTGCGATTGATTATCCAATTAATTCCAGAGTGTTCAATAGCTATAAAGTCCGACTCATCAGATCACACTACATCTTCTTTACTACACTTTGGGCACATGAACAAAATCATGTCGAAATCGAAAAGACCCTGGAGGTATAATTGTGAATTTTATTTTTTTATTTATTTATTTATTTTTAAATGCATGTAATGATATGAACACATTAAACACAAACCATGCTGTTTTATTACATTAATTTAGACTGTTAAAATGTGCAATACCCAAGACTTATTCGATTGAGTTGGGACATAATTGTCAGATATGTCACGATGCTCATGGCCCATAGATGTTGTTAATGATGAGCAAACATCATTATGATATCATTGTTTTTTATTAAGAATAATAAATGAAAGATTTATATTTATTTTTATTCTTCTAATCATGGGTCTTGAGCAGAATGTAAAGAAATGCATAGTTATTCACTACATATTGAGACAAGTATACATTATGTACTTTATAAACATTTATTATATTATATGTATTTTGGATTACCTTTCTTTTATGCTGTAATAGTCTTTTGGTCAGTTTTAGTGATACAGCTTATAAACATACATTCCCATTTCTACATATTGCTAACAAACTTTAACCTGAGTTACACAGGCAACAAACTGGGTGTTGACTTTATATTGATTTCTATGGTATTATTAATATTAAATTTCACATTCTAGATCTGAATTAAGCAAGCTAAGTTACTATTAAGAGGAACTTTCTGGCATAAAGGCAGGTTTTGTAAGTTGTGGAATAACAAGCGGCCATTATTGTACAATCTTGTACTATTTATAACAGTGGACATTTTAGTGTTCCACTATGTTTAAGTATCCAGATTTCCTACTTAGATAGTTTAGATCTTAGCATGGCTGGAGTGAGAGATTAGAAATACAATGACATTATGCCAGAAAGATGACATGAATTCTTCAGTTAATGCTTTTAAGAACCACCCCTTTTCACAAAGTAGAATCACACAAGTTATTTCCTCACATGTACTGCAAACGTGATCATTTCCAACCATTACTACGACAAGCTGTATGTGACAACGCAAATCTTTTCGGAATCAGCTAAACAGGACTTTCCCCACCAGCTCCAAAATACAAAGTCCTTGTAGTGTCTGACTGAGCTTATGTGCAAATAGAGCTAGTGATTGCCTAGAGAATTTACCATGAGTAAGTGGGTGTGTTGACATATCTTTTAGGTAAAAATGTTTATAATATCTAACTGGAGACCCGTGAGATTTAGAAACTTCTCTCAGTTATACTTGATGCTGTGAACAAACAAATTCAAAAGCACAGAGACTGTTATTCATTTATAAACAGTGTATGTGACCATTTTTTACTACACACATCAATATTTGCTGAATATTATTTTTATTATAATATTATTATTCATATTATATGAGGTAAGAAAGCATCTGGACTGTCTCTGGTTGGGTATTACATGTGTAATAGGGCAACTCCAAATAATGTCAAAACCTAGTTCTCCAGATGTTGTCCATACTGAGGTCACACATTATGAGAAAACAGCATGAGTTTATCTTTCTATCTATTCAGTTTTGCTTACCAGATGGCACAAAGGCTCATATGCCTCACACAAGTTGAGTTTTTTAGTTTAATTCCTACCTTTAAACATTTCTATGTGGAGTTTGCATGCTCTCCCTGTGTCCTTGTAGATTTTCTTTAAAACTGTTGTTTTCTTTCACAATCAAAACATGCTAGAAAGTAAATCTGCTCTAAGGCCTTTTTGTCTGAGGGTATTGTTACAAGCAACTCTGGCAACCCTGATTAGGATAGGCAGCATAAAAAAGAATACATTACTTCTAAATACTTATATTTAAATATGAGTACGTATATTTAAACTTATGTACATTACGTACTTCACAACCTTACTTGTCACAAGTGTAAGAGATATTGCAACTTACTATGGAAAAATGGAGTGTTAGCATCGCAGTGTGCACCAGTCTCCCTGGCCAGTCTTGTTCAGAAGCTTTTGCCTTGCGCACATCTATGGGGAATGAAGCTTTATATTTACACTTTCAAGACTTAAACCTGAGCCATCTTTAACAGCATTTGGTGGCAAAAGCATGTTAGACATAGATATGTTACTATTTAAGTAACTGTAACAAAAAAGCTCTTGATTTAAGGATTGGCACAAGATGCGACAATACCTGAGGGATCTATCTCTGTAACTAAAGCAGCAACCATGAGGTGAAGCGTTACATGGCCTTTGTGCAATTACATCAGTCATTGCTCCCCATGTATTGGCATAGTAACTACCTGGGGCGGTACATTACTTTAGATTTGTTTAAAAGTTTTTCTTGTCTAAAGATGAACATTACAGAGCTCACACTTTAGATGCACTTGTGAATGAGATTTTTAAAGGCGAAATATCAGAATAACTTTGGTTTCAGGACTTTGGTTTATCTTTTCAATACACTGATGTACTTTATTAACAATCAGGTTACTACAAACATTAATTAATAAATGTAAGAATAGAACCGATACTGTGACAAGCAACCATTATATTTGTTATCTGCTTTGGTGTTGTCAAAGACGGCGTCTGTGCTCTAATGCAGGAGAAGAGATGAAATGTGACCGTGCAGTAATTACGATGGAAAAACACACAGCTGAATGTTTAATGAGCTCTAGTGACAGTGGTATACTTTATCAGGATGTGTCACCGAATCAAACCAGAGTGAAAAAGACCTTGGTGATGATCTCAAAAGATTTTTTTTTGTAACCTATCCAAGTTGGTGTAAACCACAAAGGGCACTTTGTTGTTAGTGTTTACAATGTTTAACTTCTTGAGGAAAGATATTACTAATGGTTTGTTCCAAGAACATGATTTAACAAGTGTAGCATACATGGCATTCTCAGTATTACTAATGACAAATACATTTTATATCCAATTCATTTACAATAGTTCAAGTAATTTATTAACAGACTATTGTCACAATAGTTTTCAGGTAAAGATATTCAGGTAAAATAGAAAAATACAATTAGGCATGTCTGTGTGTGTGTGTGTGTGTGTGTGTGTGTGTGTGTGTGTATATATATATATATATATATATATATATATATATATATATATATATATATATATATACTGTATACACACACACACACACACACACATATATACATACATATATACAAGTGCCTGTATAATATATGTGACCTGTAGAATTGCAAATCCAAATTAGCCTGGCCTTCTCATGTGACTCACCATGTTCGGCTATTGTCACGTAACCATGGGTAATGAATACACCTGCTGACACATTCAATCATACCATTTCTTTCAACTTTCCTCTCTCTTGCCTCCCTTCAAATTCACATCCATCTTCTAACTACTATAACTCTGCAATAACCTTATACATCACCAACCATGTATAGACAAAAATGGCCAAAATCTTCAGGAAATGCATCACTTCTGCAAAAACAGTGTTGCAATGCTTTTGATATTTACACATTTTGACTAAAAACACAACACAAACTGTGAATGGGAACTGCAGCAAACTGCTGATATAAGATTTTTCAGAAAATATTTTATTGGATTTAGATCTGGACTGTTCGCCACTTCAGAACTGTCCAGTTCTTTGTCTTGAAATATTTCTGGATGCTTTGGGTAATTGTCCTGCTAAAAGATCTCTGATTTCTGACTGAAACCCAGTTTTCTGACACTGGGTTCTGTATTATTTTTACCACCATCAACAACCCTTCATCTGAGGTCCTAAGAAATATATGGTATGTTTATACCATAGTACACAAAAGTATTTTGAAGGTCAGGATTTGGTAGATAGCTGTAATGTCTGGGGACATTAAGCTCTGTAATGATGATCTTGTAGCCTTAAAATTGTTAAAATATTTTTGTTGCAATTGTGGTGCTTACATTTTTAGGCAGTTTTTTACACCATTTTTAAATGCTTTTTAAAAATAAAAATAAAAAGATTAAAGGGTACACAGACCCAAAGATTGAGTTAGATTAAGTGTTAGATGATTTAAAATTTTTCATTCATTCATTTATTATCATGTGCTTAATCCTCTACTAATCCTAAACTATGGTCGCAGAGGGGTTCCCCATGCCCATCCAGGGAAAAACATTTTGAGCGCTTGGCATATGCACCCAGGACACGGCGCCAATCGATCACTGGGCACATTTACACACACACAAACAATCTTTAAAGGGCAATTTTGAGCATTCAATTTACCTGGAATGCATGTCTTTGGAGTGTGGGAGAAAACCAGAGAACTTGGAGGAAACCCAGGCAGACACAAGGAGAACATTGAAAACTCCACCCAGACTTAGATCCGCTGAGAGGAGAACGTGCTAACCACTAAGCCACCATGCCACACTGATTTTTAAATTAGAATTTTATTTGCTGCTTTTTTGTGTGGTTCTAATAGAAAGAAAATATATTATATAAATGATAATGATTTTGATCTGCACAGTAACTTCATTATGGAAACCCAATTAACATTTTTAAAATGTCTAACAACTAAATCCTTTTGTAGTTACATTTTCTGTGGCATTAATCCACTGTTCACAGTGGTAGTGAATCCTTGGTGTTTGATGTTGCCTAACTGGGGTCTGTGATGTTAGTTCATTGTGACAGAAGAGGTAACAGGGTTATTAGATTAAAAAATAGAGTTCAGAGCTCCAGGGGATAATCGCAATGGATGGAAACATGTATTGCACCAGGCTGTCAAGGTCATGGGTGAAGTGGCCTCAGACAGGGTCACGCTGGTTACACCCAGAGCTGTACAACATGAACTGTACACAGACCAGGCTACCAGACCATACCCCTTTGACTAGCAATAACAAAGTCAGAGCACATCACAACAGAGACAATAAGCCTTCTCCTGTTGTCATAGCAGCTAACCCACTGACTTAAGCCCATTTTCCATCACTGGGCCCAGGAATGTAGTTCTTTGAGCTGTTAATGAATCAGGCATAAATTCAATGACCTCTCAATAACACATGGCTGCCTCATATGTACTTGACCAATTTGTATTTATAGAAGGGTTCAAAAGCTTGTAAACATTATATTCTTTGTATTTTTACTAGGCTAAAGATATCCATCCAAGATATTAAATATCCATATTTTAAACCCAACTGTAAAGCATTTTATCATGTAATTGCGACTGCTTACCATAGCTGGAATGCATAAATATAAAATAAATATCCTGTGTTAGAACTGTGTTAAATTGCATCTTTCTTAGATATTCCAAATTCATGGGGGATCATCAGAGGCTCTCCATATTTCAAATTTATGGGGAATCATCAAAGGGTAGTATTAGCACAGTGTTTACATATTTAGTATGTTCCTATCTCTCATGTAATTATCTTGACAGCTTTATCCTATACTAGGGTCGTGGGTTTTGAGAACTGGGCAGATACACCCAGGACAGGGCGCCAATCCCCACCCCTTTTATTTAATATGTTGTTTAAATAATGCAGTAAAATCTGTTTAGTTTCTTAGATTGTACATTGTAATGCTGTGACCACTATGTCAGTACATGCTGTTTTTGTACTGGATAAACATCAATGAACAGGTTTGAAGCTTATGTTTAATAAATTTACAAAGCTTAATGTAAAGTTATTTAGCTATTTCTCTTTGGTTTAAACTGATTTCTGTTGTTTAATTGGATAACAAGAATAATTCAGGGTATGAAAAATCTAATCTAATGGAAAGCAGGGGTTTATTGTCAGTAGTGTCATTGACACTGTGGTGACACCGTTAAGAGGCTGTCATCTTTTTACTTATCTGTCATTTACCGTACCTAAAAATTTAAAGTACCTCAAATTTTTAAACAATGATGGGGCACTTTTAAAAAATTTAATAGAAGCAGCCATTTGTTATTTGTGAAATTACTTGAGCATTATACAGACAAAAAGGCAAACTTAATTATTTTGGTTAAATAAAAACAAATGTAAAAGTTGATGCTGGCAACAGAAAAAATACATTTATCATTGAATTACATGACCCTTTTTAAAAAAATATATTTATTAATAATTTTAAACTTTTTTGGTAAAAAAGGAGTTTCATTGAATTTTTAGAATGAGTCTCAACTTTTTTTAAAATGGGATTTCTACAATATAAGGTTAAAACTTTGACACATCTCACATTTAGGGTCACGTTTGTGTCAAAATTGTGTCAAGGTCAATGCATACTGTCACACATTCTAATACATATTAGGTATAATTAAAGCTAATGTAGAATTTAACATTTCAATGGACTTTTTTGGTGTTTTGTGCCCTTTGTTTCTTGTTTGCTGTTACATCTGAAAAGCTCTGTAGGAAAATGAATATGGTTAATCGTGGTTAACAAAAGTGACTCATCGTATATCTCTTAAACCTTGAGCCTGTCCTACCTGCACTGCTTATATCTGCAACTAAGGCATGTTAGGAATGAAGACAAGAAACAATGAACACTGCTTGCAGCTTTGCACACAGGAATTTTACTTATCAGTTCCTGCTTTTCTTAATAATTATAAATGTCTTTTGTCATGAAAACCAATGCAAGCAGCACAGGGTATATTCAGAAACAAACAAGCCTCTATTACAGTGGCCCTGAGAGACTTTCCGAGTGTCAGAGACAAGGCATTGAGAGTGGGCTGACATGCTGGCACCAGGTGAGCTCACTGTGTGCCTGTCTGTCTCTGATCCTGCAGGAATGGAATTCGTCTCCATTCCAGATGGTTTTGTCGTGTTTTCCAGAATAACATATCTCAAGCACATTTAACGCAGTATCAGTTGTACTGAATTTAAAAGTTTTGGAAAATCCTTAAAAGGTGTTCTTTTGAACAAAATAACAATAATAAGATCAGACAGCACTGGCAAACTTTTTTTCTTTCTTTACCAGGAGAGGGCAGTATAAATCAATGGACTGTGTTGGCATGATTGTAATTATGAATAAGAATTAAGCTTAGAATTATGCCAGCATTTTTCTCAGCACTGTGGTTGCCACCTTCTTTGTAGCATAATACTTTATCCCCGCCAAACTCTTTGACTGGTTAGCTGACAGCACAGATGGTATTTAAAAAAAATACTGCCTTTAACCACATGGAGACATTGCACCACCCTAATGTCCTAATTTATATTTTAATGTTAATGGTAAATAGGGGGCACGGTGGTTTAGTGCTAGCTATTCTCCTCTTAGAAATGGGGATTTCCGGTTCGAATCCCCATCTTGGTGGAGTTTCCATGTTCTCCCTGTGTCTGCGTGGGTTTGCTCCGGGTTCTCCGGTTTCCTCCCACAGTCCAAAGACATGGATCAAGTCAATTGAGTTCTCCAAATTTCCCCATATAGAGGGTGTATGTGTGAGTGAGTGTGTACCCAGCGATAGATTGGCTGGGTCCTGGGTGTATCTGCCCAATGCCCGAAACGTTCTCCCCTGGATGGGCATGGGGCCCGTGACCCTACTAGAGAATAAAGCGGAAGAGAATGGATGGATGGTAAATATCTAGTTGTTATTATTGTTGTCTTAAAACACTATTTAAATAAACAGAATGATTTAGTGGCATCTAGTAGGAGGCTGCAAACATTTTCTTTGGTGAAAATGAGAGTGCTTTGTTGAGAAAATGGGTTTTTAGCTTAATAGAAACTAACCACCTCTAGTCTGCTTGCACAGCGATTTTTCTCTTTTTAAAGTTTTTTTTTGAATAAATGTATCAGCTAAATACTATAAAAGTCATTGGAATACGCAGGAATGTAGCTATTGGCTGTCTTAAAAGTCGCTATATGACGTCATTGTCGAACGTTCATAATAGTCCATTTGCGTGTATTTGAAGCTGTAGAATAACGTTGTTGGGAAGATGTCTAAAAGACCTGAAATATGTTAAAACTTAAAATGAAACTATTTTATTAGCTTTCCTATATGCTCTACTGGCCACAGAGTATAACGAAACGTTCACCACAACCGTTTCATCAGAGTCTGTGGTTGCCATAGCAATAAAATGAATTGTTATTTATTTCAATGTTATTTAGAACACTAATCAGTTGTGTTCAGATAATGGGTGACTGTCGAACGCTTGTCAGATTGTCAAATCATTTAAGATTCTACAAACAAGTTCTGGTAAGAGAAATGTGACTTTAATACAGAAATATTAGTAATATACAGAAATATAAAAATACAGAAATATAATAATATTGGTTGTATGTTAGTATGTTGGTAGTGTTGGGCAAAATTCTACAGTGTTGCTGTTTTATCCTTAACTGCTGACTTGTGGTGTTCTCTCATTTTTAGTTCTTGGATACTTGGATACAAGCTTTTATTAAATGACTAAATGTAAATGACTGCAGAGCATCACAAAACAACACTGGCTTGAATATTTGTCATTTTCTCAAGTGAACTATAATGCAATGACTTGCACAAACTGACAGGAAATCTGGCAGCAGTATTGAATTACCTTAGCACAGAATTAGATGTGTAGCAGGAGGAAAGAACACAATGTGAAAGATATAAAACATTTACAGTTATAGAAAAGGCATATTATTTACACAGATTAGAATTAGAATATAATATTACAATGTGAATTGGAAATAAACAGATGTGGCTTTTGAATGACTGTAAAATATGTGTATATAAACAGGGTCTGGGTGGAGCTGGGAGGAAACCGAAACAACAGCAGATGTAAAAAAAAATAATAATAATGGTTGGAGGCTTAAAATATTGTTAGCAGAAAATAAAACCTGGCTGTGAATAAAATTTCTAATGATATTTCTAAAATGTCAGATTTAGTTAAATGTAGAAAAATAATGGGATCAGATAAAATCCAATTAGGTGACACTTTGTAGTGCGGAGAGCAGAATGTCACAAGAGCTACTCTAGAATCCGTTTGATCTAATCACCAACACAGTGCTGATAACCATTTAGCTTCAGACATGAGGGAAGCATGTGCATGAGGTATCAGAAGTGGGAAGGGCCAGCAAGAGCTCGATGCAATCCCTCCTTCCTCACTAGAGTGAGCTGTGCTTCATCATTGCTGTAAGCTGGGTGTTCAAAACAAGGCAAGGAGGGTGGTGTTCATACACACCATGCACACACAGAGGCTAGATTACAGGCATATGACACAAAATTGTTCTGTCCTGCATCGGCAGCTGAAGCAGTAGTCCGTCAGAGGAATAAGATCAGGGTAAAGAGACTTCAGATGCGGCCAGCAGATGTTTTTTACACTTTGAGAATCTCAAGCCAGTCGGTGGTATTAATACTGCCATGGGAAACTCCATCAGCAAAAAGAAGGCAAAGGCAAAGGCCAACCCTACCAACAACCACCCAATTAAAGTGAAGAAATTTTGCAAGATTGGACGTTTGGCAAAGATCAAAGGTAGGAAAAGAGCAGTGAAATATTTAACAAGTAAAACAACTGGTTTTAAACAACATTAAAACCAGATTATTTCTTTAACAAATGTTTATATTATATTTTTCCTTAAATAACATTTGTGAATTAAAACCTAAACCTTTTATTTTCCTTTTTTAATTTATTTTAGTACAACTACATTTTAAAATCATCCACAATTAATATAGAGGCTGCAAAACATTTTATAAAAAACTAAACACTTATATTTCCTATCTAAATTAGTCATATTTATGTATCTTTGTTAATGAGTTTTTTTTTTTCATCATATTGGCTCTGTTTACGCTAGGAAAACGACATCTAGATTTTTCGAAACCATTACAAACATCTGCAAAGTGTACGAATTCTCAGGTGCTGATACGTCATTAGTCAGCTCTGCAAATGGAGGGCATTACCAGTTCCTGCACTATGTCATTATGTCTTCCTGAAAGCACCATGGAAGTGTTATTTGTTTATAAGTCACTTCAGGTTAGTGGTTAAGGTGCTGATGTTTTCCCTTTTGCCGTTGAGTCCTATTAACTGTCTTGAGGACATCTATGGGTGTGTCTGGGAAATGAAATGTAGACGTGAACCATCACTTAGCTCATTTGTTCTCTTTATTTGCCAAATGAAAGCAGATAGACTGGTTTACGCCTGGCAGAACTTTCACACTCACCCACTATTGTCTTATCATCAGTTTCTGTTTCTTTATTTATTTATAACATGACTGGGCTTATTTATTGGGATTTTTTTCTGTTTATAGCTATAAGGCATGCATCTAACTGGTAAAAAAGCAGCATTCTACATTTCTGCTGCAAGTAAATCTCCCCTAACCAGAAAATTACATTTAAATTTAGAGTAGAACAGAAATCACATGTTGTGCCTTAAAGGATGATCTGATGACGTCTATTCAAAAAGCAACTAAATTAGTTCACTATTTTCATTTTTTATTTATTTTTTACTTTATCCCAAGTATCAGTGTCAATTTGAAACATTTATAAAAAACTAATTTAACACTAATGAAGGATTGTTTAGTATTATATGAAGTTTAACATTGTCATGTATCATAATTTGTGGCTTTTAAACATATTCTGTCATTCCGATTCAAATTTTGTCCACGTTTACATCCATTCAGAAATGTCTGTGTGTCTTACTATTTGGTATGGGCAGCTATTCTTTTCTCCTCTCAGTGGTAAATGTAAATTGCATGTTATATACTTAGGTTTTGTTGTAGACTAGTAGTTTGTCTAGTAATTAGAGTACACAGTATGTTGGTTTGGTTTACAGCTGAAGTGAGTAATAACCAATGCATTGTTCACATTTTTATTATATCAACTAATAGGCTTGTTCAAAAGGAAAGTAATTTTGCTGTGCTGGATTGTGCAGGTTTTAATAAGATTTGAGCCCCATGGTTCCCCAACAACATGCTTAGTATGGTCTCCTTTCAATTACTCATAACTATATTGTCAATTGATCAAATGAGTGTATATGTCATAATATTCCATTTCTGCCGAGTTTGAAGACATTAGTATGTGTTATGTATTTTTTTTAAGAGATTCCAAAAATGTTTTCATGCAATCAGTTTTATGGTGATTTTATACATGAAAGCAGACAACTTCCTTTTTGTTACAAAATTCCAACAATTTTTAGATGTTGATTGATTGATTGTAATAAATTGTTTCTTTGAGAAGTCTTAGAACTTTGAAACCTTTAAACAACTGAAAGATGTAAGTAAGATAAAAGTGAATTCTAGAACATTAGTAAAACAGTTAAATATAGTGCATTTGGCTGGCCAGAAAGTAAATCAGATTTGTTCTCATTTCATTACATTTTGCATGCAATGTCATGTGTAGTATGGAATGCAGCCTTTTTGTTTACCACTAGCCAGTTCAGCAGGATGGCTATGTGACTAATAAGAACTAGGTTGGGTGAACAAGTGGGATTTCATCATTAAAATTGGTCCTACTTTAATGTCATTACAGCAAACATTGAGGCATCTTATAACATTTTTTAATATTTAAATAATTTTATTACATTATGTTTCTGAATGATCACAAACTTTGTTTTTAATCTTTAGAAACCTATTTAATTGTGATAATGAGAAAACAAATATTATTATTATTATTCCTATTATTATTATTATTATTATCATCCTGATGACCTTTAAAAATATAATTATTTTGATGTCAGGAATGTTTTGGTCCTTAGACCCAAGATCCTGGGTGTGTGAATTAATGTATTATGTATGATTTTTTTGTGTGCTTGTGTGTGTGTGCGTGTCAGTGTGCGAGATGTGATGTGTGGGTGTGAAGGTATGTGTGAGCAGTGTGTGGAAAAACTTGGGGTGTTTCCTGTTTTTAAATGCTCTTTTTCCACTCAAACACTGAAATATCTAAAGGAAAGGCCTCACCTTTCCAATCTGCTGGAATGTGTTTTTGCATTAGAACTAGGCATGTGACAAAAATACATTATGACGTTATGAATTTTTTTTACTGTACATCATATATCACTATTGTGACTGGTAACACTTTCTGTTAATCTGGTATTCATAATGCATTATAAGTGCATTTATAAAGCTTTATGAAGTATTCATAATGCTTTATAACATTTACTGTAAGTCTTTGTTAATGCACACGGATGAACATATTAAAAAATATATTTTGTAGAAGTCTCTTTCAAAACTGTAATTAATGACAACACTTAACAAATATAAAGTTATTTTCAGGAAAAGCGTTTGTTTAACACAAACATTATAAGGCTTTATGTTGTTGGTCTCTATAATAAGTTGATAAATATAAGAAATATGTTTTATACAATTATAGAAAATATATAAACCACATTAACACTTTATGAGTGTGATTATGTACAAATACAGACATTAACAAAGGCTTATGACAAGCATTATAAATAATTATGAATACTTTATTAAGCTTTATAAATCCACTTATAATGCGTTATGAATACCAGATTAAATTAAAGTGTTACCTTGTGACTTTTTGTGACGTGACTAAGTTGGAACAGACAAAGTCAAATACTGTCCGAATACTTAATACTGTTAATTTAATTATTATGTTTATTTCAGACACTGTGTGGCTCTAAATTTAATAAACAGAAGTAGTCAGTGTTTTAAAGTGCTGTTGGTAGCATTATTAGAAAACATTGTTTTATTGTTGGCATAGAGTTGTATTCCACTTGTCTGTATTTGGTTTTAATGTACTTTTCACCAGTTGTGTAAATTCAGAAAGGGTTATACATGTTGGATTAAACAGCCTTACAGCCCTAGATATACCAGTGCAATATATTTTTTTAAATATTTTTAAATAACTTTTAAATGTTTAATGTGATGCTATACAATATGTTTTACATTGATGTTCCTTAATATAAATCATTAATAATTACTATTGAGATTCCAAGTCACCAGGGCACATGTGTGTATAACCTTATAGTATCAGCACTGACTATATTCTTAAAGATCAGAATATTTCTTTAATAGGGAAGAAAGGAGAACAATTATTTGCTGCTGATGTGCAATATGCAATTGTTGCTTGTTGTAATCTGATGAATCTGAAATGCTTCTTAAATGATAGCGAGATAGTGAGAAATCATTAATGGGAAGATCTCTGTCAATTAGGTTTAGTGTTTCGCTATTGAATTGCATATGTATTATCGTATAAATAATAAAGATGATTTGCATTTATTTTTTTGCATAGCACGTTGGGTTTAAGGTTTTTTAAAATGCCTTATGGCCAAGGAAATGCAAACATACACCTATCACACATACTGTATATTAGATTAAAGAACCCATTATTAATGCTTTGTCAATACGTAGTTGCAGCTATTATAGTCCTTTCTTTGTATGAGTGAGTAGGTTTTCCTCAAAAATTTGAAGTGCATCTGTGAATGTTTGTGTTCATTCAGTCAAAATAGCATTAGTAAAGTCAGTCTGATGTTGAGCTGAATAATGCTTGACGGTCTAGCAAACCATGTGTTTAGCATAATTTCTCTATAGTTTAGCATAGAGTTATGGACGTAACAGGATGGAGCCTAGTCCATCTATATAGAACGTTAAAAAAAAGACATCTTTCAGAAAGAAGGATATTATTGTTTGAATGTTTTGTGTAAACTGGTATTATAGATAATACAGAAGTAGATGTGAACTTTTCAAATAATTGTCATATATATTACTTACAACAATACAGTTTGTAGTCATTGACAGCATAATCTCAGAAATGCACCAACACTATACTAAAAAGTTCGCTGATGAAAGCCAGTGCATAGTGAGAAGATTTTTATGAGTTCTGAAGACTCAGGGGTATCTTTTCTATAAGTGGGCCCACATGGGACATTTTCAAGCACATTTTTTTAAAATAAGTTTGGAACAGATTAAAGTAGAAGAAGACAGCACATACTGTCATTCATATACAATCATAAATCTCAGGGCTTTAGTTTTCCATATAACTTAATATGTGGTCTGTTTAAAGAGGTTCTTTAAATATAAAGTACAGGAACTCCACTTGTTCCATGTTTAAAAATAAAGACATTTACAACCAGCTGTGTCTCCACTAGTTAGGTAGCATAAGATGCATGACTGACCCAAAAACACGTTCTGTATCCAAAAAAGATTTGCAATCTTGCCGACAATGTTTATAGCAAATCAAAGCACTTAAAATGAACACTGATGAATTCATGCTACGAATTTTAGTATACAGATTATTATGTAAATGCCCCTTGCTCTTTTACATCTGTCTTATTAATTACATTGTCTTTAACTAATATTTAAATATCACATACTATCCAGTAGCTTCACATTTAATCTGTTTTGACTGATGTTAATGTTTTAAATATGTTAGAATATGAAACTCGATTTTTTTATTCATTACATTTGACACAAGTGTATAAAAATGCAGTCTATCTAATCTAACCATTTATTTTTGACACTGGTATGCATCTTACTTTGTGGGAACAATTTGGGGGTGCATTTTTCTGCTCCAGCATGACTGTTCCCAAGCGCAAAGATCTTACTGTGACACTAGTGTAAAATTCTGGTATCCCAACCATCAAACGTTCTATTTTGATTTAATCTTGACATGTAACTGAAGCCATATTTTGCTTTTAAGTTAAAATATATTTAAGTCATTGAAATATGACAATCTTACTTTATACTGCAAGCTTTTATATTTGCACTTAACAATATTTACAGTTAGGGAAGCACAGTGGCTTAGTGATTAGCACGTTCGCTTCTCAGCCCTGGGGATTTGGTTTAAATCTAAGTGGAGTTTCCATGTTCTCCCCATATTTGCGTGGGTTTTCTCCAGGTTCTCCAGTTCCCTCCCTTAGTCCAAAAAGAATTTAAGGTAAATTGAAGGCTCTAAATTGCCCCGTATAGTGTGTGTTTGTATGAGTGAGTGTGTGCCAAGCAATAGATTGGCGCTCTGTTCTAGTGTGACTTACCCAGATCCCGAAACGTTCTCATGAAAAGTGAAAAATGTTTAGTTTAATAGGATTTTTATTACCCCCCCAAAAAAATACAACCCCTGAGGGATATATTGACTTGTTCTCACTAGTGCTAATAGTTGGTGTATTAATAAAAACTTTCTTGCAATGGAATGTGAATCTTAACATAAAGACTAAATATGTAACAATCCACCAAAAAACACTAACAAAGACCATATTCATTATTTCTTAATGTTTTTGATTCTAGGAAAAAGGGTGGCAAATGTCTCCCCATTCTTTTGATGTTTGAAGACAGGTCCCTTATTCATTTATCTCCACTTCCTCATTGACCCTCACTCCCCTTTTTTAGTTCTGTAAGCAATAGTCAGGTTTTCACACCAGCCTGGCATGAATTGATACTGTGTTTTGTCACTGGACAAGTTTCCAACTCACAAATAGGCTCCAGCGCTACAATTAACTGTGATCATTAAGGGTTGTGGAGAAAACATGTCATCTGGTTTGCTCAGTTTGCCTTTAGGACATTTAAATAATCTTTTTTTTACACCCTCCTGCTGTTGCTAACTACATTTGGCCTTGACCTGAACCTGTTTAATACAACAGCACCTTTCATTAAGCAGTTCTCCAGATAAGCTTCCTGCCTGTTAAAGAAAACACCTTGAAACCGTCTCATGTCCTTGTGTATTAACATGCATGAAATCCCTCTGAAGACACAACTTGCAGTGTGTGAGACACTGTAGATTGAAAACACAGAGATTACATGGAATGATTTCATGACCGAGTTTCAGTTGGGTCACTCACTACTTACTTAATTATTCAATTTTTAGCACTATTTTTTTCAGTTTATCGAAAAAGTGCAACAACCATATTCCTTTGATGTAAATGTTGAAGGGAAGCCCATTTAAACAAGGACCGAGCTGTGTCCTGAGTAAAAAACTGGGGATTTTACTGTCATGGGAATATTAAGGCATCCCTGTTTTTTCTGTCAGTGTAGAATAGAATGGTTGTGCACTTTTAGTGACCTTGGGACTTGTTATCACAGTGTCTTAGCAACTTCAAAAAAAGAAGGGGTTCTCACACAAGGCTGTGACCAATATAAATCTCACTTCCACAAATGGAAATTATAAACCCTCTTGGACTTTTAAAGCTATAATGTAGATCACCTGACCTTTTTATGCAAAACATATTATGCAGTACCATATATGCAAAAACATATTATGCAATACCATACAGTAAGACATAAAGCTACATGAAGTGTATATGGTATTGCAGATGTTTAAAAATAAGAAGTTGCTTTGATTTTTCTGCACATCTCATGTGTGCATGAGTCATTGACTATAATTAAATGGGGCTGCTTTTAATATTATTATCTTTTTTAATCATTCCGCTTAATCCTCCACTAGGGTCGCGGGAATCCTCCATGTTAGTGAACATGCTAACATTGTTTATTAAAATTGTACATTAACAAATCTTTAATAGAATGTGCACAACGCATCACTGTGCAACTTTACATATCTTACAGATGAGGTATTTAAGCATAATTAAAATAAACAATTCAAAAGAAATGTACATCATCAAATAGAACATAACTTGTGTTGATTCAGATCTTATCACGAAACATATATTCTATTTAAATTACATTGAAAGTGTTGAGACAGCACATTTGGTTGAAAGAGTGTGCACTAAGCTTGAGTATAAAATCTTTGAAACAAAGCACTCTGTACAGCAGTAATGGGGTCCAGATCCGGCACTTCCTGCATTAAGGACTAATTGAGTTGAATTGAGTTGAAAATAAGAGCTTAGGACACAAAACAAACCGAGCACTCTTACATTAGTTGTTCTGTTAGATGCAACCAAACTAATATAATAAATACTAATTTGACAGAATAATTTTTGCAAGATTTATTTATTAAAATCAGATCTGATAATTGTCCTTAATTGAGAATTATCTTTCCATTTAAAATATTTTAACGTAAATGTCCTGTAACAATTAAATTTTAGAAACTTATATCTACATAATTAATGTAGAGATGCATTCTTGCTACACTCTTTCTAGTGAAGCAATTGTTTGTATGTACAACATTACTCAAATCTAATGGACATAATAGATGTGGTCTATTCTCTTACTCATCGACTATCTCTCCCAGTCATGTCTTATCATTTTCTGAAAGCTGAATTTATAAAGCTTTTAGCACTGTTTTTATTGTGTTATTTTGTACAGGAATCTGACTGAATACTCTTGCTATATGTAGTACTGTTACTTAACACAAATATGTTTCCTTTTCTGTTAACTTTTTGTACTGTATATACTTCCTATATCAGTATAGGTTTCTTTCAATTGACTGTTTCCTCACACAATGCAAAATGTTTTATTTCAATTGTCGTACAAATCTATTTGAAAGGAATTATACCGCTGCTGAGCTGCACTTGTGCTGTGGATGCACCTGACGTTTAACATGTTAACTCTGTATTACTATTCATTTCAAAGAGGTTGCTTTGATTTTTCAAAAAAAATTGTAAAAATCTAGATTTTGGGTCCTTTGCATGATAATTACAAAAACACAGACACTAAGTGTGTGAATTCTTAGATGTAGTGTTTGTAGTTAGAGTTTTTATTAGCTATAAAATCCTTGTACTTGACCTCAGGGCCTCAGCAGAAAAATGTCTATCTGTGAAAAAGCACAACGTCAGCATTGTGCACATTTAGTGTGTAGAAGAGCCGTGACTGTAGACACAAAGGGACACTCTGCTATAATGCGCTTGTGCTTACACTGAGTCAAGAGAAAAATCTCCTCGTTCTCTTTCTGAATCTAGCTCTCATCATCTTCCTCATTCTCATTAACTCTGCTGCTTTGCTTAGCATCAGCTATTGACTTGAGCAGTTTTATTGTAACCTTGATTTATTGTGACGACATGGAATAAATTCGGTATTATTTCAATGTGAAAT
The DNA here is from genome assembly GCA_019802435.1 of Corydoras maculifer. Classification (NCBI taxonomy): domain Eukaryota; kingdom Metazoa; phylum Chordata; class Actinopteri; order Siluriformes; family Callichthyidae; genus Corydoras; species Corydoras maculifer. Next base: position 559,554 of record JAFMOD010000936.1, read on the forward strand.
GGACAGCAGTGGACTGTGATCAGTGTTGTGATCTGAAGGAACATATTGTTTTCTATTTTTATTGACATGTCTTTCATTATACTGGAAGTAGTTCACACCCATCGCTCTCACTAAAGCTTGTAATTCAGCAGCAGAGGCTGAAACACTCCATTAACTACAGTCATTTTGGCTTGGAACCATAATAGTTGAGTTCAGATTTATCCCGCTTTTCCAACAGGTTGCCTTGCAATCATAGGGTGTCCTTTTTATTATAGCCCTCAACATTTGTATTGGTATTTAATTGATAGTCTTCAAGTACTCTTTCTGTGAGGCAAGCATTTTTTTTTAGGTTAAAGGTTAACTAGGACTTTTAAAGGCTTGAGAAGAGACTGATGGTGCTCATTTTGTGCAGCCAAAATAGGACTGCATTTTACAGTACCATTTTCTTAGTTTTCCAATATTCAAAGTAATAGTCTTGAAATTGAAGCGCAGGGATAAATCTACATGTATTTTCTTAGTATTAATAATAATATTGTATAAAAAAATCTATGTATTAAAAGTAATTTTTGTAAAAAACTATTGACTGAAAAGCAGTACTCTCAGAACCTTTTTTTTTTTTAGAAGTCCACGAAAGCTTGCTTTGTTGTTTATGAGCCAGTAATTATCTTAAATTAAAGTCTTTCTCAGACTTCAACAAACCTAAATCTGTTTAGGACAAACATTTGACCACAGTGGAAAGAATTTTCTAACATTTGTTTTCAGTTTTCACTGCTACTATCAGAGCTTCTGGACAACATCTCCAAATGTAAGGAAAATGTAAAACATAACTATTTAAATTGAATTAAAGAATCTCTGTGCTTAGTTTATTTAGAACTTTATATTTTTTTATATACAACTTTTAAACAATAGTTCAATACCAACTGAAAAAAGAGCATGCCAGCAATGGATAACATGGAAAAACTGTAGCGCAACTATTTATTACACCAACTGATTGAAATTCTGAAATAATCACATAATATGTGGCTTATAATAAAAATTGTTTTATATCCCTGCTAAACCTCCATTAAATTTACAAATACTGGTTATTATTAAATACCTTTTACTTAACAGTGAGAATCTGGCAGCATGTCCATTCATATTCAAAAAAAATATGAATGTAAAAATATGGGAAAGAAATATTTTGCATTTTGGTGCACTATGTATTAAATAGACTATATTATAGTTTATTCAATACATTTATATGTATTAAATTTGTGCCTTACTATTAAACAGGTGGAAGCTTCATGAAAGAAAAATTCATAGCAATTATAGGTGTCACCAGAAGTACTGTTGGTTTTAATTATATATAAGCACACCTGCTTATTTCCACTCTATTTAAACCTTAGGGGTTCTACAATAACAAACCAATCTAGCTATTTTTCTGCATTGTTCGTCCACTTTAATTTGTTCTCTGCTAATCAGGACCCTCACAGAGATCATTTTGTGGATCATTTTCAGTGCTGTAGTGTCTCTAGTTTCTGCCAAGGACAGCACACAAACTTTTGCATTGCAACTCAGCACTTGAAAACAGAATTTTAAAATGAATATACATGGTACCATATGGTATGGATGTTTTTTTTCGCTGCAATTCTTGCGCTCTAATCCATCCTTATAAACAATGCTGTTTCTGTTCCTTAATAAGTAATCTTACATCTACTAAGGATGAATGGATTTAAAACAAATATGTTCACCATACAGGCACACAGTGCATGCCAGATGCCTTGTTCAAAGCAAAACTTTAATGTGTACTGTGCTGCAAACAGATTAGGTTCATTTAAGAAATGGCAGACAATGAAGGAAATAAAAGAAACCACTAAATGTGTGGCTTTCCTATTCTGTGCCAGATTAGAAAACAGTACACATTATGGGGTGACTATACTGTTTATTGGTAGTTTTACTTCTCTTTAAGAGTAAAAAAAAGTTTTATGCATGACATAATGAGGACATTCTGTAACATCATCCTGTAACACAAAATAAACAATCAAATATCATTAGAATGCAAAGGCATAATTTAATCCTGAAATATCTACCTTTGTTTTTGTTTTTTGCACAACTTTTCCAAAATTGAAACTAAGGCAACAACTCGAAAAGGCAAGACATGGTTAGTGGTTGAAACCTGATTACATGAGAATGAAATCTGGCCTCTGTTTACTTAAATGTATAATCAGAAAAGAAAAATATAAGATGTGGTCCACCTCCGCAATTTTGGCACGCAGGCTTAATTTATAGTTGTGGCTTTTTTCCTATTACAAAAACTTAGCCAAATCTACCAGCAAATAAGTTTGTGCATTTGGTAAAGTTTTAAAAGATGTAGTGCCAAAACTCTTCACATGTACATCAATAATTAGATATGAGGGTAATTCACATTCCCTTGTGTCACTAAGCAAATTATGGGGGGTGGTGGGGGGGGGATAGAAAATGTTGAATGAACAACTGGTAATTTAATTTACCAACATATTTTATAGGTTATTTATATGAATCTTAGGTTTTTCCTGATTAAAATTTAAAATATATTAACTGCATTTGAGGAGACAGAAAAAAAGCTGAGCTCTTCACTTAAAGTTGAAGAAGCATTGGTATTCTAAATCGGTATTTATAATACATTATAAGTGCATGTATAGAGCTTTATGAAGTATTCATAATGCTTTATAATATTTGTCATAAACATTTGTTAATGACATTTATGTAAAATAACAAAGGTTCATGATAAATGTTATAAAGTGTTATGAATACTTTATAAAGTTTTATAAATGCACTTATAATACATTATAAATACCAGATTCATATATAGTGTTACCGATGTATTTCATCTGTTTTTTGAAATGACTACAAGTCAGGCTCAATGTCACACTGAGATGCACAAACGATATCTCCTAACAAGCCATTATCTGTCAATATCAGTTATTTATAGTCCACAGATATGGACACTTTAATTGAAGATAATGTTTGTTTTTTTACGTAATCTATAATTTAATAATGAAGTCATTGCTTTGCTATAAGCTTTTACTCTTAAACATAAACTATAAACTATAAATCTAAATGGTTTCCTGCAGACTAAACTAAAATAAGCGTGATGACTTAGCATTCTTGCTGAGGAGAGACAAAGGAGAGTAGGTCAGAGATGCTTTATCCACCCTGAAGGTATTGGAAACCTGCCATGTCACAAGAAATGTGATTGTATGGATGTGAGGAATCTCTTTGTATGTTGCCATCTGCGTTAGCTTACTTATAAAAAAAAAGCACACATGGAGTTTTATAAGATAAAGCTGATAAAGCTTAGATGTATTACAAAGAAAAAAGCAAAGCTATGTACTGATAGCTGTGGCTTAGTTTAGGTACTTTAATAATAAATGAACATTTTATTAAAGGGTAGTTATATACCCAGTGGCATATTTCCTCAGAAAGCTCATATAAAGGTATGTGGGGCATCATGCAGAGGCCTTCATCTGGCATCCACACAATGCTTTTTTGTTTTAAACCTGATTATAGTGAATGGGGCAGTAAAGCATGATGTGGAAAACAGAAGCCACTCTGACTTCTTCCATGGTACATTAACTTTCTGTTGCCATCTATCCCGGATTGAATTATGCTTTAATAAGTATGTGTATTTTTTGCAACTTTAGGGCAAACCTTCGTAAAGATACATGTTGCTGTAGACTCTCCTGGATTCAGTAATTCTTTTCTATTCAATTGACAAAACAATGTTCTCGTTTTGGCTAATGGCTATGACACCATCCATATCTCTGTTTAGTTTGTGTGAGTCAAAAAAAATTTATAAATATAAGATGTTGAAAATGTAAACAGACATGTCTCTTAAATGCCAGATTTTAAATAGTCATTAAATAATAATGATGACTAACATATCAAAAAGCAGGGGCAAGCCTAAGATAAAATCTCTGACAGAACAAATTCATTGCTGTAGTTTTGGAGGGATATTGTAGTCGTGGCAACTATTGTTTATGAGGGATTATAGTAGTTGTGGCAACCATTTTTTTCTGTGAAATACTTCAAAGAATGAATAATTGCGCTGTGTTTGTGTTTATAGGTTTTCTTGTATGATCAGCTTTATTTCCATTTAGTACTTGATTTTGACTTTTTTCTTTTTTAATAATGGCAACAAATTGAGGGGCTGTCTACAGGTATATTCAATCCATCCATGCATCCATCCTTTGTTTAATCCTGCACGGAGGCGGGGGAGGGTATTTCCGGGGATACACCGAGGACAGGGCACCAATCCACTGCTGGGCACACTTACTCACACACACACAGGCACTGAGTGCCATGTTTTTGGACTGTGGGAGCAAATTGGAGAACCCAGAGGTAACCCATGTGGACAGGGGAAGAACATGGACCCTCCACTCAGATCAGGATTCGAACTCGGGTCCCTAGGTTATGTGCTGCACGGTGTTTTTATATCCCAACAAGGTTCAATAGCACATAATCTGCATCGAAATATAATACACATCCTGCATGGTGAATCCTGCTGTAATTCTTTTTTTTTTCTGGAGCCCAGTTTGTTGCATTCATGCTTAAAATGTGAGCTATTTACTCTGAGCTGACATGAGGTGTACATGATTTAAAATTTTCCATTTAGGGTCAGAACAGGGTGGGGAACCACTTTACGCAGAACTCATAGCTCATCTGGCTTCTTTTCATCACTAACAGATGTTCTTCTTCCCCACCTCCTCTGGCTTAGCAACACAGCTTAAAGATAATATTAGGACCTTTCTAGATCTTCCGCTTTTTACGAGATGGATTTTCGGAGCCACATTCTGCTGCTCAACTTAATTCTTATGGATTTATCTTAAAATAGAAATTGGATTTAATTTAAACATATTTCTTATATAAAGGAGAAGTAGTATTACAAAGTGTAGCTTTAAACCTCCTGCTCCCAGCAGTGTATATGAAAGAAATTTATCTGTCATCAGCCAACTAATGAAAGCAGGTTTATTAACATGTATATATGTACACAGAAGTGCACCCTTTACAATGCATGGCAATAATGCTCATTGCTGTCATACACCCCGCCAACAGTCTATTTTGATGCCTAAAACCTGCGCCGTTTAAATAGGCGCTTGCATATATAGCTATGCTGATGGCCATGGTGATCTCGAAATGAGCTGTGTTTATGTTAGTTTTTGATGTGTTACTATCTTGACAATGTAAAACACAAGTGTGTCACTGCCTGAAAACGACCTAGGCAGACATTAATTGCTACCTTGCTGGGGGATTGTCAACACATGCGCATACACTCCCACTCGTTACGCACACGTTTGACACACAACAGTGCACAAACATAGCGCATGCCAGTTGGCAGTTATGCAAACTTTTACATCAACAATGAATGGAATATAAAATACAATAACATTATTCTACTTCAACACAAAATTACGTCATGCGCACTGTGCCACTGGAATAGCAATCCGCCAAAGTCAGGTCACCACTGGCTCTTAAAGGGAATGGAATGACATCATGATTGGTTTATTGCACATTATGTCTAAAATCCAGTTTTGGATAAAATAAGTTACATTATAAAAGTTTACAGTCTATGATATAATGATAATAATAATAATAATAATAATAATAATAATAATAATAATAATAATTTCTGCATAAATGTAACCAAGTATAGATAAAGGGAAAATTGTGTCGTTTTGATTATAGGGCACTTAGTTTGTCCTTAACAATCCAGTTACAACAGGATTTTGTAATGTGGTACATGAAACTGTAAGTCATTAATCAGCTTCTATTTTAGTAATTTGACAGATGTACTGGGATCTTGATTCCTTTCGGTCAGATGTTGAACTAAGACAGATGTGTTACACACTTGTCGCGAAGGTCTCTAGAGGGTTACCACCCTCTTCTCAGAATTTACCATGATGTGAATTTCTATAAAGAGCATAGTGCTCTGCAGAGGACTGAAGTTAAAGTAAAAAAGTTGTGGTAGCTTAGTGGTTAGGGTGTTGGGCTATTAATCAGAAGGTTGTGGGTTCAAATCCCAGGTCCTCTGAAGTTACCAATGTGCTTCCTTTAGCAAGGCCCTTAACCCTCATTGCTCCAGGGTGGGTGTACCAACCCTGTGTTCTGACCCCAACCAAGTTGGGATATTTGTAAGTAGTTTTAGATACAATGTCAGCGAAATGACCAAATTTAAAGGTAAATGAAAGATGTGTAAACTACATCCAGTAAAGTATTTTATTTAGTGAGTTGTGGACTGAACTTTGAATCATAATGGGAAGGTGGGGGTAGGTTTTCCTGAATGTTCTTGGGACAAAATTCAGGAAAACACACCAGTCCATAACATGGCAGAATCAGTATCAAACACGAAACAATGAGAAATCATAATATATTATATATTTTAAAGTGTTGAAAAATCTTTCAAAAACTTACAATTAGCTTCCACTGTAAAGTAGCATATACTACCTAGCATGCATTGACCTTAAATAGCAAAAAATTAATTTGAGTTTTTTTTTATTTGACTTTTATTTAGTTTAAATACACTAGAAATAAAATGTGATTGCTGTTGAAAGTTTAAGTAAAGTAACTTTTTGGTCATTTTCTTTCAATAGTCTTTTTAGAAAGAGTTTCAACTTAGGTTTTGTATTTATGCTAATGTTTTCTGGTTTTACACTGTTATTTAACACTGTTGTTACTTTGCCAAGTACAGAAAATTTGTTTATTTATGAACATAATTTGTTTGAGCATCAGAGAGCTGAAACATCTCTAGATGATTGTAAATGTGCATATCCATGTGGAATCTGTCACTGCTGTCTCCTTATCTGAAGAATAAACAAGAATAAACAATTAAACAGTCAGGAAAGCAGGTCATGCTTGAGTTTAGTTAAACCAAGCATTTATACTTTTTTTTTAAGGTTAGAACATTTGATGCTTCATGGCCTAAGGCAACTTGCTAGTTGCAGTGTGTAGCACTATTGCTTTTATAATTGCTTTTTTTTTTTTTTTTTTTTAAATAACTGGGTTTGATTCCTGTGGAGATAAGTCAAGTCCTGTGTGTGTGTGATGTTTGCATCTTCTCCCTGTACATTTACGTTTGGTCATTTAGCAGATGTTTTTATTACAAAACGACTTATAAAGCAAGCACAGCATCCCTGGAGCAATGAGGGTTAAGGGTCTTGCTCAAGGACCCACATTGGTAACCTGGGAGACCTGGGATTTGAACCCACAACTTTCAGATTAATAGCCCAACTCCCTAAACACTGGTTATAGAGAAAACTATGGTTAAACTGGACATTTAATTTAACTGTGTGTGGGTGTTGATCTGTCGATGTGGGTGTGTTGGTATGTGTATGTATGGGAAAGATTAGCTCATGATTGTGTTAAAATACCAAGTGATCAGTTGTGAGAATAGGCTTTGTTAAGCAGGAATAGAGGTCATTGATACTGCCTCATAAATATCAAAGCTGATGATTTCTTTTGATGATGTAATAGGTGGACACTGATCAAAGAGCAGGGGTACCACCCAGTAAATCTCTGTTGTACTTCTTGTTGTTTTAGCTTGTTGACCCTGAACCCGAGTTTGTGATGTAAAAAGGAAACAAATTAAATTATAATTTTAATCTTAATAGCAGAACTAATATGAATATACTCTGATTTATTTTTTTGTTGTTTACAAGTTTTCTTTCTGATAATAGCAAAAATTCTTACACAGATCCCCAGTAATATTGGCTGAATGGAGAAAAACGGTTGTGTGATTAGGATACCTGATCCCAAGTTCAGTTGGAATGATCTAAAAAGAATGAAACCAGCCAAGACCTCCATGGTTGAGGGGTGGGCATTTATGACAAAGAAGGAGGGGACGGACAAGAGAAAGCGAGTAAAGGCAGCTGTTATGCATCGTTACTTTGTCTGCTACAACTATGTTGCTAAACAGCAGCCTTAAACTAAACTATAGTTTATATTTTATCATGGTACATGGACTTTACCTTCTGTCTGCTTCTAATTGTCACCTGTCAGACCACTGGGGCTGGTTACAGTAGTGGTTTTTAAGACACTGTCTCAATGCGTTATGGTGTTTTTTCTAAGTGAGAAAATTCTATCGCTGCTGTCAGTCTTTAAAAATAAGGGTGAGTCAAATAACATTGTATAATTGGATTGTATAATTTTCAGTTTAGGGATTTTTGTTTGTTGTTGTCTCAGATCAATGTTTCAGATCTTACCAAGTCAGAAAATCTTAAAAAATAATCTAACAAATATTGTTTTTGAATTTACAGATTTTTAAGTGAGATAACTAATATATATTTTTAGAAACCTTTTCTTATTTAAGGAAATCTTACTTATTAAAACTTATTCACTATATTAGCAAATCATTTTACTTAATTCATATACATGTTTTCTTGCTTTGTGTTTTTCTTATTTTTAAAAATAGATTTTTTGAATTGTATAATTTAAAATGTTATTGTAAGGATTTATGTAGTTATAATACATTCAATATCATGATGTAAACATTAATAAGGATTTGTCTGTCTGTGATTTTTTCTTGTTTGTAATTTGGCAACAACTGACTAATTTTTTTTTGCTTATTTGCAACATGAGTTTTATTGTATTCTCTATTTATTAATTTTGGAATGGTGTTAAATACCTTTTTATGTCTAATGATAACAAACAAATTTGTCTTAGTGATATCAGCCTTTACAAAGCCTTTAGAAGGTTGGTTTTCTATGTTTTGTGTAATATACATTTAACTGCCCCATGTCTGCGTGGGTTATCTCAGTATAGAAAAACTGTTTATAATAGTAGAATATACAAATACAAGCTCCTTATTAATATAATTCAAACATTACTTAAATAAAACAAAGCTATATTAAATGCATCTGCACCTCCTTCCTCTGTTACTGTTATTGTTACTGTCTCTTTTCTCTTTGAGCTGGTGGCTAGTTTAGTAGTGTTAATGTTGATGTCTAGTCGGAGGTTTAAAAAAATATCTTTAAGGAAAGTGTCCTTTTTAGACAAGCCAAGATTTGCATCCTAATGCCCCTAACAAGAACCAGAGCTCAGTTTCTCTGCAACTTTGAGACACTCAGGGGGACATTAGGAAGCTGATAGGGGGACCAGTATGAAGCTCCTTACTGTCTTACAGACAATCTCCAAATACAACCAAAGGTCACCGTGAAGTTTCAGGTTTCCTCTTTTCATCCAGTTAATAGTCTTCAATACTGTCCAATCAGAGTCACCACTACAACTGTAAGAGCTCAGGGTCTCCTTATACTAAAACTATATTTGTAAAAGCAGAATCACATGAATTTATTAAGAATTAACTAAAACTTATTATATAGCCATTGCTCTGTGTGCTATATTTTTATTTTTTCAGACCGCACTTCGTCACCTGTTTATGTGTCTATAGATTCTCATTATAGTTCTTAAGCGTATAACATATATGGAATTCATCCTCACGCATTTTCAGCATATTTTTATTTGAATTTTAGCAATTATTCAAAAATTAATAATAAATTAGCATTTTGTAAATATATATGTATATGCAGATTCTCTCAAGTGTGTTTTTAGAGTAGAAACCAAGTATGTCAGAAGTTTAACAATAGTTAATTTATTTTGGATTACTGTAGTTTTTGTAAACAAATGTTTCTGATTATTATGAAGATAAAATTGCTCAAAGGTCATGACTGTATGCAAACCCAAAGGTCCTGGCAGATTTGTAAACCTATCCTTCAGTCCAAAATAAATCAAAGGTTCTGGCCATTGGAAACCAAGTCTGTCAAATTAACAATGTTTACTTTATTTAGTTTCATCACCAAAGTCTTGTGATTAATCCTTAGTAATGATAAAAATAATAACGAAGTTCATTTAAGTACGTGTTTGCGCTTGCACTAGAAGATTTTTAACCTCATTGTGCTTGTGTATACTGAAAATGAAAGGAATCTAGTCTATAATGAAAGTGCTCTGAGATCATTGCTGTAGCATCATGGCAGACTTGAGTAGCTGATGTCATTTAAAAACTCAAAGTAAAATTTTCAATCTAATAGAAATAAATAGGATAGAGATTTTATATATACATACATATATATATATTGTCATTTATATATTTACAAAAATGCTCCAATTTCATATGTATGCTAATAGTAAAAATATGTGGGCACATATAATCCAAAAACATCTCTCTCACTCTCTGTCTAGCTGGGAAAAAGCAAGAAGAGTCAGAGAAATCCACTGAACACTATCAGAAAAATGTGTTTATTGAGGGCAGCAGGCCAAAGGATCTGGAGGAACTTTTGTTTGAAGCCCGTAAAGGACTTAAAATATTACTGCAAGAGGGTACATTTTATTTATTTCACTTGTCTCAAAGATTATTAAACGTATCTCTGCCAATTATAACTAAGGTGCCAGTTTTTGCATGTTTATTGTCACAGAGCAGAACAATGGAATGGACATTTCAGATAATCAGTCCGTAAGTTTCCTTAGTATTAAACAGATTGTTGTATAAAACATTTATTATTCTAAAACACAAAATCTATGACCTGACTCCCATGCTTCTTTACAGTGTACAGGTAGAACACAAGAAAAAAACGTCGACAGCCATGTAAAAGCCGGACATTTTAGCTTTGACTACACTGCTAATCCCAGTGTTTCATCTGCATCTACTGCATTGTCTTCTAGACCTGTACTGGCACGCCAAGGTACATTATATATACTATCAATGATCAATTGTTTTGGCATAAATATTTTAATATTCAGGTTAGTTTAAATGAATTGACAACTTTTTTTTGTGTTGATAATTTTAGGTTCAACATTTAAACCTTTGAACAATAATCAAAAGGTGGAAAGGCCTGAAAAAAGAAACCGAAGAACAACAATTATGGGAATACCACAAGAGGTTCAGCGAGAGCTATGTATGTGGTTTAAATGTGTTGAATGTTATATGGCTAAAGTATGATGATATGTAGTTGTCACACCTGTGTGAACTTGTCAACTTAAAAAAACATCATTAACATAGAGTTTATTACTATAAATATTTTTTAAGACTTGCATTGCATGTTGTACCAGACTTTATCCAGCCAAGTTTGTCAAGTAATGTCAAGTAAGTTTGTCAAGTAATGACCTAAAAAAATCATAGTGAGCATGCTGACATTTCAGTACCGGGCATGGAATCCTCTTTACTATTAGAATCTGATGTTAAAGAAAGGCACTGATAAAAATATGTGACTTATGTAGGAAATCTCTGTTGTTAAGAACCAACACCAATATTGTCAACCAAATTTGAAGAATGCTGATTTGTGATTTAAGACCAAATCCAAATTCAATAACATTTAAATTCAGGACAACGGCCGAAATGACCGAAATTTCATATTGTTTTAGTATAGTCCGCTGTAGATACCACCTCTCTAGAAAAAATGCAATTTCTTCTGCAACCTTCTGTTTTGTACATGTCTTATTCACGTGATAACAGTAGAGGGAGGAAAGGATTTTCTCAAACTGTTACCAAATTTTTAGAAACACTACATTTTTTGAGATGTCAATATATGGGGTGACATCTGGTGCAAATATCAATGCATAATACTTTTGGCCATATAAGCATTTATAAACGTGAATTAAAAATAAACATAGATTTGATCAAAATGACTTCTAACACAGGTGTGGGGAGAGGAACACTGCACAAAGTTTCACCTGGTGGAGATGGCGATACAACAGGTACAGTCACAATCACAGCACTTGATGGAGAGGCACCTGTAACGAATCTGAAAGGAGTACGTGTGCAGCTACAGAATATTGAAGCCCTACAGATTTCCAGAGAGGAGCAACTTGTCAGGCAACATATACAAGCTGTGTACAGAGATGAATCACTTAGAAATATCAAATCTGGGACACAAAGTTCTGATATGCAAAGACCCAAATCCCTCGCGGTACCTGGAATAACAACTTTCTCCACCCTTCTACAAGAACCACAAGGTCCTGTGATGTCTATATCCCCTCAGGCTCCATATTTATCAACAATCATTCCTAATGCAATTCTGCCTTCTGCAATAGAAGTCATAGAAATTGAAAGAAGCTTCAACAGACGCAGTATGCGTCCCCTTAGCAAGAGCAGCTTAGCTTCGGCAAGCCCACGTTCTTCACGTTCAGGGGGCAGTGCCCATAATGGACCCCGTTCCTTTAGGTCCGAATGGAGTGAAGTTACTGAAAGTGCAAAGAAGATCAACAATTTAAATAAGAAGCTCAGTATTAACAGCTCAGTCAGTATGTCAAGTTTTACTAGCAAAGGCATCAGTCAGAATCCGACTAATGTCAGGGAGACTGGTGATGCCCATGATGATTCACATTCCTCCACCTCCAAATGGAGCAGTTCACAGTCTTCAGAGACAATTGGTTCTAATCTATCCACCACATCCTTCCAAGGAATAGTGCCACCATTACAAGTTACCGAAAGTGTTACCAGTAAAGCAGCCAGTCAGGAACTGGAGTATGAGGAACCAACTAATGCAAGGAAGACTGCCCGAAACGGTCAGATGCTCTCACGCAATCACTGTGTTATGAAGACTAAACTCCCACCAGCACCACCACCAAGAAAAACATATTCTGAACAATACAAAAATCCTATGCACAGCACGAGTGAAGAAAGAGACATGAAAAATCTTAACTTTTCAACAGTCGATGGGCAAGAAGTGGAGGAAGTTTTCAATGCAAGAGAAAATCTGTCATTATCCGTTCCTGACATAATCTCTACCAATACTCCAGTATTAGTATTTGTAAATGGCTCACATGCCAAACTAAATAGTCATGTACAAGAATCTACTGATACCCAGACGAATGCCTCATCCACACGAAATATGTTTGAAAGAACGGTGTCACCTTCAAGTGGTTACTCAAGTCAAAGTGGAACACCAACCCATTCTTCAAAAGATATTTCTCCAACCTCTCCTGGAAGGCACAAGGAAAATCCTCCTAAACCAGCGAGGACATTTTCTCATATTTCTTCAATGACATCAGCCAATCAGCTTTCACAAACTCACACAAACCAATCAGAACAACAGGAAGATGACACTGTTGTAACACCAACAAAGAAGATTAGCGAAGCAACAACAACAACCCTCAGGGAATTATTTAACATTCCACCTCCTCCAAAGATAAAAGCACCTTGTCCTCCTCCCCCAGAAACATGGGCTCATAATAAACGCACAACAGAACTTTTATATGGCCAGCCAGCAAAGCCTCTTAAAAATAAGTCAGATGAATATCAATTTCCTTCACTATCATCGGAAGAATCTTCAGTGTCCTTATGGCTACCACCTCCTCCACCTATGGTTGAACCATCAGATGTGCTATTTGAGGGTCAAGATGATGTTGATTTCCCCCCACCTCCACCCATGGATGAATTACTTGCAGTGTCAATGGAAATTTCCATCCAGTCACAGTCTACAGACAATCTAGACTTAAAGGATAGTGAGGACGCTCCTGAGACATTTTCAGACCAGAGTGTATCTAGTCATGTAAACCCCCAGAAACCCATTCGTAAATCCTGTTTTACATCCATGCAAGCAACCAAAAAATCATTTCCTGCTTCAACGATGACTCCTTCTATGTGCTTTCAAGAGGCTATACGTAAAAAGACAGCTGCGATATCTTCCATCGAAATCCCAACGAGACTCATACACCAACAACATTCGCCAACATCGAACATGCATAGTAATCAAGTGCCAGTACCTTCCCTCAACCCTTTTGGTGATGCTGGCTCCATAGAAAAGAAAGATGTCATTGAGACACCAATGATCCCTGGGGTTGAAAAAAGCCTAAAGCAAAACCTTTTATCTGAGCTTATGCACATTTCAGAAGTGTCTACCGTCACAAATGACAAAAATAAGCCAGTCAAGGTTCCGCCACCTGTTGCTAAGAAACCAAAACGTTTTACTAATCTGTCAGATAAAGTTGGGACTGTTGGCTCTCCTACAGTGGAAAGTTTTTCAAGTATGCAGGAAAATGCCATAATGAATGAAGATCAACCAGAGGAGTTGCAACATGAAAAACTAAGTAAGTATTAAATTATATTTGTATTGCACTGTTTGTCTATGGCCATCATGGTCGCAGTGGGGGGGGGGGGTTTTGCCTATCCCAGCACTTACAGGTAAAGTCAGAGAATCATCAGACATCAACAGTTTTTAAATGGTTGGATTCCCAATCTGAGTGACGTTTCCATGTCTTCCCTGTGTCCACATAGATTTCCTCCCACAGTCCAAAAAATGGATTCAAGGTGAATTAAATGCTCTAAATTGCTCTAAAAATAGAGTGTTTGTGTCTGTGTGACTGTGCCCAGGAATAGATTGGCAACCTGTTGGGTGTATTTGCCCAGTGCCCAATATGTTCTCCCCTGAATGGGCATGTGGAACCCCCCCCTTAACCCTAATAGAGGATTAAGCGAAAGATAATGAAAGAATAGTAAGCCTAAATATGTTTTTGTAAAGTATGTTATAATGAATATAAAAATTGTCTAAAGTGTTTCAATGTACAAATTAATCCTTACAAACTGCAGCCAAAAAATAATTTAAAAAGCAAATTCCAATATTTTAAAGCACTTTTCTTATGGCCTGTTACACAGTTATGCAAAATCTATATTGTATTTAAAAAGTTTAAAGCCAGGGCTTCAGAATTTGAATTGGTGGTAAATAATGTAATACGTCTATTACATTATATTGTCTATGTGCTTTGTGCAGAAAGTTTTAATTTTATCACTATTGACACAAATTTTTGTTTTTTAGGTCAAACGGAGACGGAAAGTGCTTTTAAGGTGTGTTGAAGATTTTCAAAACACTTTAATCAAGAACGGGCGGTGGTTTAGTGGTTAGCACATTCGCCTCTCAGCACTAGGGATTCCCGGTTTGAATCCCCATCTGGGTGGAGTTTCCATGTTCTCCCCATGTCCGTGTGGGTTTCCTCCAGGTTCTCCGATTTCCTCCCACAGTCCAAAAACATGAATCAAGTCAATTGAGTTCTCCAAATTGCCCCATGTAGAGTGTGTTTGTGTGCGTGTCTGTGTGAGTGAGTGTGTGCCCAGCAATGGATTGGCGCCCTGTCCTGGGTGTATCTGCCCAGCCCCGAAATGTTCTCCCCTGGATGGGCATGGGGAACCCCCCCCCACGAACCTAATAGAGGATAAAGTGGAAGATAATGGATGGATTTAAATCAAATGGATTTAATCAAGAACAAAAAGAAAATATGAAGATTGCTACAGATTTTAAAAAAGAGTAGCATCCACTGCAATGTAGCAGTTTATATAATAAAAGCCTTAGCCAGAAATGGCCTTCACATTGATGCAAAAAAAATCAGAGTTGCTTCAACTCCTTTGAAACAATAGCTTTACTGTAGCTTTAGAGTATTTTTCTACACCATTTTGCCTCATGGCGAAATAAAACACAACCACTATAACATTTGTTTATGCTGGTTGCAGCAGTTTGCTTCTTTTGTACATATTTAAGAACATTCTTCCATTGCAACGCTAAACTGTCACCTAGTGGTTATATAGGTAGTAAACACTGCTAATCAAAGATAAATGGGGTCATTTAATGTTTACGAAGGACAAACGTTTCATTCCCCTCCATGGCTCTGCTAGCACAGATCCATAATACACTCATTCAAGGTTTATGAAGTGGTATATGAACCGAATATTTGTGTGAATAAACTTATTTTATGTCAGTTGCTTGCCTCATGCATTTCTGTCACTAAACACTTGCTTTAAACCTTCCAGTATACTGTACCAGCTGAGTGTCACATCACAGAGATGTTTTTTTTTTTAAATATTGGAAGCAAATACTGACTTTTGAAAGCACTTTTCCTGTTGAAAATGCCGCACTAATTGCACATGGCAGTACAAAAATAGAATGATTCCTGTACAATTCCTTTAGACAATAAAAGCTTTTATATGTTGAGACGCGGAAGCCTCGGCACGCTGGGATATGTATGTATTAAAATATTTGCCTATTTATGGGTCAGTATTGTAAATCAGTCCCGGCACTGTCGAGCCTATTGTACAAGCTGTCTATCTTTTACACATTTCTGCAAATTATAGACATTGTGATGTAAACCACTGAAGATTTTTAATAACATGTATGCAATGTATTTTCCTAATTACAATAAAACAATTATTTTATATTGACTTTTAATGTGAGTTTTTATTTGTAAACGTTCACTAATAAACTTGCTAAACAATCTTACTCTGTGCCATGTTTTGGAACAAGGCTAACAACACATAAATGTGGGCGTGTTTGTTTTGTGACTACAGAGCGTTAATGTCAAGACTGCAACTATTAGAAGCTGGACACTAACTTTGTTTCACTTGACTGTTGAATATTGTTTATTATAAAACTGCTAGTTCCGAATCTCAAACCTGATTGGCTACGCTATTTGTCCAGCCCTGACATTATTGACAATAAAACATCCTCAAAGTGCTTTAGATTTGTATTAATAGGCGATATACATTATTTCCCGATTTAAATTTTTTTTTTTTATAAACTGCATTCCATAATTTGGCCACTAGATGGCTGGCAGTGTTCGATTGTTAGGGAAACCAGAAACCTGTCAATCAGTGGATGTTTATACCTTCAATAAATGCATTAATGAATCAATTTTTTTTTCAGTAATAGTGTGTAATGGTTTTATTAAAGCGATAAGTCAAAAGAGGATATGCATTATTGTGAATAATCATGAGAAAGAAGTGTTAGCAGAGTGCAAACACTCATTAAGTAGCAAAATTAGAAAAAGCATTTAAAAAAAAACTTTGGGAAATATATTAAATATCACACATAGATGCAAATGAAATGCATGCAGTAACATTGACACGGTGGTGTGTTGTGCTAATGTGGTTAAATCTTACACAGCTGATCAAGAACAGTGCATTTGTTGTTGCAGTTTGTGTTCTTTTTCTCAAAAATTAAATAGCTAGAGCTTTTTTTAGCTGATTTTTTAGTCCAGCAGTTTTTTATGTTTAACTTGAGTGAAGTAATAAAACAGACTCTATTACCATGTAAACCGTGGTTGATGTGTATAAATTCAATCTGGAGGTTGTGGGTTTAAATCCCATATCCACTGAAGTTGAGCATGACCCTTAACCCTCATTGCTCCAAGGATGCTGTGACCCTGTGCTCGCTTTGTAAGTTACTTTGGATAAAAGCATCTGCTAAATGACCAAATGTAAATGTAAATATTAAGGTCCTGCATGAACACAAAATTAGAGATAACCATGTATAGGTTTTAATAAGAAATGAGTTATACACTGTTTATTATTTTTGGTTAATGAACATTATGCATTTACATGAAATATGCAGACCATAATGCTTCTTTTTCCATTTGCACAGTAATGAGATAAATTTCTAATTAATGGAATCAGGTCCATGTTTAATCATGTTTAATGAGGTATCACTATGGGACAACCGGAGATGAAAAGATGAAGAGAAACAGATAACAATAGTATATGATGCATGAAAAATCTTGTGACTCTCTGTGGTCATAAATATACTGTTTAAAGCCTATGATGACATTGTGGAGCGGGAGATGCAGTTGTGACATTTAAATTTTGAAGAGCAGAACTTGGGCAGCTGGATGGCATGACCCCCTAACTGATGTTTCCCCCTTTCAGACTCTTACACGTGATTTTCCCCAGTTTGGTCATTAGATCTTTCCCTTTCCACTGAGCCACACACTCATCTGAGATCTTCATGTCCATCTGAAGGGAAATGCAGAGATTTACTGACGTGACCTGCAGACTCATCACAAAGTGAAAAGCTTGGATCGGATTGTCCAGAAACTCACCTGTAACTTTTCGAACACCTTCTTCTTTGGCTTCAGCTCATCATCTGGTGTGCCTACAGAATAGCCATCTACAAATACACGCTCACCTGGTGCTGATCCTTGAGGTGGATCCAGAGGTTCCACTCTACGGGGGTCACCCTCACTGCCTCAACAACATGAATAAAACGGGTCAGAAGATTAAAATAAGAATCAGTTTGTATAAGCATTACAGTAAAATAATTTGGGAATAAAGCTTATGTTTATATGGAATGGAGGATCATTCTACATATTACAGAGTTAATTGGTGAAAAAGTAAACTATTGCAACTATTGCAACCCTGACAATAGGCAGTAAAGTCTTTAGCAATGGTGCTAACATTTAAACTGCTGCTACAACTTATTTTTTTCAAAACTAATAGCTGATTAAATCAATTATTTGTTTTTTTGCCACCTTCTTTAATAGTTAAAAGTTATAGTAAAGCAAAGACTTTTATCTCAAAGAGCTTCAGTGAATCACAGAACCCTAACAGTCTTTTTTACTTTACGAGTGTTTCCTCATTCTGATTGTTAATTAAATCTTTCACATCATAGACATGTGCTATACTCACACAGAAGCACAGAGCAGCATGGCCTGAGATTCGATTCCACGCATCTTTTGTGGCTTCAGATTGCACAGCAAGATCACATGTCGATCCTGCAAGTCTTCTTGAGAAATGTAAGCTACTAATCCACTGACAACCGTCCGAGGCTTTTCCTCCCCAATATCAATTTTTTCTAAATAAAGCGAGTCTGCATCTGGATGCTGTAGAGTACAAATATACAAGTTTCAATTTTTCAACAGTTAACATTTGTTAATTTAGCTGATTAAGCAATCAGCAGAGTTCAGTTTTCAATCATTTACAGGCTATTAATAACTTTTTTAAAACACACACACACACACANTACTAATCCACTGACAACCGTCCGAGGCTTTTCCTCCCCAATATCAATTTTTTCTAAATAAAGCGAGTCTGCATCTGGATGCTGTAGAGTACAAATATACAAGTTTCAATTTTTCAACAGTTAACATTTGTTAATTTAGCTGATTAAGCAATCAGCAGAGTTCAGTTTTCAATCATTTACAGGCTATTAATAACTTTTTTAAAACACACACACACACACATATATATATATATATATATATATATATATATATATATATATATATACTAAAAATTGTATATATTATATATATTAATATATACATATATATATTAAAATGTTACATCATGATAACTAAAATAAAACATAGGTTGTGATTATTCATATTCAGATGCTGGTTAAAATTCAACAAGTACATTTATGGTTCTATGGTTTAAGTTATATAAAGCCGAAGGGGTTTTATAAAAAGTCTTCCTTAAACATTATTGCGTTTAGATATTAAACTCAAACTATGTTAATCTTCTGGAGACCTTGGGTCCATTGCTACATTTATGTGATTTTCGCTTCATGTTGAGATTTATTTTGAAACTATACAAGTTGAAATGTCTGTACACCAGGTGGCGCTATTTTTTAGTTTTGCAACTTATGTTTGCAAAAATGCATACTTCAGGTTGAAAAGTTTTTAAAAGGTTGACTTATTTAAAGTTGGAAAAATGAAAATATAATATTTTACAGCAGTTATTGGAGGTGGTAATTTTGGGATTATATTTTAATAAAAAGAAATTAAAAAAACTGACAAAAAACTAAAACATTGCAAGACAATGTTGCTGCCAATCACTGACACTTCAAAAACCACTGAAACAATAACAATCTAATTCTGCTTAAAATGTGTTTTTAATAAATCAATTAATAAAATATTAACAAAATAATGAACATACAGTATAATACTACCTTCTCTACACTGATGATCTTGCCCACTCTGAGATCCAGTCTAGATGGAATGACCTCATCATCCTCTGTTGCATTTTTAGGGTTGCCCTTACCTAGACTCTCTGGAGAGGGAGAACAAAAAAAAAAAAAAACATACTGTGTGTGTGTGTGTGTGTATATATATATATATATATATATATATATATATATATAT